>PVHT020000009.1:7180733-7265049 GCA_004024745.2 Catagonus wagneri
AACCTTTGGCTCTTCCCAATCTATGGCTTTTTTTTTTTTAATTTATTTTAGGGAATTTTCATCGTGGCTCAGCAGTTAACGAACCCGACTAGCATCCATGAGGACATGGGTTCGATCCCTGGCCTCACCCAGTGGGTTAAGGATCCAGCATTCTTGTGAGCTGCGGTGTAGGTGGCAGGCACAGCTCAGATCCAGCTTTTCTGTGGCTGTGGCGTAGGCCTGCAGCTACAGCTCCGATTGGACCCCTAGCCTGGGTACCTCTATATGCTGCAGGTGTGGCCCTAAAAAGACAAAAAAAATGCCAAGTGTATTTGTTTTACAATGTTGTGTTAATTTGTGCTATGTAGCAAAGTGCTTCAGCTGTAAGTATTCTTTCTCGTATTCTTTTCCGTTATGGTTTATCATAGGATATTGAATATGGTTCCCTAAACAATAGCAGGGCCTTGTTGTTTATCCACCCTATATATAATAGTTTGCATTGTACAGTTGATATTTTGATCCTAAGAGCAGAACTTGACATTTCCTGCCTTCTATTTTATCCATCTACCCCAGGGACTCACGATGTTATCACATCGGAACTATGTAAATAGGAGACTAGCATAATTCTGATGCAACAAGTTGTTGAGGGAATGGGGAGTCAATTTTTTGAATAATAGGATTGGCTCTGTGAAAAGAAAAATCCTTCTCTATCAACTGTAGAATACTTTCATGAGTAATTTCCAGTTCACGGTGGGTTTGTGGTTTGTTTGGGGGGTTATTTTTTAGCATCAGCAATTAAGTAGATTCAAAGAATGGAGTGTTGAGCCTCTTGAAGAAGCTTAGTTCCTCAGATCCTTGGCCAGGCTTTTTGTCACATGGGTCCTGTGTGGGCCACCAAGTGCGTCAGGTCACTGCATTGCTCTCAAAGGATGTTCCGAGGGTTTTAAGCAGCCTCTCTGTGTCCGTTGCAGTTACCTGGCTGAGCAGTGCTGGAATGGCGGCTTCATCTACCTGATCATGCTGCGGCGCTTCAAGCACAAGGTCCACTCTCCTTATAATGGCAGCAGTAGCAACAGCTCTGAACCCGGAGAGACACCTACCTTGGAGCTGGGAGACGGAACTGTGAAGAAGGGAAAAAGAGCGAGAAAGTTTGGGGTCATTGCCAGGCCTTCCACCCACAAAGCCGCTGAAGACTGCGAGAGCACCCCTGGCGGTGAATTGGACAATGACCCCATCTCTGAACTGGACAATGGCCTTGACCCTGAATTGGGAAATGGTCATGCTTCTGAGCTAGAAAATGGCCCAGATTCGCTCAAGGAGGTGGCGGGATCCCACCTGGACAGGTCGGAATTGGACAGAGGGACAGAGCCTAGAATTCCAAGGGTAGATGCTCCCCTGGCCGCGAGCAGTGACAAACGCCGCTTCTCGAAATCTGGGAAGACGGACTTCCAGTCCAGCAACTGCCTGGCAAGGGTAAGCTTTGCTTCAGTTGTACAAACTGAATTTTAAATGAAAGGTTGTTTGAAGTTGCGTTCAAGGTTTAGAAAATACATCTCAGGTGACCTTGCATTTAGAAGCCAAAAGATTTATTGTGATAAATGATCAGAGGACACTAACAATAACAAGCAAAAAAAAAAAAAAATCCAAGTCATTTTCTCCCACTTAAATAAAGAGCTAGTCAAGTGATCCTAAGTGGAAAATTCAAGCCTTCTGTGGTATAATTTGAGTCATATGAAGCCCAGATAAAGTACTTGAACTATGACATTATTTATCACTGCTGTCGTCAGTGGAATTGCCACTACAAGGCCAAGAATTCCTGGTGGCCGCTGATAGCATAAATATCCAAGCCTTGGTAAAACGCAGGAAGGATGTCCAGCCTGCAGGGAAGCATCTGCTTTTATTTTTAACACTTCAGAACCGGTGACATTTTCACGAGATCGTGTTACTCTATCGCTGAATTCCAGTGAAGTCTGGAAACTTCACTGAAATCTCTGATACTATGATATCCAGCTGTGATGGTCAGAGCTGGTCTTTCCTGATGGCAAAGCAGATGTGGTCTATTCCGAAAGGTAATAGACACACTTTGAGTCTCCAGTTGTCTTCCCCATTATCACCAACACTCTCTTGTTAAGTTACATTTCTTTAGGGTTGGCAGGCTCGTTCCAAGAATCCTCTTGGCCAGATATTCCTTTGGGTTCCTAAGAGAGCAGTAGCTTCCTAGGTAGTTCCTGGTTGGTTTCTTCTCTGACTCAGAGGATGCCCTCTAAGGATGAAAGACAAAGTTGGAAAGATGGAAAGTGGTCACAGAGGGAGTATTGAGTTGAGCTTTGCAGCCTGGGCAATGGTACCCTAGGAGTGAAATAATTCCTCGTAAGGTTGTTTCATGCCTATTTTTGCAGTGGTAGCCAATCTGTATAGTGATTAAGAAGATTTAAAACAACTCCTCTCTTAATGTTCCCTCATTTGAGGAGCTGGATGATCTTCATAAAGCCTTACACAGAGAAGGTATATTTGTAGATGGAACGTACAAACAAATCAGAAGGAAAAATTAATGTTTCTATTAATGGCTTTCTACCAATTTTATGCTCCCCCCCAAAAAAAAGGATTAAAGGCAGTAAAAAGATTATAATATATACCTCTCCCCAAAATTCAGGGCAATAAAAATATTGCGTTCCTTATCAATGATGTACCTATATCTTGATATGATTTTTTTTCCTCTAATAATTAGATTATGAATCTGCAAAGAGCGTCAAGTGAGAAAAAATAAGCTGGGTATTTTGGGGCTCCCTTAATCGTTTTGAGGGTTTACGGTACCAACAGTTTGAGGTTGAATTTTACATTGAGTCCAAAGAATAGACTTTCATTTGACTTAAGACAGCAGTGGAAATAATTTGGAATGATTTTAAAAGAGAAAATGCCACACCAAACTTTTGAGTACCATCCTCTGCTCATTCTAATTAAAGGCAGTAACATAAAATTGAATTTCGGGATTAAACTATTTTAAGACTGCACATACCAGAGAATCCTTTGCCTGGTTTTGGCATTCAGGGTCAGATGTCCAAGAACATACAGATGAAAGGGTGAAAAAAAGCCCCAACATTGATCTCTTGCCTAGGGGTTTTTTGGTTTTTCTTTTCTGCAGCTACATGCCTATAGAAAGGTAAGACTTGCCGTCTGGAATTTGCATTCTTCTTAACTGTTCTTAATCTATAGACTGATTATTGACCCGTGGTTATACTTTTAGTCTTAGAAAGTCAGAAGTGGCCACATACTTTCTCAGGCATGAATATGTCAGTACCATTTGTCTTTTGGCCACACCCACAGCATATGAAACTCCCAGGCCAGGGATCATATCTGAGCTGCAGCTGCAACCTACGCCCCTTAACCCACTGTACCAGGCCAGGGATCAAACCCTCACTGCAGCAGCAACTCGAGCTGCTGCAGAGAAAACATCAGACCCTTAACCTACTGCACCACAGTAGGACCTCCTTCAGTACCGTTTTTTAACTCTAAAAGCATCGTCATTAGGCGCATTTACCCAGGATCGGTAGGGTTGGCGAGAAGAAGATCCTCGCGCTTTCCTCTGCATCCTACTGGCAGCCAAACTGGGACCAAGGGACCTTCATAGAAGGTTGCTTAGGTTCCTGAACTGAGTGAATATATATTTAACTCCAGGATGAGCCCAAGGTCATGCTAAAATGGAATTTCCAGAAAAACCAAAATTAGCTATTTACCTCTTAAGCCTTTGGGGGGGAAATTCCATTCCATTTGAATAATGGGAGACCAGACATGTCAGCGTCGTTCCGTTTCTGTTTTATTAATGATTTAATATATCTACAAAGACTTAATAAATCACAGGCAAGGCTTATGATGAGAATTCAGACCATTTTTATTTGTCAGGTTCTTCTTTTTCATAGACTGCTATTTGCTACAGGAAAATAAATCCTCTGACTTTGTTTTTGTATTCTGTTCTCCTTTCACAGACCTGCAGGAAACACATTTCCTTTTCACAAATATCTCCTTTTATAAAAGTGGCTCATTTCTATAAAATACTAACACACGATGATACATATGCAACCGGACTAATTTTTTAAAATACGAAAGTGGGGGCCTAACTGCTAAAGCACAGCAATCTCCTAGGGCATAGATAAGCAGTTCTAGAAATGAGTTCAGAGTTCCTTACTCCCTGTCTGGCAAAGATGATTACTCATCCAAGGTGACATATGTAATGTGTATTTTTGTGATGCTGCATGGTAAAAATTAATGCAACCGAACTTAGTCACCCAGCACTGGGAAAAAAAAAAAAAAAAAAAAAAAGGGAATTCTGCTGTTGGCCAGTCAGGAGAGTTTATTCACAGCAGGCACATGTGTGTCTGGGTCCGTCTGCGGTCTTACCCAGCAGCAGCCCAAATCCACCCTGTGTAGTATCGGACCTCTTCCCTAGACCTTCTATGTCAGTGGTTCAGCAGAGACCTCAGGAAGGCTGCCCCGGGCCTGGATGTGCGGGGAAGTGTGTGCAACTCAGAGATCCACGCCGAGTTCACCTCCTGGGTGGTCCCTGGTGTTCGCGTCGCGCAGAGGAGCGGGAGGGTGGTCCTCCTCCAGGAACCGGTGAACTCACACCCTCCTGTGTGCTAGTGTCTCCTAAGTTCGTGCGTGCTTTCACCTCTCTCCCGAGCCCTCCGTCTTTCCACAACTGCCGGCGGGATCTCTGTCGTAGATATTTCACGTCATGCCTGAAACTGCGTGCATCGCTTTCCCACACCGCAGAGCCTGCTCCAGTGTTCCAGGTCTCAGCCATCCAGAAAGCTGCCCTGGCCAGAAACCGGAGATTCAGCTAGGGAGCCCTCGTCCTGGTTAGCGCAGAACTTTCCGGTTTTGCCCTGACAATCCCATGTCCCGGGAGACGCCTTCACCCAGGCAGACTGGGACAAGTGGTGGCCGGGGGTCAGCTGGGACACTGCTCTCTCCCCAGCACCACATCCAGTCCGTCACCAGTCCTGTCAGCACCAGCTCCCTTTGGGAATCCTTGCCCGCTCCACTTTCTGTCCCCTTACAGCTTTCGGTCAGGGCCAGGCTGCTTTCATTGCTCACCTGTGCGGTCGGTCACAATTGTCTCCACGCATCTCGCTGCTCCTGCTCTCATCCCATCATCTGCTGTTCCCATGGCAACTAGAGGGGCTTTCTTTCTTTTTTGTTTTTTGTCTTTTTGCCTTTATGTAGAGCCGCACCCGCGGCATATGAAGGTTCCCAGGCTAGGGGTCTAACGAGCTGTAGCTGCCGGCCTTCGCCACAGCAACGCCAGATCCGAGCCGCATCTGCAACCTACACCAGAAGGACTTTCTAAAGAGCAATCTTAGCACACATGCATGTGCACACATTGCAGCTCAAACCCTTTTGGCGGGTCCGCTTCGCCCTCGGGATAACATCTGAACCCTTGGCTCAACGTGGAACATGAAGCCTTTTGTTATCTGATACCTGCTTAAATTTCTGCCCATGTTCCTCGCTGCTTTCTTCCTCCCTGATCTGGGCTTAGCTTTTTTCTTTCTTTCTTTCTTTTTTTTTTTTTACCGGGCCCCAGGTGTGCAGAAATTCCAGGCTAGGGATTGAACCTGCACCGCTGTAGTGACCTGAACCACAGGAGTGACAGTGCTGGATCTGTAACTGCTAGGCCACCAGGGAACTCCTGAATTATTTTTTTCCAAAAGTCGTGCTCACTCTGGCCTTCGAGGCTTTGCATTCCAGCTCAGCCCCTTGCACCTGAGGGGAACCAAGAACCCCATTCCTGAGAGATAAGGCACCAGGGCCCAGCCCCGGTTCTCCCATCCCCAGCTCTGTGGCCTGAAGACTGCCATGTCCTTTCTCTAAGCTTCAGTTTTCTTACCTATAAACGGCATTTGGGGCTGATGACTAAGGGATTTCAACTCTGACATTATGATCACTTGTTTCTTCATTTCTTACTGATCATTCTAAATAAGAAAGGAAAGCAAACGGTCTCAGAATAAGTCTGCAACTGGAGCCAGAGCATTCACTGCGGTGAAATTCGAGTTGGATGATGTGTCTTCTCACATTTGGGGCAAAGATGCTGTTGTAAAATTTTTATTTTGGGTTCCAGCAGAAGATGAGGTCATTTAAATGCTGCCAAGGCAGCTTTCTCTAATGTACCACCCTCGTTTTGGTAAATAAATCCCTCTGCCTTTGTGAAGAGATGCATGTGTGAGCTCACACGGTAGTTGGCAGTTTATAGGAAAGGGTAGCGCTCCGACTTTAGTACCGACTTCCAGGGTTTCCAGTTGTGTGTGGTTTGGCTTTTTCTCAACAGGCTGACAAAGTCTCCTTGCCCTTTAAGCCAATGTAAAAGGAAGCAAAGGTCCAAGCCGTCTGTCTAGACAGGGTCTGTTTCAGAACTCAATCATCTCTACAACTGGATCAGTGTTCACACACTGAACATTGGCAAATGCACAGGTCTCCCATCTGGCCCAACTTCTTAACGTCAGTCTCAGGAACTTGTGAAGGGCATTATTTTTTTAGGTTTTTATTTTTTCTATTATAGTTGATTTACATTGTTCTGTCAATGTCTGCTGTATAGCAAAGTGATCCAGTCACACACACACACACATATACACATATTCTTTTTCTCACATTATCCTCCATCATATTCCATCACCAGTGACTAGATATAGTTCCCCGTGCTATATACAGCAGGAGCTCATGGCTTATCCACTCCAGATGCAATACTTTGCATCTACTAACCCCAAACTCCCAGTCCATCCCACTCCCTCCTCCTCACCCTCTGCAACCACAAGTCTGTTCTCCATGTCCATGAGTTTGTTTCTCTTTTGTAGAAAAGTTCATTTGTGCTGTATATTAGATTCCATGAAGGGCCTTAAGATTAGTGGGTAAACATTCAATGCAGTGGTATTTATGGGGCACTTTTCTGTGCTATGCACTGTCTAGCTGCTGGAGAACCCACTGGTAAGTGGCATTTATCATGTATGAGGGGGCCCAAGCAATAAATAAATAAATCAGAATGTTAGATGCTGACCACAGGTGTGGTAAATGAAATAAAACAATGAGGTGAAAGATGGCCCAGCAGTGACGTGGGTAAAGGGCTCATTGATATTGGGTGTTAGGACCTCATTAAAGAGGCCATGTGTCAGCTGAAGACAATGTCAGGAAAGGGCCACCGTGCAAAATCTGGAGGCAGAATGTTTCCAGCAAGGAACCAGCACGTGTAGCTGCCGTAAGACAGGAATGATAGAATATTCCAGGAGGATATTCTCATCACAGTGAGTGATGGAGAAATTACTGGGAGGTGATGTGGGACACGGGGACCGGGCTAGATTATACAGGTTCATGTTTGCCATTGAAAAGAGTACGGATCTTTTTCTTAGTCTCATGGGGGAGCCGTGGAAGGTTTAAGCTGAGTGTATAATGATGTTTGTTTGTTTGTTTTTTAAGTTTACCCTAGATATGTACGGGAGAATAGTGGTCTGTGAGAGGCAAAGCATAAAAAGGGAGACCAGGAGTTCCCATCGTGGCTCAGTGGTTAACGAATCTGACTAAGAACCATGAGGTTGCGGGTTCGATCCCTGGCCTTGCTCAGTGGGTTAAGGATCCGGCGTTGCCGTGAGCTGTAGTGAAGGTTGCAGATGCAGCTCAGATTCCGCATTGCTGTGGCTGTGGCTTAGGCCGGCGGCTACAGCTCCTGTTAGACCCCTAGCCTGGGAACCTCCATATGCCGCGGGTGCTGCTCTACATAAAGGCAAAAAGACAAAAAAAAAAAAAAAAAGGGAGACCAGATTGGCGGCTACTGTGGTGACCTAAGCTAAAACTGCCGTAGGTGGCTTTGACAGGGGGTGGTGGCCAGGAAGAGGAGCAGAAGTAGGTGAATGTGGACCTGTTTTGCAAATAGAGCCTTTAGATCTCGCTCGTGGTTTAGGAGTAGGAAATACAAGGATGAACCGGAAGTAATTCATGGGCTTTCGGTTTGCATATTCTCTTAAGCTTGAGGAGGTTTTGCTCTTCACATTGAGATGGGAAAGCCAGGGATGGAAGAGAAGTCGAGCCCACTGTGACCCTGCGGGTGTATGTAGTAGACAGAAGTGGAGTTATAGGGAGGCACTTGGAAACACACTTGGTATTATTGTATCTAAGTTGGCCTGTTGGTTTTTGGCCAGTGCCAGCTTTAGACTGATAAACTTTAGACACTGATTTTATTTTTAACTGAGTACTGCTTTCAGCTGTAGGCGGCTAGATTTAATACTGACAGTTGAACAATTAAGACTGATAACATCTGCCTCTTCTTGTTTTGGCCTTCTTCTGGGTTTCTCAGAACCCCTTCATTAGGTGATCAAGGAATTCCAGGGTGAGGAAACTTGCATCATTTTCTTTGAACTTAGAGTTCCTACTGTTGGTGATGGGAGTGGAAATCACATTATTGGTGCTCTTAATTATTAGAATATCTGGGAATTCCCATCATGGCACAGTGGAAATAAATGTGACTATATCCATGAGGATACAGGTTCAATCCCTGGCCTCACTCAGTGGGTTAAGGATCCGGCATTGCCTTGAGGTGTGGTGTAGGTAGTAGACACAGCTTGGATCCAGCGTTGCTGTGGCTCCTGGCATAGGCTGGCAGCTGTAGCTCCAATTCAGCCCTTAGCTTGGGAACCTCCATATGCCATAAGTATGGTTCTAAAAAGCAAAAAAAAAAAAAAAGAAAAAAAGAAAGAAAAGAAAAGAAAAAGGATTATTAGAATATCTGTTTCTGGACCAGTATTGTGGGTCATGGGAGTATATTATAGTTTGGTCATTTCCGCCCTCAGAAGCTATTGTTATTAGACAGGTATTTTATTTTGCTTTTAACTAGTTGTGTGCATCTTGAGCAGGGGTTGAGTGTGGAGTGGGCGTGTGGGTGCCCTTGAAAATTGTCTGTCAGGGTCCACATTTAAGCCACTCTTCTTTCCCCATCATTGTAGTTTTTCACGGTTTTCTTGTCACAAGTCCTACTTCTCAAAGCATTTAAAAATTAGAAAGAACTGTATCTAGTATTGTCACATCCTCTGTCAACCGTTCTTAACCCATTCTGTTTAGCAAAAGGAGGGTAAGAGGATAGAAAATGATGCTATAACTAGTAATACGGATAGATAGGTTTTTTTTTTTAACTTAGTTGAGCTAAAACTAAATAGGTTTTCTTATTTCTGGGTTCCAGTAATGGTCCCTGTGGCTCTTGGGAAAGAGTTCTGCAGCTTTTCTGTCCTGGGGGTGGGAGGAGCATAGTCCTATGTCTTAAAGACCCCAGGAGACATTGCATATCTTCCAAGCGGGAGAAAAAAAAGAAAAAGAAAAACATGTCAAACCACCATGTGGTCTAGTTTCTCACCTGCACTGTGAGGCGCAGGGAGGCAGCCACAGGGCTGGCCCTTGTGCTCGTGCGGGATGCCCAGTATGCTGGGACCACAGCTGATCGGCGCACCCTGCACTGGTTCCCTTTGAGGTTCTCCGCTAGGCAAGGGGACCCAGGTACTGGGAGTGTGCCATCTCGGAGGTAGCACTGATTCTCAAGGATGGCTCTGAAATGCTTTGGAGGCCAGGGAGGCTGTTTCTGAATGGGAAAGAGAGAAAGGTGTTCCAGAGGTCGGAGGCAACAAACCAAAACCCACGGAGTCCAAAGTGAGATGATTGGATGATGTAGGGAGCACTGACAAGTTCATGAACTACTGTGGTAAGCCAGTGACTTCTGAAGTTACATTTGGCCAGACAGGCTTCGTGGGTCTGCGGTCAGCGGATGAAGGAGACAGCTGGCACCGCTGCATGTTGCTGGAGTCGCGGAGCCCCAGCGAGCAGCGCTGGGCTAGGAAAGTATAGGGCCCTACAGGTCTCTGTCTGCTAATAATTTCCCTGGACATTGCTGTTGCCGCCCATCAGTGGCCGGTCAACATCTGGTGTTTTTAGTCTTGCCTAAAGTCTCATTTTAGTTTCTGACAGAATGCATTTCAGATTTTCTAAATGCTTCACATTTTTCCTCTTTTGCAAGCAGCTTGAATGGGCAGGTTGCCTATTCCTAGGGGGATGATGGCTTTGTCTGTATTGGATCTTAACGGTTCCATTAGACCTTCATGGTGGATGGAGAAAACAGACAGCTTTTGTTTTACACATCGAGGAACACCTTGTGACCCCTACCTACCTGCCTAGAGCTAAAAAGAACTGCAGGATAAGCCTAAAGTCAGACTCCCAAATAAATCACTTTGGAAGCTTTTGCTCTCATTTCTTTGAACAGCTAAGTATCTGAGGGGACTCAGACACTTTGCAGTGGGCATATGTTTGCGTCCTTGGAGTGAAATACGGAGTCAAAAGGAGAATGAACCAAAGCTGAAAAACTGCCAGCAGGCCAGGGGACTTAGAGACCTGTATTTGTTTTTACAAAGAATAGATTTTTTATATGTATTGAAGCATTTATTAATTTATTTAAAGAGCATACAGATCAATGTGTGCAGAAGCTGGTAAGAAATTCATCAATTAGGGCGTTCACCTTGTGGCTCAGCAGTAACAAACCCGACTGGTATCCCTGAGGACACAGGTTCGATCCCTGGCCTCACTCAGTGGGTAAAGGATCTGGCGTTGCCATGAGCTGCAGTGTAAGTCGCAGACACAGCTCAGATCTGGCGTGGCTGTGGCTGTGGCTGTGGCTGTGGCTGTGACCAGCGGCTGCAACTCCAATTTGATCCTTAGCCTGGGAACTTCCATGTGCCACGAGTGCGGCCCCAAAAAGACAAAAAAAAAAAAAAAATGATCAATTAATTTCCTGTTTTGGTTTCTCCTTCCCAAGATCTCATTCATGTTTTAAGGAAGTTTGAGTTCAAGTCAAGATGATGTTTTTAACATATAGGATGTGAATGTATAAGTAATATATGCTTACCTACCAACATTTATTCCATAATTACTAGATGTCAGTCACACTGCTACCTGCTTCCATAAGTATCTCATTTAATCCTAACAACAAAGCTGGATGTGTTAATAATTATTCCCAGGGAGTTCATGTTGTAGTTCAGCGGGTTAAGAACCCAACTACTTACCTTGAGGATGCGGGTTTGATCCCTGGCCTCACTCAGAGGCCTAAGGATCCAACGTTGCCACAAGCTGTGGCAGAGGTCACAGATGTGGCTCGAATCCAGTATTGCTGTGGTGTAGGCTGGCGGCTGCAGCTCTGATTTGACCCTTAGCCTGGGAACTTTCATAAGCTGCAGGTGTGGCCCTGTAAAGCAAAAAATAAAATATAAAATAAAATAAAAGCCAAGGAAACAGGTTTGCAGGCCTTAGGTGACTCATAAGTACTAAGTAACAGAGCTTGGCTCAAACTAGTTGAAGTCTCCCAGCACCAAGGTGTGGCTTTGTCTTCCTTTCATTTTACTTTATTAATGAGTAGCTGTCTTAAATAAAAGGAAATCAGA
The DNA here is from genome assembly GCA_004024745.2 of Catagonus wagneri. Classification (NCBI taxonomy): domain Eukaryota; kingdom Metazoa; phylum Chordata; class Mammalia; order Artiodactyla; family Tayassuidae; genus Catagonus; species Catagonus wagneri. The sequence goes on from PVHT020000009.1 coordinate 7,192,166, forward strand.
CGCAGCCAGTGTTTACACACATAGTAGTAGCTGGGTTTCAGGTAGAAGCAGCTTTACTTCACAGGACCCTGGTCAAGGAATTTGCAAGTCACTCTTGCTATGCCACCCAGTGTCAGCACTAGTTCCAGATAGTGAATGAAATTTACTTAGAATGAAATGGAAAGTTCAGTGTCTCTGTTGCCACATTTTAAGCATTTAATAACCACCTGCGGCTGGTGGCTCCTGCTGGATGCTGCAAACCTAGAACACGTCCATCCTCATAGGAGGTTTCCTTGCACAGCACTGCCAGCTCGAGACTTTGATCGAACCCACAGAATTTTCTCACCTGAGGTCCCCTGCGATACCTGTCCACAAGTGATGAGTGCTCGGCTTGACCCACCGGCTCCACTCTCCCATGACAATGACATGTGTCTGTCCAGATACTTCACAGTGTGCTCACTTTTTCTCCCAAGGAGGAAGTTGGCCGGATATGGAAGATGGAGCTGCTTAAAGAATCGGATGGGCTGGGAATTCAGGTTAGTGGAGGCCGAGGATCAAAGCGCTCACCTCACGCTATCGTTGTCACTCAAGTGAAGGAAGGAGGTGCCGCTCACAGGTGACTAGATCATCTCCCCCTTCCTCTGCCTCCTTGTCCTCTCCCTGCCCTTCCCCCGGGTGCTGGGACTCCTCTGTCTGGTCAGAGCAGAGCCGGTTACAATTGACAAGGATGGTCCTGGAGCACAGGCGGAAATCGGGCATAAGCGGTTCTAGTTAAGCTCCCCTCTGAGCACAGGAAGCTAAGTGCTGGAGACACTGCAGCCTCTGCCACACCACGAAAGGGAGATTAGAGTTCTTTCTAGTTCAGTTTGAGTTTCGAGTGTCACTTATCCTGACCTTTGGGATGCTGGTGACACAGGGTCATCGATCAAGACCGTGCCACGCAGCAGAACATTCCTGACTTCTTCACCCCTGTAGGACTGTGGCTGACGTCTCGTGAAAGGGATGGGGTTTAAACATGACCTCAGGTCACGTGCTGTGTCTGGATGTGTCAGGTCTATCAAGATTTGATACACACTTTTGGGAGTTCCCATGGTGGCTCAGTGGTTAATGAATTTGACTAGGAACCATGAGGTTGCGGGTTCGATCCCTGGCCTCGCTCAGTGGGCTAAGGATCCGGCGTTGCCGTGAGCTGTGGCGTAGGTTGCAGACGCGGCTCGGATCCCACGTTGCTCTGGCTATGGCGTAGGCCGGCGGCTACAGCTCCGATTAGACCCCTAGCCTGGGAACCTCCATATGCTGTGAGTGTGGCCCTAGACAAAAAAAAAAAAGAGAGAGAAAGATTTGATACACACTTAGATACGTGTGTCTCTGATGTGCAGGTGGAGAGGGGGAGAAATAAATGTTAATTTTTCTCCTTGTGGCTTGAGAACAATTCACACTCCAAAACCTGGATGGTTATCCGAAGTAGGAAGAGAGATGGTGCTTAGGCAGGGCACGTACAAAGTCCTTATTGCGCTAGAGGAACGTAACTATCCGGACACGTAAGGCGTGCCCTTGCCATGTGGCTAATTGCTCCCCTATATGTAAGGCGTCTAGTGTTGGCAAAGCGCAGTGGGGCATGTTCATACATCGGATGTCCACGCGTATACAGTAGGTGGCTAAAGGTAGCATTTCATTGATGAGGGAGGTGAATCTGTCTGGAATTAGCGTTCAGGGCAGGTACCTGATGTGAAGGAGGGGCTGGCAATACTGGCCTGCCCACGGCAGAAATGCAGCTCACAAGCCACAGGTCTGGCACTTGGAGGTACTTAGCCTGAAGAATACCCCAGGGAGACCAGGGCACTGTGGAGCATCAGTGTCCCATGCTCTTCGGTCCCCTAACTAGAGAGTGTGACGCTGGTAATGAGTAGAGGTGAGATTCACTGCAGGCGTCCGGTGTCTGGGCGGGCAGGCACCACTGAAGGATTAAGACGTCAGGGGGTTTGTGTCCAGACGAGCACCAGCACACTTCCCAAATGCTGGGATGCCCATCAGATTAGCTATTTTCCTATTAGCCCCAGGTCTTAGGTTCTAGTCTGTCTTTGGAAAGTTGGAGATTAGGAAATTCCTGTGCCCAGAGACGAGCTGACATAGAACTGTTCGTGTCTGTTTTCCACGTGAGCTGTTCCCAGTGGGTCTCACCATTTCTTACACCCTTAGCCTGGGTGTGTGTGTGCGTGGCGGGGGGGAGGGGGCTAATTTACATATGGGGCATTCTGGTTAATAACTGGAGAGAGGATTAAGAAGGGAAATAAGGACAGGGACGTCCTGCTGATGTCCTGATGGTGTGAATACGTCAACCCGGGACACTGGCCCGGACCATTGCGTTCTTGCTTATTCCTGAGTCCCTCTCCCCCAGAGGACCCGCCCACGCACCTCCCCGAGGTTCCAGTTTGCCTGTTCTCTGTGGTTTTCCTCTTTCTCTTCTCTCTCTGCATCCCAAGCAACAACTGGGGTTCTTAGCATTTCTCTGCTTTGAGACTTTTTGAAGGGTAGGAAGCAAAGGCTGTTGGAAGTCCCTGGTGGGTCCTATCTTCTATTAAAGCCTAGATTCATGGAGAGATTATGATGCATGCCTTGGAGGACAGAGAGAGAGAGAGAGAGAGAGAGAGAGAGAGAGAGAGAGAGAGAGAGAGAAACTGGTAAGGGAGGGGAGGGAAAGGGGAGAAGCTGATTAATTCATTGAGAGAAAGCAAGTGGGCGAGTCTACAGATTGGAGAGCAGCAGAGTGGGGTGACTCTGAGAGTACTGGAGCGACGTGTGGATTCTCCAGGAGCACCCCTGGGTGCTGATGTGAATCCCGCAGCGAGGGTGGTGGAGCCCTGGGCTTTGGGTCTCTCAGCCTCACCAGATTTCCTATCTGATATTCAGCCGTGGAGATGAAAAGCCTCTGGCTGCTTTGGGATCACAGGAGATCAGACCCCTGGAGGCTCAGTAGGAACCCACAGGACAGCTGGCCCACCATCAGTGACGGGGCCGGCCCAGCGCTTTAACAATCTGCCACTCTTGACCCGCCCAAGGGTGGGCAGACCGCATGACGGCTGGGCCTCCTGCTGACCCACTGGGAAGGAAGCTCCAAGTCATTCCTTTCCTTTAAAGGAAATAAAGAAACAGAACATGTTTGTACACCCGTGTCCTACCCCAGGTCTGACACCTGCGGCAGGGGTAACTTAGGCAGTTGCTTTGTTCATTTTTCTGTGCATCTTTCTACTTATGAAACTTGGCTAGAGGGACCCAGGAAGAAGGAGCCACTATGACACTTTACCCTCAAGGTCCTATAACTCCTGTGGACGGGGGTTACGGTCACACATCATGTGGTGTCACGGATACTGCAGAAGAGATCTGGGCAAGGGTGTGTCACCCTGGAGGAGAGAGGGACCATGGGTTAGAGGAGGATTCCTGGTGAGCTTGGGATACTTTCGGTCTTTTGAGGGCTCAGCCCAGAGACTCAGCTAATGAGTCAGTCACAAGGGCAGGATGGCAGGTAGAATTAAGAAAAGCGTGACTTAACTATCTGAAAACCTCGGGGTCTCGGTCCCTCATCACATCTCCACTTGGACGGGAGGTGTTTCATTGACGTTGACGTGGGATATGGTGGTAGCTTGAGAACAAGGCAGGGACTGAGGGACCATCCAAAATCGTGAAGCTTCTCCCTCCACTAGCTCAGCATCTGGACCCGTCAAGCCCTCCCCATCCCAGCTGTCTCCAGTGGGCCCCACTCCTCTTGAGCTCAGTTTTAACAGGGCCCTCTCCCCACCCTCCCCAACTCCAGGAAGATGGCCCTTCTCAAGCCCAGAATGTCTTGACGAGGGATTTTTTTTCCCATCTCCGTTTCCTCAGGGATGGCAGACTGTCCTTGGGAGATGAGCTGCTGGTAATCAATGGCCACTTACTGGTCGGGCTCTCCCACGAGGAAGCTGTGGCCATTCTTCGCTCAGCCACTGGAGTGGTTCAGCTGGTGGTGGCCAGCAAGGTAGGTAGTTTTTGTTTGTTTTATAAAATATTTTGAATGGTGGTGGTGCCTTTGGTTTGGAGCCCTTCCCATCCCCCACCCGCATTCATCCTTGCCTTTTCCTTGGACCATTCGAATGGCCTTGATTCTACAGGCCATGGCCGAAAGGTGTTTACTTCTCTTGCCTTCCTTGGAGGGCTCAGAGATACAGCTTACAGGTGTATCTAGGAGATGGAAAAGCCATCATAGGACTAAGGAAAAGGGGAGAGCGGGAAGGGGGGAAGAAGGACAGGTAGGGAGATGAGCAGCTCATCCAGGGAGAAGGCGACAAGGTCGGTTCTGCAGCGGGGATGGGAGAGATGTGCCGTCCAGGTCCTGAAGAAAGAAGGCTGGGGACCAGCCGTGGGCAGGCTGCAGGCCGGGCAGAGTGCTGGTGCCGGAGGAAGCCTTGGGAATCCTGTTGTCTAGCTGTCCCCCTTCCGTTTTACAAATGACCCAGCAAGGCAGAGCTCCCGTGAGGCTCCCATCGCTAGGAGGCCTCAATGCTGCCGGCAGTGCTGGGACCTTGGTACTGACGCACCGCCGCGTCTATCTGTCCCCCCTGTCTTGCTGCCACCTCTTCTTGGTGAGGCCTCGGGCTGGGGCATCTTTCGCTTCGATCCCTGGCGCGTGGGAAAATAGTGCTGAGGCCCAGGGGTTCCCATCTGCCTTCTCCCTGGGGTCCTCCCAGCCATAGTGCACCGGGAAGAGGCCGCAGGATGCCCCTGCTGTGTGATGAGAAGCCGGAGGAACTGGGCTGTCTTGGTTCTGCTGTGCTGCCTCAAGGCGCTGGGAAGGTTCTGCTGTGCTGAGGCTGGAAAGGAGCCCCGGGACTGAGGAGCCAGTGCAGGGGAGCCGAGGAGCTTCATTCCACTTCCTTCCAGTTCCGGGTCAGGGGAGAAACGGGGCGAGGCCACACAGCCCTTTGCAGCAATACGCTCTTTCCAGGATGGCTCGTGCCCCTCCCCCACCCCGTTATCCCTGACCTTGCTTTTGGACCTACCATCCGCAGGTGTTGATATCTTTTCCTTCTTAGATGGCAAGGTTGACTGCCTATTTGCGAAGTGTTTAATAAATAGATTAGAAGAATATTTTGAGCCATCTGAAAAATCTGCTTTCTTTCCTTCATAGCATTTATCCCAAACCCCTGACCTAGACCCACAGGCTTCCAGCCAGAATACAGGGCCTTGGCAAGAAGAGCCGACGCTGAGGCCCTGAGGCAGCAATTGAGACATTCTCCATTCTTAGGCCCCCTCCTCCCTTCCCAGAGGTGCCACGGGGCACCCCGCATCGCATCTTCTCACGCAGGGTGGGAGGAGTAAAGCCAGGACATACTCCCACAGAATCCCGCAAGGAGCAGAGGGCTGTGAGGGAAGGAGAAATAAATTCCTCATCTGGCCAGGTGTGTTGGGAGTTCGAAAAGCATTATTGGGAGTTCCAGTTGTGGCTCAGTGGTAACAAACCCAACTGGTATCCATAAGGATATGGATTCGATCCCTGGCCTCGCTCAGTGGGTTGAGGATCTGGCGTTGCCGTGAGCTGTGGTGTAGGTCGAAGACTCAACTTGGATCCTCTGTGACTGTGGTGCAGGCTGGCAATTGCGGCTCCAATTCGACCCCTAGCCCAGGAACTTCCATATGCCTCCGGTGCTGCCCTAAAAAGTAAAAGAAAAAAAAAAGGCATTATTGGTTCCTACACACACACACATATACACACACGCCTGACTCACCACAGTCTACAGCTTAAGCACACGGGGGCTTCTGCACAGGTGTTATCTATACCGCGTGCACCAAAGTTTTATTTCTATGCTGACTTCCTTCTCCTGCTAGTTTGGAAAATGGGGAAGAGAATTATCTTCTGTGTCAACTGTTACCCACAAACGTGACATAAAGGAAACATAAAAACAAAGAAGGGCCACTCACGGGTAAAAATAATTAAGGAGCCCACGAAATTTTTGCAGAGAGATTTTGATGCCTGACCGGCGTTTTCGCTCACGACTTGAAAAAAAGCAAGACGCTGACATATATCGGGTGACCGCTGGATGCCAAGGACTTCTTACCCACTATCTCATCTAATTCTTAAAATAAATCCCATGAGAGAGCCGTTAGTTCTTTTTATTGAAAGGATGAAATTAAAGTCTTAAGGGGTTAGGGAGTTCCCTAATGGCTCAGTGGGTTAAGGATCTGATATCACTGCTGTAGAACGGGTTCAATCCCTGGCCTGGGAACTTATACATGCCCCTGGTGAGACAGAAAAAAAAAAAAAGAAAGAGAAAAACTAAGGGGTTAATTTTCTCAGAGGTGACACAAGCAGTGGGTGGCAGAAGCAGGATTCATCCTGGGTCCATCGAATTCAGTTTCATGCTTCTTGCTATACACCACGCCCCTTATCCATGTAAGATACAAAGGACACCGGAGCCAGTGGTATTAGAAAAAACTAGTGTACTCTGTCAGAGGCTTTGACATTTAGGAGCACGTTCTGGGCTTTTTGTAGGGCTGAGCAGCATTCAGAGCCCAGGAACAGGCATCCAGTTTAGTTCTCATTCCCTTGGCCCTTGGCCGTCTGTCCTGAGCTGCAGCCCTGAAGCTGACCCAGCCTTCAGAACTCTGATGCTTTTCACCCCTTCCCATGTGCTAGGCAATACACTGCTTGAGCAGCTGCCTGCTGCTTGTTCCTGAAACTAATCACATCCAAGGAGCTCAACCAAGGAGGAGAGAAAGAAAGTCAGTCTTTAGGTACCTCTTGGCAAAGTCATCAGCACATTCCATTTCTGTCTTTATATTTGAAGAGAGGGAGAAAAGAGAAAGAGCTTTTGACGTGCTGAACATAAGGAATAATTAAAAATATAATTTATCATTAAAGATAATCATCACCTTGTCACAACTTTAAGGCATTTTTTGGGAAATCTAGCAGTTAATTTTCTTCTGAAGAGGATACAGGTTTTCACATAAATATGTTGTGTATACAGAGGAGCTTAGAAAGTGTTTGTTGAATGAATAGATTTAGGAATATCCAGGTTCATTTTGCTATTCCTAGAAGTACATGCATAGCAATACAGATTTCTCTTCATGCTCTTTTCTTTTTTCCCCACTCTTGGTTTTCATTAACAAGAAATAGATGTTTATTATATCTAATGGAGAAAACCCCCAAAAAATACAGAGAAGAAAAGCAAGATAACATTTTTGCAATACCGCCAATAGTATTATCCGTCCAGGAACACGTACACGTGTGCACATACAACACGTTTTCTTTGAGATGGAATCGAACACAAGGAGACAGAGTGTACCTGGAGGCGGTCCCACCAGGATTTAAGTGCCAGCACAGCCCTTTAAAAGCTGTGTTTCTTGAGCAAGTTCCTGCATCTCTAAATCTCACTTACACAATGAGAATCAGTAACTACTCCACGGGATGTTAGGAAGATTAAGTGAACTATAAAGGGTCCTGAACAGCGTAGTTGGTCACAGTGAGCGTTTGGAGAAATGTTTGCCTTTATGGTTATCACGTCTCATTGTATCCAGTTTATTGTTACATCTATTTCCCATACGGTTACCGCGCATTATTTTTAACCTGCTTTTTCGCAGTCACATACTGTGAGAACTCTTTCCACAGGGGAAGTATATTTCTGTGGCATATTTTTTTCTGTGGTGTGCATTTTTTTGTCTTTTTGCCTTTTTCTAGAGCCGCACCTGCGGCATATGGAGGTTCCCAGGCTAGGGGTCTAATCGGAGCTACAGCTGCTGGCCTACACCACAGCCACAGCAACGCGGGATCCGAGCCGCGTCTGCAACCTACACGACAGCTCACGGCAACGCCGGATCCTTAACCCACTGAGCAAGGCCAGGGATCGAACCCACAACCTCATGGTTCCTAGTCGGATTCGTTAACCACTGAGCCATGACAGGAACTCCCTATGGCACCCTTTTTAATGACTGTGGAGTATTCTCACCTGTGGCTGTTGTGAAATTTACTCACAACTCGGACTTTCTCTTTTTTCTTTTTCTTTTCTTTTTTTTCCAAGCTCTTTTGTTGTTGTTGTTGTTAATGGTTGACCAGAACTGACATCACAGAAGAGGACTCTACTCACTTTTTCATTAACAACTCTTTCTCCTTTCCTCAGGCAAGGTCTGAAAGTGTAGTCTTCACAAGTTACTGACCTAAAATGAATGAGCTTCCTGGTACCTTGAAAGTGGAACCTGCATCAAACGAGTAACAAACATCACTGTCGCCACTTCACTAATACTCTGTAGCGTCCCTTGTACAAGATGGGTGCTTTTTTTGTTGTCCCCTTTTCTGTCATTCCCCCAAGGAATATGATCAAATCTTTCCACGTTTCCTTCCTTGTAGAAGTTACTGGAATGGGGGAAAGAGATGAGGACACATCACTCTTTTTTTCTGGCCTCCGATCAGCCCTGCAGCCCTGGTCCCTGGCCTTATGTGCTGTGTCATTTCCCAGGAGAGCGCTTGGCTCCTGTGTGTATGCCTCGTCCGTCCTTGGGACCGTCACTGGCCTCATTGATCTCGCCTGACTCCTACACCCTATCCTGACCTTATCTGAGTTGAGGAAGGAAGGGCTGTGTTGTCGAAGCCCGCTTTGGAGTCTCATCTTAATGAAGTCTGATTCCATGTGTTTTTGTTGACCTTTAAAAGTTGTTTAAGGGGAGTCCTCTTCGCGGTTCAGTGGTTAACGAATCCGACTAGGATCCATGAGGATGCGGGTTCAATCCCTGGCCTTGCTCAGTGGGTTAAGGATCCGGTGTTGCTGTGAGCAATGGTGTAGGTCACAGACGCGGCTTGGATCCCACACTGCTGTGGCTGTGGCTTAGGCTGCCAGCTGTAGTTCAGATTCGACCCCTAGCCTGGGAACCTCCATACGCCACTGGTGTGGCCCTAAAAAAAAAAAAGGTTGTTTACTGCTTTCATTGAAAAGACATTATCAGTGTCTGCACTCTGACACTGTGATTCAATAAGCCGTCTAATCTCTTTCTACCCCACAGGCTGGGGAGAGGAGCAGTGAAACAGAGGAATGGATGGATATTTGTGCTCTGAGCTAGACTGGGGGACACTGTGCTGAGTAGAAAGGTTGTCAAGTCTGGGGAACTCTCAGACACATAAGGGGGAGAAAGATGAGTGAGTTAGACACACACACAGCAAAGCGATAAACAGTAGAGGACGAAGAAGGGAAGGGCAAACGGAATGCCTCCAGAGGTAACTCGGGAAGCCTTGAAGGAGAGGGTGCTCAGCTTTGCCCGGAGGGGCCTAGTCACCACGTGAAGGGTGGTCCGGGCAGAGGCTGCTGCTGATGGAAACGGCAGTGGGGCCGGGAGAGCCTGGCATGTCTGGAAGTCAGTGTGTCTTGCATGGAAAGTGTGGGTTGAGGGGAGAGTAGAGGGGGATGTGTTTGGAGAGCTGGGCAGAAGCCAAATCGCCCATGTTAGCCTGCCAGCGAAGAGGGTCAAACCATATCCTGAAAGTAAGACTGCGGGGTGGGTGGGGGGGATCAGAGGATTCTAAGTTCAGGGAGCTGAGATTGCCTGATGAAACTTCCATTTAAGAAACACAGATTTGGAGTTCCCGTCGTGGCTCAGTGATTAATGAATCCGACTAGGAACCATGAGGTTGCAGGTTCGATCCCTGGCCTCGCTCAGTGGGTTAAGGATCCAGCGTTGCCGTGAGCTGTGGTGTAGGTTGCAGATGCGGCTTGGATCCCACATTGCTGTGGCTGTGGTGTAGGCCGGCAGCTACAGCCCCGCTTAGACCCCTAGCCTGGGAACCTCCTTATGCCGCAGGTGCGGCCCTAGAAAAGGCAAAAAGACAAAAAAAAAGAAAAAAAGAAACAGATTCATCAAGGAAAAAAAATTTGTCTGAGTTTACACTGGGTCCATATCCCTGACATTTGAGGCAACCTCGCAGACCTGGAAATGTGGGACGTACACCCCAGGTAGTGTTTGGATGGGCAGCAAGTGACCGCCGTGGTTGACTCTGCTAGGTTTTCCCTGACCTTGACCTCCATGCCAGGGGTGATTCATGGACCTTCAATTGTGTCCCCACAGGAAACCTCTGCAGAGGACCTACTCAGGCTAACATCTAAGAGTTTGCCCGACCTGACCAGCTCGGTAGAGGACGTGTCTTCTTGGACAGACAACGAGGATCAGGAGCCAGACAGGGACGAGGACGAAGGAGCCGGCTCATCTTCCGCCCAGGGAGCAGTAAGTGTGTTTGCTTTCCCAGGATGCTCTGCTAGGACGGTAGGTGCCAGGGCCAGAGATAAAAGCTTAAGATGGACAGGATGATGGAGACCAGGTTGGGAAGGGGGCCACGGCGCATCTTTTACATTTTTTGTCATAACTGTCCAGAAAAAATCTGTGAGGGCAGTGCTTTTTATTTAAGAAAAATAAAGTTGGGAGTTCCCGTCATGGCTCAGCAGAAATGAATCTGACTGGTATCTATGAGGACCCAGGTTCCATCCCTGGCCTCGCTCCGTGGGTTAAGGATCCAGCATTGCTGTGAGCTGTTGTGTAGGTTGCAGACGTGGCTCGGATCCCGTGTTGCTGTGGCTGTAGTGGAGGCTGGAGGCTGCAGCTCCAATTTGACCCCTAGTCTGGGAACCTTCATATGCTGTGGGTGCGGTCCTAAAAAAAAAAAAAAATTGGAAACAGGATAAAAGAGTAACGGGATATTAAATTCAGTATACATATCAAGTTCTAGGCTATCTAATCATACACACAAGGGTTTTATTGCTACTTCTTGATTTAGTGCTTGTAAATTATTCTTTGTAAATTTAAACTTAGCGATTTCTGGCTGAAGGTCAAATGGTGAAATAACACAAAGCCCCTTCTGGCGAAGTTGTACAGATGTGTCTTCCAGTTTTAATCTAATCCGGACTTTCGTATGGCTCGTAGCTCCTTACACAGCCTGTAACACTTCATCTCTCGTGGTCTGCTCCCCCGTGTGGCCTGGCAGAGTCGGGAGGGCTTGTGGTTAACTGTGGTTGCTGTGTGGCTCTGTGGTCTCCTCTTCGTATCCCAGGTCTGACAGATAATGTCATTTTTAGTGTAAACCCTTGTGAGCCCTTCTTCCCCATCCAACCAGCCATGGGGAGGGTGCCGTGCCTCCTTTCCACCATTTGGAACCCTTGCTTCTTCCCATCAGTGCTGAATGTAGGCGGCATGGGTAAGCCCTGGGAAATCAGTCTTGCCTATAATTAGGCCTTAGAAGACACATACATACACATATATGTAGATCATCTATATATGTATCATCATTACACACACATATCATCACATTTACACAATGTGCTATTTTAATTCAGGGAAGAATACGTTACTTTCCCCCCTTTCTTTTTGATCACTGGCATTCCAGGGCCCCTGAAGTATGGTTGTACAGGTTGTGGACTGCACAAATGTGCCACATCTAAGGAAGCACCATTTACATCATAAATGTTATAGTCCTTTATGTTTATGAAGAAAGTGTTCTGGAAGATATCGGTAAAGAGTTCTGCTCTAACAAAATCAGTACATTAAGGACAACTTTCCAGTAAAAGAAGGAAAACATCTTACCTTTCTGTAATTTGCCCAGAGGCCTTCTACAGGCCCACTGTTGATTTCAAATGCTGTTCGTGCTGCTGTTCCCCTTAAAAGAGAGCTTTCTCAGAAAACTAACCTATGAAGCTTGTAAATCAGAGCTGGATGGATGTTATGACACCATTTAGTAGGTCCTTTTTCCTTACTTTTTCCCTTAATTTTACTTTTAGTAAGGATAGAGGCCATATTAATGGTCATGGCCACCACTGCCTCCATAAGTGACCCCTGCCTACTTCTCACACCGAGTGCACTGCACTTTCTGCAGCCCCTCATGTTGCCTGCACATTTTTCTTTTTCTTCCAGCTTTATTGAGATATAGTGGTTACATAACATTGTATAAGTTTAAGGTATACAACCTGTTGATTTTCTTTTAATTTTCTATTATGATTGATTTACAATCTTCTGTCCATTTCTTCTGTAAAGTGACCCAGTCATACATATATGTACATTCTTATTCTCACATTATCCTCCATCATATCTCATCACAAGTGATTAGATATGTAGTTCCCTCTGCTTTACAGCAGGATCCCATTGCCCATCCACTCCAAATGCGGTAGTTTTCATCTACTAACCCCAAACTCCCAATCCATTCCACTAAATGCACATTTTTTTCTGCCACAGGACCTTTGCCAGTGCTATTCTGTCTCTCTGGAAGCCTCTTTGCCTGCCTGACCCCCTTTTGGATTCTTTAGTGTTCCTTCCTCAGAGAAACTTCCAGAATATATCCTATCTATATTAAATCTCGTAGTTCTCATACCAAGACCATGTGGCTTTCCTGTGAACTGCTTGTCCCACTTAAATTTGTCATTATTTGATTAAGATCTGCCTCTCCCAGCCAACTGGGAACTCCAAGAGATGTGGGAATGCAACGACTGGTTTGGGTTTCCGTGAATCCCTAGAATTTAGCCAGTACAAATGGTGTTATTTTTTAAAAAAGAAAAAAAAACTAAATAAATTCAAAAACATGCTGTTACTGCCGTGGCACAGGTTCAATCCCTGCCCCAGGAATTTCCACTTGTCACAGACATGGTCAAAATATAAATAAATAGATAAATAAATAAATATGAAAACACTAAGACAAGCATTCATTGGAAACTAATGAGAAAAATGACAACAGCAAATTCGAACTGGATTTATCCACTGTGAATATTATGGTTACTCCCCTGACTCACAGCTGACCCTGTCATGGCAGCATCAAAGTGCTGATGGGGCAACAGCCACATTCCGGCCCCTACAGGAATGACTACAGAGACCTCACTGAATAAGCCTAGGACAGGCTGAGCATCTTGTGTCTCTTCCTCCACCCTTGTCTGCCTATCCTTTAGGGCCAAGATCTTTCTGAGCCCACCCACCCTTCCACCCTGTAACCTCCCCTGCCCCAGACAGGGCAGTCACCCTTTGCACAGAAGGAGGGTGAAGTATGTGGCAGTCTGGCCGACAGACCTCTCAAGTCCGGTATGACTTTCATTTCCTAACCGGACGTGGCATGCCCACAGTCTGGAGAGCTCAGCAACTGCGCCCTGGGACCACTCAGCCAGTTTTCAGGGGAGAGCTGAGTAAGCTCAGGACTTAAAGAGAGGAAAATTCTGCAGCACACCTGCACCTCCCCTAATAAAGGCCAGAGCCAATTATGTGGCATAATGGTCTGTAGAGAGGTTATAGTCACATGTTTTTTTTTTTTTAATTTCATAAATCATAATCTCTTGCGAAAAGCTCCAAGGAATTACTTGTCTGGGAATTTTTCACACTAAATACTGCTCTAATAAATGAGCTAGTATGTATATTACACATATTACATGTTATATATGTTTTTATTTCAATCATAGTTTCATAAATTTATAAAGCCTTTTATAAATTTATTATAATTTAAATTATAAGTTAAATGAGCTGTTTCAGTTACAGAAGTAGTGTTTCCACTACGTAAATGGTTTTTGACCCCCCAAAACCCCCCCAAAAATACAAATCACTCACAATCCTATTATTCAAAGACTGCTGTCTTTAATATTTTGCTATACCTTTCTACTTGATTTTTTCTTCTTAAGCACATATGTATTTTTAATTGGCATTCTTGTGAACGGTGCTGTGATCTTGATGACATAATCATGAACATTTCCCCATGTCATTAAGGGTCTTCTGAAACATGATTTATAATGGCTAATATTTCATAACATGGATGTACTCATGATTTATTTTACTAATATTCTGCCATAAATTCTGTCAATCACATGTATATTTAATTTTTTTAATTATGAAGTCTGCATTCTTATTTATGTATTTATTTAGCTCATAGCAGTAGAATTGTCCAAAGGTTTTCTCCAGAGAGGCTCCACTAATTTACACTTCCAGCAGTGCCCAGGTGCCATCATCACCAATAACATTACCTTTAAAAAGTTTATTAATTGATCATATATTGCTGTATATAATTTTTGCAGTTTTGTCAAAGGAATGTCAATGCATTCTGTCATAGTACACGTTATTTAGGAAACTCTAAGCTGCCTTTCAGGAGAAACAAATGACTCTGAGCAGTAATTGCCCACAAGTCCCCATGTTTATGTTGCGTTTCTGGATTTCTCCATCACACCCAGCTCGCATATGCAAATCCCAAACCCATTATCGTTTTTTCGGTGGAGAAACCAGCCTGTATTGACAGTTAGTTCTGCCTTCTCTGTGCCCCAGACACCGACTTGAGCTCTTTCACCCTCATAAGGCATCATGAAGGTGGGACACTGGTCTTCTTACCTGGCTCAGCACCTTTTCCTGAATGCTCATCATCTGTTAGACGTTCTTTCTCGCTCTGGTTTCAAGCTAGAAGACCAGGACATGAGACAGAACCCCACAAGGCTAGGGAGTAGGCACATGACATTTTCCCAACTTCATAATCAGCCCAAGGTCTGCCCCACTGGGCCTTCTAAAGATGCTGAACTATTGAAGAAGGAAAAAAAAACTTAAAATTCTATGTTTACAATTCAAGACTTTTATAATTTTTAAATACTGTTGAACCACTTAGTACATTTATTCAGCTAAGTCACAAAGCCTTTTCTTTCCCAGATGATAATGGTTAAACCTGATGCCAGGGTCCAGTCTGACAGTGACTCCTCTTGCACCTGTAAGTCCTGGACTCGTCAAGCACTTGGATGGAGCAGATGTAATACAAATGCTCAGGATCTGCCACGAGCACCCTTGTGATTTATTTTTCATGGCCACAGTAAACAGCAGTGAGGTTTTCCTTTTGAAAAGCTCCAGCCATGCTTTGAGTAGAACCATATGTTGAATATCAAGAGTGAGGATTAGAGGCAGGAAAAGGAAAAGGGGAGAGTGAGACCCCACAGTCATTTGCATAGTATTCATTCATCTCAGTGGGGTCTGGCTTCAGTGAGAGGTTCCTCCCTCCACCACCCACCTCCAGACCACATCCAGTGTGAAAGACTCCCAGTTTGGTCTCAGAAATAGCTGGGTTCTAGTTCGTCTCCCGTTCTGACTGTGGTCCTGGTCCTCCTGAGTGGCCACTCTTTCTCAAGTCTTTCTTCTCCACCTTGTCTTCTGCTCTGCAACGACAATTTCTAAATGAGAAGCTGTTTCTGAGACCCCTGTAATATGAATGCTGGTGTGCTTGAGGTCGTCTCAGAGGTCTCTTAAACTATCCTCATTTCTTTTCATTCTTTTTTTCCTGTTTGGTGGCGGTGATTTCCACTACTCTGTCTTTCAGCTCATTGCTCCATTCTTCTGTTGATTCATTCTAGTGTATTTTTCATTTTAGTTGTTGTATTCTTCAATTCTGTTTTTTTGTTGTTGCTGCTGTTCTTTATATTTTGTGTTAAAACCGTCTAATTTCTCATTCTGGGCATCCGTTCTCCTCCCAGTTTCTTCAATCACCTTTAGAATCATTACTCTGAACTCATTCTAGAGTAGATTGCCTATCTCCACATCACTTAGTTCTTCTTCTGAGGTTTTATGGTATTCCTTTGAGCATATTCCTCTGTTGCCTCATTTTTTCTAAATTGCTGTTGGTATTTTTATATATGTAGCAGGTTAGTTAGGTTTCTTGACCTTGGAGAAGTGGTCTTCTGTAGGAGATAGCCTGTGCCTCCCAGCAGAGTAAAGCAGTGTACCCTTCTCTTGTCACTCAAGGGAGAAGGGCCTGCCGATCCCAGGGTAGCATCTGGCCTCTGTTTGCAGATTCAGTCCGCAGGCTCTAAGACCTTAGTTTTCTTGCTTCTGGTATCTGCTCCCAGTGGATGAGGCTGGTCTAGAGACTTTTGCAGGCTTCCTGGTGAGAGGTGCTGGTGCTGCCCACTGCAGGGTGGAGCTGGGTCTTTGCCCCTGGTTGACAGGGCTGTATCTAGGGTCTTGTCT
The DNA here is from genome assembly GCA_004024745.2 of Catagonus wagneri. Classification (NCBI taxonomy): domain Eukaryota; kingdom Metazoa; phylum Chordata; class Mammalia; order Artiodactyla; family Tayassuidae; genus Catagonus; species Catagonus wagneri. Next base: position 7,208,108 of record PVHT020000009.1, read on the forward strand.
AGAGGTTGCTGTGGGCTTGGAAAGTCTCTAGGCAGCCTGTCTGCTGATGCATAGGGAGGTGTCTGGACTATACTACAAAGCTACAGTAAACAAAACAGTATGGTACTAACACAAAAACAGACATGTAGATCAATTGAACAGGATAGGAAGCTCAGAAATAAACCCACGCACCTATAGGCAATTAATCTATGACAAGGAGGTAAAAAACATACATGGAGAAAAGACAGTCTCTTCAATAAGTGGTGGTGGGAAAACTAAACAGCTACATGTAAAAGAATGAAATTAAAACATTCTGTAGCATATACAAAGATAAACTCAAAATGGATAAAAGGCTTAAATGTAATAATAGATACTATAAAACTCCTAGAAGAAAACATGGGCAGAACACTCTTTGACATATTGCAATAATATTTTTTGGATCTGTCTCCCAAAGTAATGGAAACAAAAACAAAAATAAGCAATTGGGACCTGATTAAACTTAAAAGCTTTTGCACAGCAAAGGAAATCATAAGCAAAATGAAAAGACAACGTATGGACTGGAAGAAAATATTTGCAAATGATGCTACCAACAAGGGATTAATCTCCAAAATACATGGCTTGGAGTTTCTGTTGTGGCACACTGGGTTAAGAATCCACCTTCAGTGGCTCAGGTTGCTGCAGAGGTGCGGGTTCAATCCCTGGGTTAAAGGATCCAGTGTTGCTGCAGCTGTGGCTCAGATTCAGTCCCTGACCCAGGGACTTCCATATGCCATGGGTTCAGCCATGAAATATGTATTTATACAGCTTAATATCAAAAAATAACCCAACCCAATCAAAAATGGGCAGAAGACCTAAGTAGATGTTTCTCCAAAGGAAACATGCAAATGGCCAATAGACACATGAAAAGATGCTCAGTATTGCTAATTATTAGAGAAATGCAAATCAAAACTACAGTGGGGTACATAACCTCATACCAGTCAGAATGGTCATCATTAAAAAGTCTATAAGTAATAAATGCTGGAGAGGGCGAGGAGAAAAGGGAACCCTCCTGCATTGTTGGTGGGAATGTCAGTTCGTGTAGCCACTGTGGAGAGCAGTATGGCGATTCTTTAAAAAACTGAAAATAGAGCTGCCATGTGATCCTACAATCCCACCCCTTATCTGGAGGAAATGAATTCTCAAAGATATATGCACCCCAGTGTTTATAGCATCACTGTTTGTAATAGCCAAGACCTGGAAGCAACCTAAGTGCCCATGAACAGATGAATGGATAAAGATGTGAGATATAGATAGATAGATATATCAGAAAGATGTGATATATATATATCAGAAAAAATACTGAAATAATGTCATTGCAGCAACATGGATGAACCTAGAGATTATCGTATTAAGTGAAGTAAGTCAGACAAACACAAATATCAGATGATATCACTTACATGTGGAATCTTAAAAAATGATATAAATGAACTTATTTACAAAGCAGAAATAGACTCAGAGAAGTAACAAACAAACTTGTGGTTATCCAAGGGGATAGCAGGGGTGGGTGGGGGGAGAGATAAATTAGGAGTTTAGGATTAACATATACACACTACTCTGCAAAAAATAAACAAGAAACTATTGTATAACATACGGAAATATAGGGAGTTCCTGTTATGACTCAGTGGTTTAAGAATCCGACAAAGTATCCATGAGGGTGCAGGTTCGATACCTGGCCTCGCTCAGAGGGTTAAGGATCTGGCGTTGCCACAAGTGCAGGCTGCAGCATAGGTAGCAGATGTGGCTTAGATCCAGTGCTGCTGTGGCGGTAGTGTAGGCCAGCAGCTGCAGCTCTGATTTGACCCCTAGCCTGGGAACTTCCAAATGCCCGCATGCGTGGCTATAAAAAGAAGGGGAAAAAAAAAACAAAGGGAACTATACTCAATATCTCATAATAACCTGTAATGGAAAGGAATCTGAAAAAAACGTGTGTGTATATAACTGAATCTCTTTGCTGTATACTTGAAGCTGTACAACATTATAAATTAACTATACTTCAATTTTTTAAAAGGTTAAAGAAATAATTTTTTGAAATGAGAATCTAACCATGTCAGTTAAAGGCATTCAGTTGCTCTCAGTCACACTGAAGTTAAAGTCACAGCTCCTTGTCATGGAGCGCCATCAACTCCAGCTTGCCTGTGCTCCTGGCAGCCCTAAACACACACACGCACACAAAGCACTTGCCTGGCATTCTCCAAATCTGCTAATGACTGCTCCCCTGGTATTTAACATCTGCTGTTTTCTCTTTATTTGTTGCTGCATATGTCTTTGAGAGAAGAAAGAAAATGCTTCAGTTTGTAAACTTTTGCAGTCAGGTACCCCTCCTTGGGTCCCCAGTAGCCAGTGAAGTGCTTTGTATTCAGTACATACTCGGTACATATTTCTGGACCATAAAGCTTATCTGTAAAGCAGTGGTTCTCAAAGTGCGGTCCTCAGCCCAGCAACATCAGCATCACCTGGAAATTTTTTAGAAATGAAAATCCTCAGGTCCCACCCTAGACCTGCTAGATCAGAAACTCCAAGGATGGCATCAAAAAATCTGTTTTTTAAAAGCCTTCCCAGTGCCTTGAACTCAGGCTAACGTTTGAGAATTTTAGAGCCTGCCCGTAAAATGAGCAGCACATGTGTTATTAACTATTCAAAGAAGCGTGTATCCTTTCTCAAGTGTAAATGATTATAGTTCATCTTTTGAAAAATGAGACGTTTAAGGGAAAATAACATATATCTGGCCTTCTGAGAGAGTGGCGCTTTTTCAAATGAAGAGGGCAAGACGAATTTTAATGTAACAGGGTGTGACATAGGCGATATCTCTTAAGTGATCTGGAGCCTGTCTTTCCCTTGTTTATGTTTTCAACCAAAACAAAACAAACAAACAAAAAAATGGAAGTCATGATTGTCTTTGCCAAATCTGCAATTGTCAAAGCTCAGCTGGGAAGAGTTTGTTTAGCACATCAATCAGCAGAGCTGTATCCGGCTTCCTTTGGCATCAGGGGAATCGGTTCTAACATTTTTGGTATCACTTGTTTGGAAAATCTGGGAGGACTTCTGGGATATTGCCGCTTAAGAAGGCGTAAAGGACTTCGTCTCTCGAAAGGAAAGAAGAGCCAAACTGGGTCTTAGGATTCTGTAAGTGCGATGTTGGCGTCTGATTCTCTGTCGGTGGCTTAGCCCTGAGGTGTGAGAACCTGATTCACACTCTTGTGGAAAAGCCAGCATCCTGGGGCCTAGATAGTAATTTCTACTGGAGAGAAAGGAGAGGCACTCTTGTGTTTCTGTTGGATTGAATAATTGGTAAAGCGTTGGCTTTCGAAGGTTTCCAAAAGTGTCTGAGCACTGAGGACTTGCATTAAGGCGTCTGAAGGTACCTTTTCTAGGGGAGTCAGTGTCCTGGATGAGAAACTGTCTCTTGTTTAGGACCTGAGCTAGATTGTTCTGGTGAATCAAACTTAGAGGCTAATGCAAGGAGTAGTGAACACTGAGGGTGCAAACTTGTGGTTCGTATTAAAAGCAGGAAGGTCCCAGTGTCAGACCAGAAAATCAGATCTTTGCAGAGTGAAACTGTTAACTCTTCTAGCCGAGAGCCACTGACTCAAAGCTCCCTGAGCTTTTTGTAAGTGGAGCAAATGTTCTTTCCCTAAAGCCTCCAGGGAAGGCTGTTAGGATAGGCTGCTTACGTGGTCAGTGGTGGGCTCTGTTGCTAGGTCTCAGGGTCCCTCTGAGCACAGAACAGTAGCCGCCACTGCTTAGAGACGTCCTCCATCTGCCCCTGGGTCCGGAACAGTCTTTCTTCCTCCTTGGGCTTCTACTTTCTACCGATCTAACTTCAAGGCTCACCTCCTCAAGGAAGTCTTCCTGGATACACATATCCTTCATGCTTGTGAAACATACTGTGTTTTCCTTCATGACCCTTGACACAGATTGTAAAGACATATTTACATATGGGACCGCTTGCTTAATATCATCCTCTGCCATCAGTAGAGGACCCATGGGGGCAGGGCTCATGTCAGGTTTGTTCATGTCAGCTCTCAGTATGTATCATGGATGGTTGATGTTCCCTCTCTCATTCCTTAATGCCCCCAAATACCCTCATCGTAAGGCTTAGCTGTCTTCTCTAAGCTTGTCCACCTTGCCCAGCACTCCATGAATTAGAAATGGGCAGGGCGCATAGTCGGCATTCACTGTTGGTCCCTGCCTCTCTCTCCTGGGAGTTTCCATCTAGGATACAAACATCAGTGATACAGAAATTGTTTTTCCAAGTAGAACATTGGGACAACAGTGTCCCTTTGCTAAAAATAGGACATTTGTGGTACCACCTCATTAACAAATGAGTAGATTTCTTATTTTCTGTTTAATTAAGCTTCAAAAGCTTCTAACAGCCAGAAAGGGAATTTAAAACAGGGAATTTTTAACAAATCGACCACAACCAAGGACTGACTAACCCCAGGGCACGGCGAAGTAGTAAGTGGCAAGTCGAGTGGTGAAAAGACCAGCCAGAAAGTCCCTGGGGGGAGGGGGAGCTCAGAACCAGGAGTCTGAGTTCTGGTACATAGACCCACAAAGTGTCAGAGCTACCAGGAACCTTGCAGGTTAGCTGCTTCAAACTTGGCATTCTGTAGGCTAGAAATCCATGGTGAGAGAGAAGACTGCTGAGCTCTGCTAGAGCAGACTTGTTCCCTTGGACAAGTCCGGGGATAGCCCAGGGCAGCAACGAGGGAGACGCAAAAGGGCCTGAAGGGAAGGGCAAACGCGCTTCACAGACGCGGGAGGGCGTAGCTGTGTGGCACAGACGCAGAAATGTACCCAGGTAACTCCGCCCTCTTGCGCGTGTTAAAATGCAGAGTTTCAGCTGATCATTCACTTTCCAGATTCCACACTGGAGAGCCCCTTTGGCAGATCTCTGTGTGTGTGTGTGTGTGTTGGGTTGGGGCGGGGGGGTCGGGCGGCAGAGTCTATTTTCAGAAGCTTCCCAGTTGATTCTGATGCTCACCCAGATTTCATGGCAAGCCTGTGAAAGATGGCAGCCACCACCGGATGGAGTGGGTTTGACCGCACCCCTTTGTGGGCCATATGTTAATTTCCAGGACATGACACCAAGTGGCAGGGCTCCTAAGAGTCTTTGGCTGGGGGCTGGCTGAGACCCAGGGACCCATCTGTGCACGGCTCTGAGATAAGAGGAACTTTTAAACCCCCGGATGCCTCCCTCCTTCCTGCAGCCTGGGACATGGGAAGAGGGCTGCTGGGTTTCTGCTGCTTGCGGGGAGATTGGGAGCACAGATCCCTGAGCCCACTCTGGACCCTCAGTGAACACAGACTTGCTTGTACATCTTGGCTCTCATTGCCTTTGCAGACACTAGCTCCTGCTGTATAGACCGACTGATGGAGAAGCTGGGTTGTTTCTGCTGCCACCCCAGAGCAGCCGGGAACTCAAGCTGGTCCATAACTCCCCTGAGTTGTACGTTTTCGCTCCACCAGCCCAAACTGTGAACACCCCTCTCTTTCCCTCAGAGTTCTAGACTTCCCTAAGTAGGTCTCAGTGCACTTAGATGTTCCTTAAGCAACACTTGAGCTGGCTCAGGCCATGTATGAGGCTGTGTGAAACTCACGGTGGACAGAATTCCCGTTGTGGCTCAGCGGGTTATGAATCTGACTAGTATCCATGAGGATGCGGGTTCAATCCCTGGCCTTGTTCAGTGAGTTAAGGATCCTGCGTTGCCGTGACCTGTGGTGTAGGTCACAGATGCAGCTTGGATCCCAAGTTGCTATGGCTGTGGCGTAGGTCTGCAGCTGCAGCTCTGATTTGACCCCTAGCCTGGAAACTTCCATATGCCGTGGGTACAGCCCCAAAGAGACCAAAAGAAAAAAAAATGGGAAAAGAAAAAAAGAAGCTCATGATAGTAGCGGAATTGCCAGAGCGAGATGAGACAGACAGGCTGCCGTGATGGCTGGTCTAAGAAAATAAGATTTGAGTTCGGGGGTTGGTTTTTGTTTGGTTTGCTTTCATACTTCAGGAGATGAAATTAATTAAATAGGTGGGGGGAAATAGATAAGAATAATTATTTGGCCTGGATGCGTTGCCCAGAAAACTGCTGAAGTTGGAATTGGGCTCATTCCCATGGCACATTTTCTGGGGCCTGTTCCAACTCGTTACCTGGCTTTGTGCTGCGTTTTCCTCCTAGCAGTTTGCTGTTCTCAAGGAAGTAAACAGCCCAAGTGAATTTGCATAGAAAAGCAAACGTACCGTACAGCCTCCTGGCGCAGCCTCCAAAGTGGGGTGAGCACACCCCAGGGTGGGGGGGGGGCGGGGAGGGGAGCCCGCCAGTCCCTTCGGTGAGTGGGAGGAAAGGATTAGAATGTGTGTCTAGGTTTTATCTCCTTTTAGATCATTTTGTGTTTTATAGTGGGTTTACATGAGTACGGTAGCGTGGAGTTATAATTTATGAATCTGTGTTGGGAATGCCTGCCGGCTACACAGCCTACAAAGGTTGACATCACAGCACGGAGCAGCACGAAATACAGTTAAAGAAATCCCCGTAGGATGCCATCAACTTTATTATCATTTTTGGATGTGAAAATTTCCTTCAAATTTCAGCGGAAAGAAAACACGGACTACTAGGCCATGTAAAAAGTTTCTCTGCCCTCAAGTTAATTTCTTTTACGAAAGTAGCACCGCAGGGGTCGTGAAGGGACCCTGTCCCTCCAGGTGTGTTGGTTCTGGTCTTTGGCTGTTCTGTTAGAGTATTCCAAGACGCCTTTGAACCGCACGCCTTATTACACGATTTCCTCTTATAAATACCATCCTTATTAATTTAGTGTTTTATGTCCGCTGGGAGTCTAAATCTGTGGGCTGCACATTGAAATGTAAAGTAGAATAGATGGAGATCGAAGGAAGGTGGCAGAAATGAAACCGAAATAGACAAAATGATGGCGATTACCTGAGCGCCAAAAACAGGACGATGTGGCTCATTTGTGCCCCCTGTATCTTGGGCAATTTATCTTATTTGCCAGTGAGCTTTGCTAAGCCTTGAAGGTAACAGAAATCCTTGAGATGTTTGTGTCTTTTGAGGCTTTACGTGGGGATAGTGTGCCGATATACACAGATTCGCACTCTCTTACGAGGAACTGGATATCCCCACTTAGTTTCAATTCCAGTTATCACGCTGGGTTTTTTAGGAAAATCATGGTGCCTAGATGAATTAGACAAGGAGGCAGTTGTGTGCTTGACAGAAACACCTGACTTGAAAACTTTGCGAGAGGTGGAAGATTGGGAGGGATTTTTGCTGCTGCTGCTGTTGTTTGCTTTCTGCTTTTTCACTCCATTGTATGCAGTATGGTGTTTCCGAGCCAAGAAATAAAAACAAAGCAAAAGAGGAGAGATCAGAAGTCCCCCTGTGGAAGCCAGGGCAGAAATTTCTCAAAGAAATAGAGCAGTTTAACATGAATAGAGTTCTTCCCACCCACCCCCTGTCGTTAGTGTATTTGCTTGCCTGGCATTGTGTTTGCTGCTTGCTTGCTTTTGCTTGCCTAGCTTTTTACGTGTAAGTACTGACTTAGCTCCGTGAAGGACATTTGCAGAAGAAAGAAAACCATGCCTCTCTCTCCTGGTTCTGGCTCTTTTTCCTTCCTACCTCCTGACTCTGGAGATTCTGAAGCCCTCATTCCTCAGAGACTTTTCCAATTCCGCCAGCCTTCTGTCCTCTCTCTTTTCTCTGATGGCCCATTTCCTTTGTCTGTTCCTCACATCGTAGTGCTTAAAAGTCAGAAAGACCCCTCCTGGAGTTCCCGTCGTGGCTCAGTGGTTAACGAATCTGACTAGGAACCATGAGGTTGTGGGTTCGATACCTGGCCTCACTCAGTAGGTTAAGGATCCGGCATTGCCGTGAGCTGTGGTGTAGGTCACAGATGCAGGTGGGATCCTGCATTGCTGTGGCTGTGGCTGTGGCTGGCAGCTACAGCTCCGATTACACCCCTAGCCTGGGAACCTCCATATGCCGTGGGTGCAGCCCTAGAAAAAGACAGAGAGACAAAAAAAAAAAAAAAAAAAAAGGGAAGACAGGAAAGAAGGATCCCTTCTGATTTATAAAGGCGTAGGGATTTTCAAAAATTTGTTGGTAAAGCTGATATGCAAATTTATTTCCCTTAAAATAACAAACATATTTACTTAACAAATATTTGCAGAATTGTCTTTTTAAGTTAGTGGTGGCAAAGAGGTCACCTGCCTGGCACCACACACCAGCTCTTCAGCTCCCAGGGTGGATGGCTCTCTAATTCTCCCTAATGCTAACACCAGACACAACCTCAGAAGTTGATAACGTGGCCTCGCAGGTGTCCACAACCAAGTCAGAGTGCCAGCCCGCTGGACACTGCCGTCTGCACACTTAGCGCCAGTCTGGGTGCTCTGGGTGATTCAGAAGCAACAGTCTTCCTCTCTCACAGTATTTATTCTACTCTGTGGTGAATGCTGGTTATTTTTATACTTTTCATATGCCCCTCTTTCTTGTAATACATCCTTAGGAGCCATATGCTACATTGATCTCTGGAAGGGATGTCGTATTCCTTCCGGAAATCAGGGAGGGCTCGGTGGATGGATGGGGTGATGTTTGACTGTCCCGTAGCATCTCCACAGGAGCACCCGCAGGAGTGAGTGACATCCTGGAGTGGAAAAATACCCTGTACAGTGGTCCACGAGTAGAATTTTAAGGCTTGTTCAAGGATCAACAGATAGTTAAGTGCAAATGTTCAGCTGATGCTTTTTGCTCCACACTAAAATACCGTGGCTTCTTTTGCAAGTTGCATACTCACTGACAGTTTGAAGGTTGAATGGCGGGATCCGCCTTCTCGTTTTAAGTTTCCTCAAGCAGTGAGGTCGAAGAAGAGCTGGGCTGAAGAAACGCAGAGGTGGCCATAGTGGCAGAAAGGCAGGAAGCAGTGTGATTGGTCAGTGAAGGAAGGGGGCAGACCCAGGCTTGGTTCCTACCAAGAAGTAAGATTCGCGCCCCCCCCCTTTTTCTGAAAGCAGGGCTGATCCTAAGCAGTATTTTCCGTGGCATTTGGTTACCTTTGACCCTTCAGCCTCTTGTCACCTCCCCCTCCTCACTTGCTGGTCCCTCTCTTTACAGGTTTCCTAGAGCCCAGCATCCTCACGCTGCTCCAAACTCCCTCACCGAGAAACCCTCCGCGCCCCCCCCCCCCAGAGGTTCCCTGTCCTTTCTTCTTCTCCAGGTCATTTTCTCCACTTTGCCCACCACCACCACCAAAAACAACAACAACAAAGACCGAAAGACGAACAAAAACCCTTTCTGTTTCTTTCAAGAAGTAGGTTTGTTTACAGAGCCATCAGAGTAAACCAGTTTAAATGGTGGCCAATTACTTTATGACACTTAGCAAAGCATGTGCATTTCAAAAAGAGAATCCTTGTTATTTCAAATGAGATTCCTATCAGGATCACTTGAGAATGGAAACTTAAAGATGAAACCCCAAAATTCTGAATGACAAAGATGTTTTTAGAGGAAATTCCGAGGTTGACCAGTAAGCCTTGCCTCCAGGAGCCGCTTCTTTAGAATGCCTGTACTTGTCAGTACTTTCCCTTCAACTCAGAAAGTTGAATCCTAAATACTAAAAATTGTCCAGTTTGTTCCCAGTGACTTTAGATGGGGATGGAGGTGGGGCAATGGGTAGGGCTAGGGTATAAATTGTTCCTATAGATGAGAGGTCGGCAGTTGTAAAAGCCAGATGAGAAATATTTCAGGTTTTACTGGCCACACGGCCCTTCAGCCCTGCCTTTGTAGTACAAAAGCAGTCATGGGCGGCAGTAAGCGCACTAATGGGCCAGACTGGGTTCCAATAAAACTTTACAAAAACAGGTGTGGGGCCAGATCTGGCCCCCAGGCAGCCGTTTGCCGACTCCTGCTGTGGAAGGTCAAAGGTGAACCTGGGACGGCCTCTCCTATTACTGCTTCCCAAGTGGCCCCACAGAACACATCTCAGCTTTCGGGTCCCATTCTTCAGGGAGTTGCATGCCCTTAGATACATATACCAGCAAATCAGCGTGAACTCAGGGCGGCTCCTGGAAAATAAAGAATTCCCAGTCCAGCTCACATTAAGCTGGAAAAGGCAGCAGAAGTCCTTGGGGTACGGCCTGGAATTTAGCAGCAGACCAAACCCTCACCACAGCATCCTCGACATGGCCAGTCCCTTTCATCTACAACCTGCCCAGATGCTATGTCCAGTTAAAACAGCCTTTTTCTATTACAGTAAGCCTTGGTAGCATGTAAAACTTCCTCTAGAATGTTTGCATAGAAAAAAGGTCCTGGAAAAATCTGGCCTGTTTATCGTTATTGCTGAATTGGATTTGACTCAGCAGCTGTATGAGGGAACCTCAGATAATCCATCTCTTATTTTCTTTCCTGCCGATCTTCCTGTTTACTTCTTAGGCCTTTCGCATGCCTTTCTTTTTCGATAGCTCTCCATGTTGCACTTTTTATATGTCTTGATTTTCGTACACACACACACACACACACACACACCCTTGATTTTATCATCCTGGAATTTAGGATACAGTATATCCCAGTCCTGCTGCGCCCGGAGATCTGTCAAAGGGGACCAGAAAGGCAGCTCCTGCTGAGAAGTGACACAAGGCAGGCAAGAGTCTGCCTTTGGTGCCCAGCCCACAAACCCGAAGCAGAACTCTGGACCCCATAGTCTTCGCACTCTGTCATGGAAACATGGTGAGAATGAGCGCCCCCTGCTTTGTAGAGGATGTCTGGTCTTGCCTTGCCTTGCCCAGTTTAAGATCGAAACCACGGAGGGACACATGCAGTTTATCCTGTTATTTTTAAAGAACTGGAGTTCCCTGGAGCGCACTGTCCTGTCTTTGGGAAGGTGACACCGACCCCACCATGGGAGGGGCACATGTGGGCCAGTGACGGTGCCCTTGAAGGTGATTTCCCTGCCTCCCCTTTCTAAAGGACCCAGAGATCCGCTGACTTAGTAGGCATGAAAATCGTCCAAGTAATCACGAACTAAGTGTGTTAGGCCCATTCACATTGTTTGGGGGGCGGTACATGTGAGGAAACCGGAAACGGGCTCAGATGGAACAAGGACAATATTATCTCTCGCGCGAAGCCACAGCCCGAGCGCCTCGGTTGACGTCAGCTGCTTTCCCCCAGCTGCATCCGATGGTCCGTGTGCTGGGGCGTGGCCGAGTTCCGCTTTTCAGTTTTCCTCTTTTCCTCTTCAGTCCTGAGTTAGGCTCTTTGTTGGAAAGCAATGAGTCTAGTGTAGCGGTCGATCTGTGTTTTCATTTCTGCAGTCACCTCGCAGGCTTCTTGCTCCTTTGGGCTGATTTATTGCTCGTCTGATTCCCTTTTCCTGAATGGTTATTCATTCCCAGCACTGGCCTCTCTGATGGCCATCTGGTTCTCCTTTGGTCATTCGAACATCTGCCCCAGAGATTTAGAAAATGAGCTTCCTCTGGCAGCCCAAAAATAGTCTTAGTGTGACTGAAGCATGAAAGAGAAGTCACTAGGCTCCCCTGTCCTGTAAGATACTGACCCAGAGGATGAGCCAACACAACTTCCTAGGGACTAGGAGCTTGGATGTCTTCTGTCACATCTGCAGATTTTTTCTTTTTTTTTTTTCGAGTGGTGGGAACCGTAAAAACATGGCGTGAACTGGGTGCGACCAGTGCCCCTGCAGTTTTCCTTGGGATCAGATATGCTTGCTCAGTGGAAATAGTTGGAGATAAAAGCCATGCTTTGCCTGGGTTGTCTGTAAGGCCTCAAGAATTAACTGAGAAAGACAGATGGTGCTTAGGAGCTAAGCATGATATTAGTCACGGTGTGTTGAAGGAGATCTCGTAAATGCTTTGGACCACAGTTAGAGGACATTGCTAAGTACTGGACTTTCCGTTTGGATCCAAGGGGCCTGTCTCACGGACAGTCATGGTTCGTTCCCCACCTCCAGAAGACTGACATTTGCCAGAAGCCAGAACTCAATCCCTATGCCGCTTCTCATCCAAAATTATTTCTAGCCACATTATCCAGTACAGCTTTTTGGAGGTTCTATAGTGAGATAAAATGTCAACACCGAAATGATATTCAAATAATTAAAATGCCAGCAAATACAAATCCTCTCACAAGGCCTAATCCTTTAAAGATGCTAAAATCTAAAATAATTAACATCCAAACTTAAAGACAAGAAGGAAAAAAAAAAGGGAAGGAGCTCCCGTCATGGCTCAGTGGTTAATATACCCGACTAGCATCCATGAGGATACAGGTTTGATCCCTGACCTCACCTCGCTCAGGGTTAAGGCTCTGGTGTTGCCATGAGCTGTGGTGTAGTTCACAGAGGCGGCTCAGATCCTGCGTTGCTGTGTCTCTGGTGTAGGCAGGTGGCTACAGCTCCAATTCGGCCCCTAGCCTGGGAACCTCCATATGCTGCTGCAAAAGACGACAAAAAAAAGAAGAAAGAAAAATTAACATCCAAACTTAAATTTCCTTGACTTTTTTTTTTTTACCTTTTCTAGAAAGGGCCACACTCGCAGCATATGGAGGTTCCCAGACTAGGGGTCTAATCAGAACTGTAGCCACCGGCCTACACCACAGCCACAGCAACACGGGATCCAAGCCACTTCTGCAACCTGCACCACAGCTCACGGCAATGCCGGATCCTTAACCCACTGAGCGAGGCCAGGAATCGAACCCGCAACCTCATGGTTCCTAGTCAGATTCATTAACCACTGAGCCACAATGGGAACTCCAATTTCCTTGACTTTTTGAGTTAAAAAATGAAGTCTTTTTTTGGGGGGGGAGTGCCCACACCCGTGACACATGGAAGTTCCCAGGCTAGGGGTCAAATCCTGGACTGCCTTTGCTATTATCCCCGCCGCCTCTTGGCGTGGAAGGGCGTAGCCTGGAGGGAGCTGTGTCTCTCCTCCCCATTTACTCAGCTGGAAGAACACCTTCTGCAGATTTGGGGACCAGACATGCTGCTGCTGATGCTTCTGAAGCTTAGGTCCTCATGAACTGCTGAAGGTTAAAACCTCTGCCACCTGCTTCTCAGGTTTTGAATATTCCAGGGTCAAGTAGTCCTCCTTTCTGCGATGTTTTTTGGGGGGAGTAATTAATTCTTAGTAATCGGATATACCTCTAGTGTTTCATATCTGTCTCCTCTGGGAAAGACTTGCTTGAGTTTCTGTTTGACTTTTTCTGTGAGGGACTCCTTTCTTCATCCCTGGCCCTGCTGGCTGAAGCCGTGTGCTGTCCTTACTTTGCCTGTCCCTTTGCTTTCTGACTCAGATTTTTTTTTCCTAAAAGACTATTCTAGATTCTGTCACGGGGGCCCCTCATTGTGAAGGAGGTAGAATCAGCGAGGCATCTGTTCACTAAAGTATCTATTCTTCTAATACAGCTCGTCACCACCTCCGAAGAAATACTCTCCCATCAGACCAGCATCAGGTTCTGGCTCATTACCGTCCTGCCTGGCTCCCCTTTAGGGGCCTATTTGCTTCTTTCTAGTCCTAATTTCATTTCTTTCCCAGGCCACTGTTGTTGGGGCAAAAAAATGCATATATATGTATATATACACATGCAATACATACATATATATACATATAATACTTATATATATAGTTATATATATTATGTATGTATTGTATGTATGTAACAATATATATCTTCATCCATTTAAAATACACCCATTGAGTTCCCATCGTGGCTCAGTGGAAACAAATCTGACTAGTAACCATGAGGACACAGGTTCGATCCCTGGCCTCGCTCTGTGGGTTAAGAATCCGGTGTTGCCATGATCTGTGGTGTAGGTTGCAGACATGGCTGGGATCCCGCGTTGCTGTGTCTGTTTTGTAGGCCAGCAGCTACAGCTCTGATTTGACCCCTAGCCTGGGAACTTACATATGCCACTGGTGCGGCCCTAAAAAAGAAACAAAAATACATAAATAAATAAAATATACCCAGGATATTTTTTTCACTCTTCCTGGTCTTCTTCCCCCCTCCCCTTTGAATCTGTCCAAATGTTCTGATCCCTCTTGGTATAGCTGTTCCATATCCTCTACTCAAGCTCTTTATCTGCAGTTTATAAGTCACATCTCTCATGGTTTTCTGGGCCTGGGATCCGCATATGGGGGTCGTTGCATTCCGTTCTCTGTGGTTTCGCCTCTTCTTCCTCTGTTGGATTTCCTCAATCTCCAGCCACCCCTTGAATCTAAGGGTAACTAGTGTCTCCCACGTTTGCCATGAACGATTTCAGAGTAGGGGTCAGGAGCTGGCACAGCTCTCGAACCCTTGACTTCACGATATCTCTCCTTTGTGTCTCTCTGGTTTGCCGTCTAAGATCTCGACTTTTCTTCCAAGGTGGTAGTCTCCTTCTTCTAGCTAATTACTGTGTATTCTTTTTTCTTTCCTTTTTCTTTCTTTCTTTTTTTTTTTTTTTGCTTTCTAGTGCTGCAGCTGCACCTGCAGCATATACAGGTTCCCAGGCTAGGGGTCGAATACGAGCTATAGCTGCCGGCTTACACCACAGCCATAGCGATGCAGGATCTGAGCCCCATCTGTGACCTGCACTACAGTTCACAGCAACACTGGATCCTTAACCCACTGAGTGAGGCCAGGGATCGAACCCGCATACCCACATCCTCATGGATGCTAGTCGAGCTCTTTACTGCTGAGCCACAGTGGGAACTTCCCACTGTGTATTCTTTTTTTTTTTGCTTTTTTGGGACCACACCCACAGCATATGGAGATTCCCAGGTTAGGTGTTATGGGTCAAATCAGAGCTACAGCTGCCGGCCACAGCCACAGCAACACCAGACCTGAGCCATGTCTACTACCTACACCACAGTTCACAGCAACGCCGGATCCTTAACCCACTGAGCAGAGAATCAAACCTGCAACCTCATGGTTCCAAGTCGGATTCGTTTCCCCACTGTGTATTCTTCATGTTTTCTCTTCTTTTGCTCCTCTTCTGATTATCAGACCAGAGTGTGATCTCAAATTCTCCTTGCTGTCCTGCGCAGACCTGATTGCTAAAAACTGAGTGCTCCAGGCACCTGCCTTTGAACCTGCCTTCTCAGCTGTTAGGTTTGCAGTCATTTGTTGGAGCTTCTTTCTCATCTTGAATCCAAGAAGGTGGCATATTCACTCTGGGTTTTGTTTTATTCATTTGTTTGTTTTGTTGTATTCATTAATTAGGTCTATTACCTTTCTGTAGGTGTGAAGCTGAAATGTAATCTAGACCCATAATCATAGTCAATGTAATCATCAAATCCAGAAGCATCCTGAGATCTGGTGGAGAGAAAGCTTGAGAGTTTTTTTTTTTTTTTTTAATTTCAACTGAACTTTCACTCTACCACCATGATACACATTAGACGCTCTACTAGTACTCTTAAGTGCATTCATATTTATTCCTCGTAATAACCCTCTAAAATAATTACGAGGTAATTTTAACCCTTTAAAAATAAGTACTATCGTTCCTTATTTTACATAATCAAAGAACTGCCTCTGATGCCAGTGCCCTCTTAACATATTATAAGCACCTGTAGCTATCTATGATGCATAAATTATAAACTGAATTATATTTTGCATACATTTCATGTGCTTGTAGTTCACACAGAGGCTGGGCCAGGGGTTCCAGTTGCTGTTTTAATATGTCTATTTTGAATAGAGAGCAGCCAGGTGATAATGACTTTGCCACATTCTTCAGTTGACGGGTCTACTTTGGTGTAACTAGGGGCCTCCGTCGTCCCCCCACCCCCTCCATCTCTGGAATAAGCTTGGGAGAGCAGGGAGGACTGGGGAGATTCCAGCTCAGTCCTGCGTCTCCTTTAGAGGCGGGTTCTGTTTGGACCAGGGCAGTGGTGAACCGCAGGGTCCCATACTCTGTTTCCTCTCCATAGCCTGGGCCTTTATGAGTTCTCTAAAGTTTGTCTAGGTCATTCCTGACCCCTGACAATCCCTCAAAATCAGATCCACTCTTCCCTGTGTTAGTCACTTCCAGCTCTTTGAGCCATGTTGGTTTTGTTTTTTGGGGTTTTTTTGGCTGCGCCCTTGGCATGCGGAAGTTCCAGAGCCACTGCAATGATGCCAGATCCTTAACCCACTGAGGGGCAAGGGAACTCCTTTTGGACCATTTCTCATAACGCTGCTTCAGCCTTATTGTCACTGCCACCGCCAGAGATCCTGTCCCCCGAGCCTTTGTGGGACTTCTGTGTGCAAACCAAGTCGCTCTGAGGCTTTCTCCAGCTCCAGGGTAGGATTCAGCTTTCTCAGATCAGATCCGTGACTGCACGTTTGCTTACGGTTTCCAGGATTTTGTTGCTGTTGTCGTCTACTTTCTTTATCTTTGTGGGATTATATCTTTCATAAAAAAAAAAAAAAAATCTCTCCCCCATCATTTTAGTGAGGTTTCAAGAGGGAAATCTGCCATCTTCATTCAGAAGCCTCTATCATTTAATTCTTTTTGCTTTTTAGGGCTGTACCTGTGGCATGTGGAAGTTCCCAGGTTAAGGGGCCAATCAGAGCTACAGCTGCCAGCCTACACCAAAGTCACAGCAACACCAGATCCAAGCCACATCTGTGACCTACACCACAGCTCACGGCAACACCAGATCCTTAACCCACTGAGCGAGGCCAGGGATCGAAGCCAAAACTTCATGTTTACTAGTCGGATTTGTTTCCTCTGCACCACAACAGGAACTCCCTATCCTTTAATTCTTAAGCCCTATTTGTCCAATGACAACATTGGAGGTTGGCTAATTGTGACTAAATTGCTAGGAAATGGTGCAACTAGGAGTTGTGCTCAGGCAGCTAGATTCTTTTCTTTTTTTCCTTTTTATGGCCGCTCTGCAGCATATGGAGGTTCCCAGGCTAGGGGGTTGAATTGGAACTACAGCTGTGGGCCTGCACCACAGCCACAGCAACGCCAGATCCGAGCCACATCTACAGCCTACACCACAGCTCACAGCAACGCCGGATCTTTAACCCACTGAGTAGGGCCAAGGATCGAACCCTCATCTTCATGGATGCCAGTTGGGTTCATTACTGCTCAGCCACAGTGGGAACTCCCAGGCAGCTAGATTCCAAACCAGGCTGCTGGACACTGCACTGTACAACCAGAAGCTAGAGATTCTTCATTGAGAGAGAACCTCGTAGGCTCTAGGTGTGGGAAACTGTGAACAGAGAGGCTCCAACCTGGAAATTGGCAAATTATATTACGTTCCATTAATATAATGGCATTGTTTTTATGACGCATGAATTAGAAATTGCTGATGAATAATAGATTATATCACCTCTTTCTCTGAATCAGAGGCCTTCCAGGAGAACTTCTTGCACATTTCATTTTAGACCAACTAAAATGACATCATTCCCAGAACAATTTGATTTGTTCTATGTGTCTGAGAAAAGAAAAAGGTACAGGCAAGGAATTTTCTTGGAGTGTGGACTGAAGAGAGGCTCATTGTAATCAAAATTGCACTTTGTATGTTGCTACTTCCTAAAATAATCTGGAACTGATGTATCTAAGCAACCTGTTTCCTGTTCATTGAGCTGCAGGCCACCTGACACCATGACAGACCGCTTTTTTGTTGCAAGAGGAAACAGTTCCATTTAAATTCAGAACCTCAGGCTAACAGGGCCAGGGAATTCTGAACTAAGATTTCCCTTACTGAGCTTCAAACCTTTTACCACCCTTTCCGATGTCTCTGTGTCGTTCCAATTGATTTTAGCTTTTAGCCAGAGGCTTTCAGCAGTTATATAACATATACCATCTTTGGCATAAGATTTCTTTGGTATAATCTATCGGTATTTTGTAGATCATGGAAACTAAATCTCATTTCATTCTTTGGTGCATTTCAGGATTGGGAAAAAGAAAAAAGAAAATACTGTTTCTTCAGGCTGTGTTTCTTTCTCCTAAACCACTTCCCTCAGATTCTGAAAATCAGGAAAAGTTGACAGCATTTGTGTTTGCATCAAAAAGACTTTAGGAGTTTCCATTGTGGTCCAGCAGGTTAAGGACCCAGCGTGGTCTCTGTGAGGATGTGGGTTCGATCCCTGGCCTCGTTTAGTGGGTTGAGGATCCAGCATTGTTGCAAGCTGTGGCATAGGTAGCAGATGCGGCTCAGATCCGGTGTTGCCATGGCTGTGGCAGAGACCGAAGCCGCGGCTCCAATTCAACCCCTACCCTGGGAACTTCCAAATGCTGCGGGTGCAGCCATAGAAGATAAAAAAGGAAAAAGAAAAGAAAGACTTCAGATTCACCCTAGTGCATGTAAAGCTCTTGTGAACTCTACCCCACTCAGAACGTACTCTCTTCACGTACAGTCTATCCTAGATCCTGGGGGTTGTAAACAAAGGGTGTTCTTTAGGGTCAGTTTTATTTCTTTTTTTTTTTTTAGGGCCACACCCGTGGCATATGGAGGTTCACAGGTTAGGGGTCCAATTGGAGCTGCAGCTGCCGGCCTACACCACAGCCATAGCAACGCCAGATCCGAGCCACATCTGCGACCTACACCTCAGCTCCTGGCAACGCCGGATCCTTAACCCACTGAGCAAGGTCAGGGATCGAACCCACAACCTCATGGTTCCTAGTCAGATTTGTTAACCACTGAGCCACGACGGGAACTTCTCAGTTTTATTTCTTCATCTGTCAAATGGAGATATTATTTACTTTGAGATACAAGTTTGCTCAGAAAGTTAAGTGGGGAAAAAAAAAAACTGAAGTGAACCAACTCTATAATACACTATTTTTTTTTTGTCTTTTTGCCTTTATCTAGAGCCACACACGTGGCACATGGAGGTTCCCAGGCTAGGGGTCCAACAGGAGCTGCAGCTGCCGGCCTTCGCCACAGCCACAGCAATGCAGGATCCGAGCCACTTCTGCAACCTACACCATAGCTCACGGCAACGCCGGATCCCTGACCCACTGAGCAAGGCCAGGGATCGAACCCGCAACCTCACGGTTCTTAGTCGGATTCGTTAACCACTGAGCCACGAAGGGAACTCCTATAATACAGTATTGATCAGCCAAACTGTTGACTTAATTGGAAAGCATCTTAGGTGGGAGGCGGGAAATATCTTGGACCCTGGATATCGCAAAACTGAATGTAAAGTCGCAGCCTTGCCTGTGATGAGCTGGGAAGCCTCAGGCACCCACTTTCCTCCTGGACTTCTGTCACCTCCACAAGGTCTCTGAGTGTATGCAGACCAGGGGCTGTGCCGGAAAACTGGAGAGCACCTTCGGTAGAAGAGAGAGAGGTTGAGGACTCGGACACCTGGCAGGTCCAGGAACAGTAGGCGGGGATAGTTTTCCTCCCTCGGAATGAGCTTCTCGGTCAGCCTTTCCGATGGTTTGAGACTTGGCCAGTGTGTAATAAGCCACCCACGTTATGGGCACCAGAGGGGGCAGCGACTAACAAGCTGGCGTACCAGGAGCCCAGGTCAGGTGGTGTAACCAGAAAGAAGCAGGAATTCAACTCTGTCTCCAGTAATTGCTGTTTACAGTCTGGAGACAGATTCTTTCCATAAAGTTTTTAAGCTGAGCAAAGGAGAGCCCCTGAGGCTTCCCCCTGGATTGTTCCTATTTGCGTGACTCCTTCTGTGCCCCCGATCCTGGCACGTCTCCATCAGGCTTCTTGTGCACCGTGTGTGAATCAGTGTCCCGGTTTGGTGGTAGGAAAGATGTCCCTCTGGAGAAACTCCAAAACCACCCTCAGAATTCTGTTCTTGACTCTGCTTCATCATTTACACCTGGAGATCTGCCAAGCCCTGACATTGTAATAGGAATTCACCAAATTCATCTTGGTTTTACACTCCAAGTGAATTTGTTTTCCCAGTGCCTCTTCCTCAATTTGCCTTCATCTCCTCATTTCTCAGAACTTTTCTTCTTTTTCTCATCCTGAAAGGTAATTGAACTTGAGGGGAATAGGAAAATCTTCCACATCTTTTATATTACATATAAGATTTAGATATAGGAGTTCCCATTGTGGCTCAACGGGTTAAGAGCGCAGTATGGTATCCATGGGGATGCAGGTTCGATCCCTGGCCTCACTCAGTGGGTTAAGAATCTGATGTTGCTGCAAGCTGCAGCATAGGTCACAGATGCAGCTCAGATCCTATGTTGCTGTGGCTGTGGTGTTGACCTGCAGCTGCAGCTCCAATTCGACCCCTAGCCTGGGAACTTCCATATGCTGAAGGTGAGACCCTAAAAAGAAAAAAAAAAGATTTAGATATAAGCAATCATCTCTTCAAAAGGAGGGTTACCTGGGAGATTACTCTTATTGCTTAGTTTATACATTTTCATAAGCTGAATTTGATATCTAATATATAATTTTATCGTCTGTTAAAATTTAGGATTTTTTATATTATAATTACATGACTACTAAGTGTAAAGGATATCCTCTATGTCTTTTTAAAATACATACGTGCTCCTTAATGTGAATCTTATCTATTTTAATTAATATGACTTTTTTCCTCTAGAATCTCAAAGAAAAATAAAATTTCAAATGAGTAGACTCATTTGTTTGATGCATCTCCTAAGTTCTGTGCATGTAGGAAGTTCCCGTTGTGGCTCAGTGGAAACAAATCTGACTAGCATCCGTGAGGATGCAGGTTCAATCCCTGGCCTTGCTCAGTGGGTTAAGGATCTGAAGTTGCCGTGAGCTGTGGTGTGGGTCACAGATGTGGATCGGATCTGGCATTGCTGTGGCCGTGGTGTAGGCCGGTAGCTGCAGCTCCAATTCAACCCCTAGCCTGTGGTTACTGGGCTGCTACAAAATCAAGCACCTACCGTATTGCATTTAAATCTCTGGCTTAATCTGTGTTGCAGCTCACGGTGTCCAGCACGGCACTGGCCCGCCAGCCAGGAGACCTGCGCTCTGATTGTGGCTTTGTGACCACCCAACTAACGTTGACCCCTGCACTTTCTCAAGAGGGCAAAATGGCCCGAGGGGCGCTTCCCAGTTTGAAACCTCCCAGGTTTTGTGCCGGGCAGTGATTCTGTGTGCTGAGAAGGAACTTGTCAGCGTGAGGCTGTGTGGTTCCAAGTGAGCAGAAGGGCTCTGCTTTCATCTCGTGAACTTTTTCCTCATGTGACACCTGCATTTGCTGCTCCTTGAGCCTTGAGATAACTGCCCAGAGGAGATGGCATCACTGGTCGCAGGCCAGCCTCTCCCGTCAGCTCTGTGCTCTCTGCCTTTCAGATGCCTGGGACGGAGGAGCCGCAAGACTCGTGCGGCCCCGAGGAAGCCAAGGGGAACTTGGAAAGCCCCAAACAGGGCAGCAATAAAATGAAGCTCAAGAGTCGTCTTTCAGGTAAGTGGACTCTTTCTTTGCCTGAGTGTGAGCTTCCAGCCTCAAAAGTGGGAGGATTAAATCCTGAGCAGAAGCTCTTTCTTTCTTTCCTTAAAACCTCCAAATTGTTTTTCCTTTTAACGGCGCCTGCCCCGGGCATAACAACCACCTTTCAGTCTGGCTGCCCACGTGAATATTTTTATTTGAGTCATAATGAAGTGAATGTCAACATCTCATGTCTCTGCTTCAACTTAAATTTCCTGTTATGTTTGGTTCATTTACTTGAACAGGACTTAAGTTAGTGACCCTTTCACCGTGGAATACTCCTGGCGACCTATTTTTCTGGCTCGCATACCTTTCCCTCTCACCCCTGGTCCACCAGAACCTGGGGCAAAGAGCTGTTTATTTAATAGCAGATCTGCATCTCAGACTGAACAGGGGGAGGAAATGAGATGGAGTCACAGCTTTTATAACAAATAGATTTGACATTTCCTGGGCACATCCTCATAGCAGCTGGCCCGGGCCCCAGGAGGCTTGGGCCGGTGGGGCGGGGGGCAACCCATTGTGACTTTTGTGGGTCTGAGGCACTTTAGCTCTTTCTCCAAAAAAAAAGGAAAAAAATTACATTTTATGGCTGCGTTGGTGTAAATTTCAAGCTGGATTCATTATCGTCCCTTCACTACTATTCTGTTCTTTTTTTTTTTCTGAATTTAAAAGAAATGAAAACCTTTCTGTGGCCCCTAAGGGTGGCACAGGCCCCTTCAGCACTGTGTCTGCTGGTCCCACAGAGAATTCAGCCCTGGTTCTCCACCCAGGAAGGAGATCTGGTCTACCAGGAAAAGCGAGGGTTTGGAAGGCTGGCGGAATCAAGTTTACCCCTCAGCTCTTGAGCTACCTTATGACCTTGGGCTGGTTATTTAACCTTCCTGAACTTCCATTCCTTCACCTCTAAAAGGAGATTATAGTCCTGATTTTGAAAGGTTGAGCAGATTAAAACAAACACCCAGCTTCACGCTGTTACTATCCCCCAACATGTCAATTTCATATTCCTGCCTCCAAATCCCTGGAGGGGGGTGTCTGTGGCTGTCAGGCAAGAGCATCTCCACCTCCCTTTGTCTGCCCCTCTACTCTTCTCAGGTAAGGGGGCAGGTTTAGGACCATAAACTATATCCATTAAAAAAAAAAAAAAAACAACAACCCTAACTAACGCAGTGAATTAATTGCTTTGTATCTCAAAATAATTTGGTGGCGTCTCTCTGACTATTAGGATGTGGGTTTTCGACAAAAATCAGTGGGATGACCAGAAACTGATAAGTCTGGGGAAAAGTCATGCTGATATCCTGAGAAATAACAGAAAAATAAATTTCAATCCTGTGTGTTTTTGCGACAGGGGAGGAAGTCCTCAGATCAGCTGTCTGATCAGCAGCTATAAAGAGGTCCCAGGGGAGCGTCACAGGGCTCTTGGGCAATACAGGGACCTTTGAAACCAGGACGATCACATTTCTCATTTTTGTGGATGCAAGCAGAGAGGTTAGGAGGATCCCAAAGGTCACTCACTCAGTCAGTAGAAGGTCTGCCTTCCAGACAGAGTGCTTCCTACCCACTCCTTAGCTTCCTGAGACTCTTGGAAAGATTCCTGTTCCCCAGTCTGGCGCTTTATGAGTACAGATGTTGGGAGGGGATCCCAGCCGGCGACCTTCCACGTCCATGATTCTCTGAGCTCATAGTGTTAATTTAGAACGTGCAGGGGAGTTCCTGTTGCAGCTCAAAGAGTTAAGAGCCCAGCTAGTATCCATGAAGACACGGGTTCAATCCGTGGCCTCACTCGGTGGGTTAAAGGATCCAGCATCGATATGACCTGTGCTGTAGGTCACAGATGCGGCTCAGATCTGGCGTTGCAGTGGCTGTGGTGTACGCTGGCAGCTGCAGCTCCGATTCTACCCCTAGCCTGGGAACCTCCATATGCCTCACATGTGGCCCCGAAAAGACAAAAAACAGAATTTAGAACGTGCAGGACCTTCAGCTTAGGAGTCAATCTAGAACTGGCCACAATTTGCCACAAATGGATGCAACCCTCCCTTCCTGTATTTTTTCCCAGGCATCCAAGGCCATAACAAGGAAATATAAGCACAGGCATGTAGTCAGGAAGAACTGTGTTCACTTCGCAGCTCTGCCGTTACTGGCTCTGTGACCTGGGACAGGTGACTTAACATCTCTGGATCTCTATTTTTTTTTCATCTGTAAGATGAAGGTTATAATATACATTTATTCTGCAAATCAGTGGGAGCACCTTGAAAGTGTCAGGTCTTGTTGAAAGATCCAGTTGAGAGAAGGCATATGGCAGTGCCATTCCGAAATGTGGCAGCAGGAGACCCTCCCCACATGGTAGCTACCACTGCTATCATCACTGTCCTTGTCAATATCACATTCATCATTGTCCTTTTCATTTTCGCTCTTGTTCTCTTTCCCTCACAAGTGGGGAAGATGCTTTGAATGGGCTCAGAGAGAAGACTCTCAGGAACTCGTAGGTCCTGATAAGGCATGCACAAGAGGTACGAAGACTGTAGTCTCTCCGGGTTGTAGAGGCATCCAGAGGATGCAGGATAAAGGAGGGCAGGTACATTGGCAGGACTTGTTAGAACACAGGAGGAGGAAAGCAGTGCTCTGGACCTGGGACCAGATGCTTGAGAACTATTTGGGGGCAATGAGGAAAAAAATTGATAAGGAAGTTTTTGGCCACTGTTTTTCTGCCTCAACTATCTGAAAGATCCAGTAAGCCAACAGGAAGAGTTCAACCAGCCGAGAGATTGGAAGGAGATTCTTGGCTTGGGAGGTGATGGTGCAGGCAAAACTGGCTAAAACTTCAAGAGATATTTATATATATGCTCCCCGGTTTTGGAAAGGATGCGGGTGGAGGACAGATCCCTTCCTTGGAGAATCAGCAGACCAGAGCAATGAATTCTCGTAGCAGGGTAGTGGGAGACAAGACTGGAAAAGTAATTTGGAGGCATGTTAAAGAGGCTTAAGGAACTGGTTCTTCTTTCAGTGCTTTGAAATATGTTCAGTTTAAAGACATTTGAATATGAGAGATTTTAATGTGATCACCTCCTAATTTCTCTATCCTGTAAATCTGGATATTTATTTCATATTTTCTTAAGTGAGTCACTCTGGTATTCACCTATCAGTGTATTATCTACAGACACTACCGTATGTGGTTTCTCTTGTCCACGGCAAGTGCTTCACTGTCAGCTCAAAAGGAATTTTCTTCTAATAAATCTTTTTCAGATGAGTAAGCATGCCAAGATAGATTAATCTGGTCATGAATTATTGTCATGAATTATTAAGGAGGTTCTGTAAAGAGGTTCCAGCCATTTCCACTAAGATTTTGCCCAGTCTGGCTCCAGAATGACTAAAGCAATTTCATGGAACATTTTTCCTGATATCCTAACCAGTTTTCTTGCTTTAATACCTCCTTTTTTGCCAGCAGGGTTCCTTTTTAACTTAGATATTTTTGATTTATCCATGGTGATGCCTTAAGTTTGTGATCCTTTGAAATGACATTTTTCCTTTCATTGCTAAGGAATTTCAGGTGTTTGAAAACCTGAAATTTGTATCACAAAGTTAATACGTAGCTTTTGAAAAAACCAAGTCTTTAGTGATGTCCATTATAATATAACTGTATCAGCACTGTTTTAATTTTTAAATCGTTATTAAAAACTCATCAATATATTATTTTAAAAGAGTGCAGAATCACCCTGTTTTATTCCATGAAGAAGTTCCCAAGAAATTTTTAGGTAAGTCGAAATTTGTGGTCATCAAATGAAATATTACATAGTCTAGGAGAATTTGATATTTCAAATAATCTATATAAAGCTATAGATACAAATGCATATATATACATGCATATACACATATATATGGTGTGTACTGTAAACATTATAATGTGATTATAACTAGGTTAAATGTAATTGATCCATCACTTAAGATTAATGTTCTTGGAGTTCCCTTCAGCAGTTAACAAACCTGACTAGGATACATGAGGATGCAGGTTCTGATCCCTGGCCTTGCTGAGTGGGTTCAGGATCTGGCCTTGCTGTGGCTGTGGTGTAGGCCGGCAGCTACAGCTCCGATTAGACCCCTAGCCTGGGAACCTCCATGTGCCGCAGCCCTAGAAAGCAAAAAAAAAAAAAAAAAAAGAGAGATTAATAATAAAAAAATAAAACTCCTGGAGCTCCCTGGTGGTCTAGAAGGTTAAGGATCTGGCATTGTCACTGCTGCAGTGCGGGTTTGATACCTGGCCCTTCTTCATGCTACAAGAACGGCCAAAAAAGAAAAAAGACAAAAAAAAATCAACAGAGAAAAACTCAACAGAAGAAAATTAAAAATTTCTAGTAGTTCCCATCGTGGCTCAGCAGTTAACAAACCCGACTAGTATCCACGAGGATGCAGGTTTGATCCTTGGCCTCGCTCAGTGGGTTAAGGATCTGGTGTTGCTGTGAGCTGTGGTGTAGGTCACAGACGTGGCTCAGATCTGAATCTGCCGTGGCTGTGGTGTAGGCCGGCAGCTACAGCTCCAGTTCGACCCCTAGCCTAGAAACCTCCATATGCTGCAGGTGCAGCCCTAAAAAGACAAAAACAAATTCTAGTAGTCCAATTAAAAATGGAAAAAGGAAAAAAAAGAATGAGCGAAAGGCTTGAACCACCTCTTTACAACTTTACAAAAGAGAAACAGCCAATGAATATTTGAAAGAAACTCCATCTCATTAGATAACAGTAAATTGTAAATTAGAAACCACAGTGAGGGGAGTTCGCGTTGTGGTCCAGGGGGTTACAAACCCAACTAGTCCACGAGGGAGTCTCCACGAGGATGCAAGTTCGACCCTGGTCTTGCTCGGTTGGTTCAGGATCCGGCATTGCTGTAGCCGTGGTGTCGGTCGCAGATGTGGCTCGGATCTCACTTTGCTGCTGGCTGTGGTGTAGGCCGGCAGCTCTGATTCAACCCCTTGCCTGGGAACTTCCACAGGCCGCAGGTGCAACAGTAAAAAGAAAAAATGTAAAACCCACAGTGAAGTACCATTGTATATCCATCCAAATGACTAGTTAAAAAGACCAACACTGGTAAGGGTGACAAGGGTATAGACAGAGGAGTTCTCATGCCCCAGGTGATCCCGCGTGGTGAAGGGGGATGCATACCTGTAACTGCCACTCCCCTCCTACGTGCATCCGGCAGCTACGGCATGTACGGCACGTCCAGTAACAGTATATTCTAGATCAGGGGTCAGCAAACTACCGCCCACAGAGGTAATCTGTATGGCCTGCAGATAGAACTGCTTTCTACATTTTTGGTGCATTGCAAAAAAAAAAAAAAATTTTTTTTTCTTAAAAAGAATGTGCAGCTGGAGTTCCCTTTGTGGCTCAGTGGTTAACGAATCCGACTAAGAACCGTGAGGTTATGGGTTCGATCCCTGGCCTTGCTCAGTGGGTTAAGGATCCCGCATTGCCATGAGCTGTGGTGTAGGTTGCAGACGCGGCTCGGATCCCACGTTGCTGTGGCTGTGGCGAAGACTGGCAGGTACGGCTCCTGTTAGACCCCTAGCCTGGGAACCTCCATATGCCGCAGGTGCAGCTCTAGATAAAGGCAAAAAGACAAAAAAAAAAAAAAAGAATGCGCAACCGAGACCATTTGTAGCTCACAAAACCTAAAGCAGTTACTGTCTGCTCTTTGCAGAAAAAGTTTGCTGACCCTTATTCAAACTGGAAACAAATCAAATGTCCTTCAGCCGTAGAATGGATAAATAAATCCTGATATGTTTCCACAGAGAGATAGTATGCAGAAATGGGATGAGCAAGCCATTGGCATGTAGCAACACGGTGGAATCTCAAAAACAAATGCTAAGAACAGGGAGCCAGATTTAAAAAAAAAAAAATGAACATTTTGTAAGTGTTCATTTATATAAAGTGAAAATAAGTAAAAGTAAGCTACGGTGTTAGAAGTCAGGATAAGGTTACCCTTGGGTGAGGGGTGGTTGGTGGCATAAAAGGGGACTTGGATGTGGAACAAGAGTGTGATAGCTTCTTAAGAGAAAAGGTATCTAAATAGCTTTTGATACTCTTGACTATGTTAGTTAACTGCTGACATGCCTCATATGTGCCCCAAATCTCAGAAACACCAACAAGAAAGTTTATTTAAAGAGTTTCATGTGCCTGTTGACCGTGTATATATCTTTTTCAGAGAAATGTCTACTCAAGTCCTTTGCCTATTTTTTTTTTTAGGGGGGGTTGTGGTGTTTGGGCACCAAATTCTTAAGTGTCACAGCTGAGGAGATTGATTTTAGTCAGTATTTATCAAGGTGCCGCTCTGCAAGTTTCAGAGAACTGCTGTGACTAAGGTGACATTTTTCAGAAGAAGATTATATATCTGCCAGCAAAAAAAGGGGGAGGAGGAGCTTGGGGATCTGGTAATAGTCTATGTCTTAGTTTGGATGTTGGTTACTGGCTCGTTCATTTTGTGAAATTTCATGGAATTGTATGTGCACATGATGATTTGTGCATGAAATGGTCATCACTATACATGGAACTCTGCTAACCGCTGAGTGATAGTGCTCCATCCTCGAAAGCCCTCTGCTGGTGGCGTTCTCACGATTGCTTGTTTTTTCTCTTTCCTTTTTTTTTTTTTTGCTTTTTAGGGCTGCAACCACGGCATATGGAGGTTCCCAGGCTAGGGGTCAAATCGGAGCTACAGCTGCCGGCTTACACCGCAGCCGCAGCAATGCAGTATCCGAGCCGTGTCCGCGACCTACACCACAGCTCACGGCGACGCCGGATCCTTAACCCACTGAACGAGGCCAGGGATCAAACCTGCAACCTCATGGTTCCTAGTCGGATTCGTTTCCGCTGCAACACAATGGGAACTCCTCTCACGATTGTTTATTGTCTTACCAACCACAGCCACGTCTTACTTGGATGAACCATATCCGCGGCCCTTTATCCAAGCTGGCCACTTCAAAACTCAGCACTTTCATCGTCGTCTGGCACGTTGGCCTCAGCGCACACCTAGCCTGTACTTGATGGCAGACCACAGTGAGCTGGGTGCTTGGAAAGCACTGGACACCGGGCCCTCTGAGAAACCGGGACCGTGGATATCAGTGTGACCAGGTTATACCTGCTCTTAAGATTATTGTCATCCTGTCTCAAGTCACGTTCCCCCCTGTGTTTTCAAGGCGGCGTACACCGTCTAGAGTCTGTTGAGGAATACAACGAGCTGATGGTGCGAAATGGGGATCCCCGTGCCAGGATACTGGAGGTCTCCCGCGACGGCCGAAAGCACTCTCTCCCGCAGCTCCTGGACTCTACAGGCACAGCACAGGTAGCTCAGTACCATGGAGCCTCTCGCTCTCTTTTACTGTTTTTATTTTTGCTTTTAGGGGTCGCACTCGCAGCATATGCAAGTTCCCAGGCTAGGGGTCGAGTCGGGGCTACAGCTGCCGGCCTGCCACACAGCCACAGCAATGGTAGATCCAAGCTGTGTCTGCGACCTACACCACAGCTCACGGCAACGCCGGGTCCTGAGCGAGGCCAGGGATCGAACCCACATCCTCACGGATACCAGACGGGTTTGTTACGACTGAACTACGACGGGAACCCCGCCTCTTGCTTTCTTATTTAGTCAGAGTTACTGGGGTGGGGACAGAAGAGCCCTGGGTCTCCAGATTTTCTTTGATTCTCTCAGCGCCCGGAGGAGCTTGTGCGTTTTGAAGGCCTGTCTGCCCGTGAGGGCCGGGAGTATTTGCAGCCGGAGGTGGAGGAGCGTCGGTGAGGTCTATCCCGGGAGGCTAGAAGGAAGGCAGCTTAACATTTGAACATAGAAGAGAAGAAAACAAATTGCTTGTGGGATCTCGGAACCTTGATCCTCTTCCTACTGTGTGTTTTGGAAACGAGGGACGCTTGCAACTGCCAGGAGACAATGGCGCCTCACGGTCTGTGGTGACCAGCCTCTCTCGCGTGGTAGGAGTGTCGCTGTCAGCACAGCCTGGCGGCGGGCATGGGGCCCTGGGCGGGAGCGTGTGCGCCTGTGCCGGGCCTGGGGTCCCGTCTGTCGCACGGTAATCCCTCAGACGGCCCAGCGGGGTGAGGTCGGCGCTGGAATTAATATTCCGGGGCCCGCCGCCGCCCGAGCTCGGGGCTCCGTCTTCCTGCACGGGGCTCCCCCCCGAGTCGCGTCGGCCACAAGCCATCTGGGACCAGGCAGAGATCTTGTAGCCGAGTTGGAGGCAGTCTCTGGGGACCCGTGGAGTGTTCTTCGCATCCTGGCACCATCCGCCAGAGGGCTCAGGGGGAGTCACTGGCATCGCGTCCCCAGGCCTACAGCCAAGCGGAGGAGGAGGAGCGGGCCGTAGTGAGCCCCGTGAGTGCCTGGAGACTTAGGTGCGAGAGTTCTAAACGGCCCGGCTCAGGGCCTCTGGGTCGGGCCCTTCCCTTTGGGATGTTGCTGTATGCCCTGGACAGCTGATTGCCGAAGAGTTGAGTATTTTGCTCAGTGATACGCCAGAACCATTGGGAAGGAAGTTTTGCCCGACCAACAAAATTAAAAAGCATCCTGGGTAGTTCACGTCATGGCACAGTGGTTAATGAATCCGACTAGGAACCATGAGGTTGCGAGTTTGATCCCTGCTCTTGCTCAGTGGCTTAACGATCCGGCGTTGCTGTGAGCTGTGGTGTAGGTCGCAGACACAGCTCAGATCTGGCATTGCTGTGGCTGTGGTGTAAGCCAGCAGCTGTAGCTCCGGTTAGACCCCTAGCCTGGGAACCTCCATATGCCACTGGTGCAGCCCTAAAATGACAAAAGACAAAAAAAAAAAAAGCATCCTGGGATTCCCGTCGTGGCTCAATGGTTAATGAATCTGACTAGGATCCTTGGGGATGCAGGTTTGCTCCCTGGCCTCACTCAGTGTGTTAAGGATCCAGTGTCTCCATGAGCTGTGGAGTAGGTCGCAGACACAGCTCGGATCCCGCATTGCTGTGGCTGTGGTGTAGGCCGTCAGCTACAGCTCTGATTCGACCCTTAGCCTGGGAATTTCTATATGTCGCGGGCGCAGCCCTAAAAAGACAGAAATAAATAAATAAAAAGAAGACGTGCCCATGTTTCAGAGGCAGGTACTGGGCAGACTATCTGTGTTGAGTCCACCTCCGGGGGCAGGGAGAAGAAAGCACAAAATCAAAGCAAAAGACTTGTGGAATTCCTGTTGTGGCTCAGCAGCTTAAGGACCAGACGTAGTGTTCATGACAATGTGGAGCCAATCCCTGGCCTCAGTGTTGCCACAACCTGTGGCATGGGTCACAGATGCAGCTTAGATCCGGCATTGCCATGGCTGTGGCGTAGACCTTAGCCACTGAAAGAAAAAAACGAAAAAAAAAAAAAAAAAAAAAAAAAAAAAAAAAAAACCTTGCATGGAACCTGGTTCAAAGTCCTGCAGACGCGTGTTCGGTGACAAGTCTGGAAGTGCCGAATCCTCCCCCGCTAAACCCCCAGGGACTGTTAGAAACAAGCCTGTGGTCTGCTCAGCATGATCCAGTTGGATCAGCAGAGTCAGGGGCCGATCAAGAGGTCATAGGAGAGCCACATCATCAGACCGTTGTAGTTCGTGCGAAGGTGAGTGCGGGTTTACTGCCCTCGTGGCCGAGGATGTCCGGCATCGAGGTGACGACTTCTTACCCCAACCGCTGAGGAAACCCGGCCATAGAGAGAGTGCAGAAGTAGCTATTTCTAACCAGGCTTCTAGGAGTCAGGAGACATAGGCTAGCGAAGATTTTAAAGAAGAGACTTTTTTTTTTCCTCTTCAGGTTGTTCTTTCTCTTCTCAATTTCTTTTGCCCCCAGGATCCAGGATGATTCGCCTTTCATTTTCTTGTTTCTGTTCTCTCTCCCTCCTCTAAAAAGAACTGTCCAGCATAGAGCTATCCAACAAAGCTCTCTGCGGTGATGGAAATGCCTGACGCCTGCCCGCCCAGTGTGGTAGCCACATGTGTCTGTGAAGCCCGTGAAAAAGTGGCTTGTGGGACTGAGGGATGCATGTTTAATTTTAATTTATTTTAATCTAAATATAGATAGCCACACGTGGCCAGCAGCTGCCGTGTTGGACAACAGAGTCTAAAAGTGTGATAGGACCCCTGAAACTCTTGGAGAGAAGGGTGGAGCACGCCGGCCTCTGGTTCGCACTGGTTCCCCAAGGGGATGTGGAATGAGGCTGGAGATCGGTGTTCAGAGAAAGTGTCCCCTTATGAGTCTGCCCAGGAGCCTCTGTTTTCGAGGGCTGAAAACCTGTGGGTTATGTCTGGCCATTTCCATGGTGGTTTCGGTAAAAGGGTAGTAATCTTGCCAAGCCAGTATCATTTTTTTTTTAATGGATTAGAGTCTGAGAGGCCAGCTTAGCTGGCAGATATTTTGTAAAATTGCAAAATATAATTGTTCTAAGCTGCCAAGAATACAAAAATATCATTAGCAGGCATCTCATTTCCACCTTTGAATGTAGACTATACTAGTTAAGGATAAGCATGTCTCTCTTCTCATATTAAACATGAAATGATTTGGGGGGTTATCCTAGAGTATCTGCGTCATTTAAGAAATGTATTATTCTGTGAAGACTAGCAAGGAGCTAGGTTGTAGCAGTGCCTTCGCAACAGATTGATTCAGTCTCTTGTTTATGTTATAAATAGTTCACCCCACTTACCCACATGTATGTGGTGGATGATGGACAGAATAAAGGATCTGGAACCACTGTGTGCCAGGTCGGGAAAGTGTGGCTTGTGGGAAAGTATTTTATTTTCCAAATGTGACGGATTAGAAGTGAAGCTCCTGCAGTTTCTCAGCGGGGTGTTTTTGTTTTTAATATGGAATAGCAGTTGTCTAGGCTTGCAGCTTGGGTTTTAGAAGAAACAAGGGCTTCCTGAGTTTTGAGTGAATGAGTTTTGCTTAAAATGGTGAGATACTTTCTAACCACGGTTGTGAACTTGGGATGGGGGCTGTCCCAAGGGACAGTCTGACCCAGAGGATAGTTGTTGTCTGTCTCTGAGGCGTCTCGGTTTCAGGTTCCTCACTCCACTCCGGAAAGCAAGAAGCAGGACCTATGGAAGGAGCAGCCCAGATGGTGGCCGTGCGGCCCTCTGCGCGGGGAGAAAGGCTTGGCAGCCAGTTGCAGTAGGAGCTGTTCCTGCACTGTGCCTTAGAACAGACTTTAATTAAGCCACCAGACCAGTATGGAGCAGAGAGAGGGCAGTCGCCCCCTTACACAAAAGACAATTGAGATTTTCCAAATCTGAGTATATTTTATGCCAAAGACCACAGCAGAAGGGAGGCCGTGTCTGACCTCATTGCTGACTTTTAGGAATACCACATTGTGAAGAAGTCCACGCGCTCGCTGAGCACTACGCAGGTGGAATCTCCTTGGAGACTCATCCGGCCGTCAGTCATCTCTATCATCGGGCTGTACAAAGAAAAAGGCAAGGTGAGTCTTTCTTTCTCCGCTGTTCTGCTCCCCGGGTCAACGTTAGCATATAGGTGTTACATGGTTACTTCTTAGTGTTGTTTTACATGAAATAGAAAGTAAAAGGCAGAAAGCAAAATAGGGTACGTGGTCTTTGGGTGGGATTTGGTGGATTCCCCTTTCCTTGGGCCTCCAGGTGGCACCATCATACCCTTTTTGTCCTTATGATGTTAGGAGTCACCGCTGGTGGGTAGGGCACAATCGAGGGCAGGGTAAACGTTTACCACTCTTGAAAGAAAATCAGACCCTGCAGCTGCCGAGGATACTCCCAGTTAGCCTTTCGAATGAACTCCACGCCATTGCCATTATCATAAGAGGAATAATACAAACAACTTGATGTCCATTTTGATATTATACAAAGTGGAAGGACTGAAACAAAAGAATGAAACAAATACGGCACCTGCAGAGCGTAAAGTGGCTCTCACGAACTGTTAGTTGATCCGTGTGCAGCTGATGTCTTTGGAGACCAAAGACTGTCACATGCTGGCAGTTTCATATGTTTCACCCTTTAAGGTAACGCCTAGCTAGTGCAATGCAGATGGATCTGAGGAGGGAAACGGTGAAGGGAACACAAACTTGGAACTTATAGCTGGTTAGCTTAACTCTGACCCTGGTGGGGAAGGAGACCCCAGTTAAATACTACAGTGGGAAGGGTGCCCTCGGCGAAATACCGTGTTGACAGCCTGGACCCTCATCTGCTTTGCACGTAGGGCCTTGGCTTTAGCATTGCTGGAGGTCGAGACTGCATTCGAGGACAGATGGGGATTTTTGTCAAGACCATTTTCCCAAACGGATCAGCTGCAGAGGATGGAAGACTTAAAGAAGGTAGGAGAAAGCCTCTTGGTGGTCCTCAGTGGTACTGAGCTTTGCTTCCAAGAGAACCTTCCCCCGTGTATGATGGAAAGCCAATGACACCAGAGCCAAGGCTGTGGGCTTGGTAGTCGAGTAGACCTGGGCTAAACCCAGCTCTCATTACATCACGACCTTGGACAACTGATGTAACCTGAGCTTTGCTTTCCTCAGCTGGAAACTTGGGATAGTAATACCACCCGTCAAGAAGTTGTTATGAGGATTAAATGCAACATTCTGGGAGAAGCGGCTTAATAGTTTTATTTGGGTTTTTAAATGTGTATCTTGCCCCCTTGGACCTTGATCATGTTCCCCACCTTGAAAATTCCTGTAGTTTGCAGTACATTCTTGCCTCGGGGCTGGAAGACATAACCATCTTTTACATCCTCCACTGCACCTGCCGTTTTGCCCTGTGTAAACGTACTAGACGAGCACTTTTTTGCTCCCAGCTTTATTGAGGTATAACTAATAACCATGTGAGTTGAAGGTGTACAGCGTGGTGACTGATACACTTTTATGTTGCAAAATGCTTGCCAAGTCAGGTGAGTGAATGTCTCCATCACCTAGAATAACGACCCTTTGTGTGCGTATGTGCTGAGAACGTTGGACCGTCTCCTCTCTCAGCAATTTTCAAGCACTGAACACGGTGTTGTTCACTGGAGGCCCCATGCTGGACCTTGGATCCCCAGAACTTGTTCATGAATCCTGACCTTTTTTTTTTCTCCCCCTTATTAATACACTTCCTGCATGGGATGACAAAATTATACAGTTTTCATTGACTTTGAAAGTGCTGTGACTGTTCATTTCGGTTGGTCCAAATATAGGTGCTGTGGTGTTTAACCAGCTTATCTTTTTTAACTGTTAAGAGTGAACTGGAGTCTTCTTTTTTGTAGGCAGAATGACCCTAGAAGCCTACATGCTAACAATCAGGCTTAATATTTTGATGGCAGAATATTTATTTCTCTCTAAGGAAGGGTTCACTCCCAGGTAGTGTTAGTGTCTACTTTCACAACAATGTAAAATTCCAGCAGAGCGTTTTTACCATGGACGTACCAGGTGTCCTTTTGATTGAAATTCATCCTGCAGTGTTGGTAGAATGGAGCAAAATGGAGAAAAAAAATCAGTAGTTAAAAGAGGTTCCTAGCACTTGCTTCTCCTAAATACTGTATTTTCATATGTATTCACTTACAATAAATATAAGTCATCATAATGGATTTTCGACCTGTTGAATGATCTGTCTTTTAAATAATCTCGTAAAGATTTTTAAGAGCATGAGCAATCATGTTAATGTTTACACCCTTTTCCCAGGTGGAAACAAACCAAAAACCTCACCTAGTTGAGTAATTGGTTATACCAGGTGATTTTTAAACAGATTATTTCACTTGTTTTAGAACTTATGCAGTGGCATCAAAGAAAAGGCAGATAGGAGTTCCCATTGTGATGCAGTGAAACAAATCCAACTAGGAACCGTGAGGTTGCACGTTCAATCCCTGGCCTGGCTCAGTGGGTTAAAGATCTGCCATTGCCATGAGCTGTGGTGTAGGCCACAGATGCAGCTCGGATCTGGTGTTGCTGTGGCTGTGGTGTAGGCCGGCAGCTGTAGCTTCGATTCAACCCCTAGTCTGCGAACTTCCATATGCTGCAGGTGCAGCCCTAAAAAGAAAAAAATAGGAAAAGGTACATGACAAATGGATGAGGTACTGCTGCTTTTTAAAACTTGTATACAGGGATTTCTTTAATGGAATAATAGTCAGTGTGCTCCTGTGATTGTCTGTCCATGAGAGGTAAAATTGTGTGTTCTTAAGCTGCCTTGTACTTTATTATAGGTAGAGTCCTCTTCTGTACCCTCTGCTGTGCAAGGTTCATTTCTTCTTTCTGGGGCATCTTTGTAGTATTTTTGATGAACCGTTTTTCCAAAAACAGACCATGTCACAAGAGTATCAAGTCGGAAACGAGTTCTGATAAGTCAACAGGACGTCTGAATTCTTTTCTGTTCCTAGCAGACACTACTGACAGCTCCAAAAATGACCTGAGTAGGCCTGCTTGGGGTTGGAGATGCATCTAGGATATTTTGAGAGAGAAAGAGAGCGAGAGACAAAAACAGTGTGATGGTAGTCTACAGTAATCCTAGTAGAAGTGTGGAGCAATTTGCCAGCTTAAAGACTGAGGACCTTGAACGCTATCAGTAAGACAGGCATCTAGACTATTTGCAAAGGTGGTGCTGCCATCCCTAAATAATTTCTCACCAGGTTTGTGTCTCTATCATTTAAATAGTTTTTCACATACCATGTCCTTCCATAAATATAGGAGTAGCTTCTCAAATGTTATGTATGTTCATGCTCCATTGCCACTGGGGTTTAAGTTGTAAAACTAAGATGATAAGAAAAGACCAGGGGAGTTCCTATCATGGCTCACTGGAAACGAATCCGACTACCATCCCTGAGGACGCAGTCGATTCCTGACCTCGCTCAGTGGGTTAAGGATCTGGCGTGGCCGTGAGCTGTGGTGTAGGTCGCAGATGCCACTCGGATCTGGCCTTGCTGTGGCTGTGGTGTAGGCCAGCGGCTACAGCTCCAATTCGACCCCTAGCTTGGGAACCTGCAAATGCCTCGGGTGGGACCCTAAAAAGACCAAAGGGAAAAAAGAAAGAAAGAAAGTAAAGGAGGAAAAGACAAGGGATTCAGTTTATGTAGTTTGATCTCTAAGTATAGGAAATTTTTTTTTTGTTTTTAAGGTCACAACCCCACCACATGGAGGTTCTCAGGCTAGGGGTCAAATCGGAGCTACAGCTACCAGCCTACACCACAGCCACAGCAATGCAGGATCTGAGCCACATCTTCGACCCACAGCACAGCTCTGGGCAACGCCAGATCCTTAACCCACTGAGTGAGGCCACGGATCGAACCCACAGCCTCATTGTTCCTAGTCAGATTCTTTTCCGCTGTGCCACGACAGGAACTCTGAAATGTAGGTCATCTTTATCAGACTTGGCAGTGGCTAGAGAATAAGATCTTGATGCTTCCCACTGTTGTTTTAATTAAAGATGGAAATATGGAATTACTGCAAAAGAACACGCATTGTCATTTATCATCCCGTTTTGTGACACTCCTGAGAGCTAAGCTAATGAAAATAGATTGGAACAGTTCATCTCATAGAGCTTCGCATCAGGGACCATGCGGTATCTTCTAGTACTGAGCAATTAGATTCCAGTAAACTCAAGCTTAATGTTAACGTAATTCTCCAATTTCGTCACTAGGGGATGAAATCCTCGATGTAAACGGAATACCAATCAAAGGCCTGACATTTCAAGAAGCCATTCATACCTTTAAGGTGAGGACATTCTTCTTGCTCTCCCTTAGCTTCTTGGTTTTTCTTTCTTTCCTTCTGGTTTGGGTTCAGTGGCTTTTTTTCATCCTTTGATATAAGATGTGTCTGACCGTCTCAGCCCCGCTTTCTTGTTTTCCCAGCAAATCCGGAGTGGCTTATTCGTCTTAACGGTACGCACAAAGTTACTGAGCCCAAGCCTCACACCGTGCTCGACACCCACACACATGAGCAGATCCAGCTCCCCAAACTTCAACGCCAGCGCGGGGACCTCTGCGGTGGGGGCCGACGAAGGCAGCTCCTCATCCCTGGGGCGAAAGGCCCCCGGGCCCAAGGACAGAATTGTCATGGAAGTAACCCTCAACAAAGGTGACACCAGCAATTCCTCCCCTGCCTTCTGCCCTCTCAAATGCCAGTTTGCCATCTGTCCTTAGGTTCCCTTTTCATATTGTTTCGAGGAGTTGTTCATTTGGAACAGTCTGCTACTGACAACACGTAGTATTCTCTCAACGGACAATGGGAAGAGGAGAGATTTTAGTCATTTTACTAAAGGGAAGGGAAGTGACCGGAGCATAAATCCTTTAAGCTCTCTCCAGATGAATCATTGTGTGTCGGAGACTCGTGTTAAAAAACGTCACCGACCAGCTTAATTCTAGGACTAATATTACACTTTAAAGAAGGAAGAACAAAGTT
Organism: Catagonus wagneri; assembly: GCA_004024745.2. Taxonomy (NCBI): domain Eukaryota; kingdom Metazoa; phylum Chordata; class Mammalia; order Artiodactyla; family Tayassuidae; genus Catagonus; species Catagonus wagneri. Next base: position 7,245,824 of record PVHT020000009.1, read on the forward strand.
GAGAAAACAGTTAACACCAGTAACCGAAAGTCCTGGGTGCAACCAAATCTGACTGCTTTTACTCTTTGTCTCCTTTTCCTCCCCACTTACCAGGGAAATGTGACGAGCAGTCAGATATCAAGTGATTCCTTGCTGAAAAAGGAAGTGAAAGAGAACCTAACGCTGTATATCCACAATAAAAAAAAAATGCTACTTGGACTCTGCCCGGGTCCAGAGGCAGATCTGAGGAGGCTCTTTAGACTAGGACGGGGATGGGCCGTTGAATAATGCACGGGCCGTTGAATAATGCACAGTCCGTAGCTAGCCCCCGGTTCTGCCACGGACTCATGTCATTAACAGAATCATGGCCGTGTTGACAAAGAAAAGCAGAATTTATATTCAGAGTCTGGTCCAAAAATAAATGGTTATGGGTCTAAATATACACCAATGCCATTTCAAAGCACTTATGCTGCTTTGCTTTTTAAATGTTGTTTTCTTTGAATGATGCCTTCGACAGAGCCAAGAGTCGGACTAGGCATTGGTGCCTGCTGCCTGGCCCTAGAAAACAGCCCTCCGGGCATCTACATTCACAGCCTTGCCCCAGGATCGGTGGCCAAGATGGAGAGCAATCTGAGGTTCGTTGCAAACCTGAACGGGTTGGGTTCCGGTGTGTCTGTGAATAGGTGACTACCTACACATGGAGGATAACTGCCCTATTATGTTCCTCTGTGGGATTCTAGATGTATTATTTGCAGTAATGTAGCTATAATTGTAATTAAATGCATCTCCAAAGATGAAAGGCTAATCTAAGTGAAATCTGGTTGGATTTGAGATCTCTGGGTCTTGGCTTTCCGACCAGTTTTGTTCTATTTGGACTCAGAAGCTCGGTTTCAGAAACTTGACACAATACGACCCTATATAGGTATCTATGATTATCCAAATATTTTCCTTCACATTTGTATTCATTTATGTAAAATTTATATAAGATGCTGGGAACTGTTCAAAGTGGTTCAGAATCCCTGGATACAAGAGAGTCCTGAAGTCATGCCCTTGAACAGGAGGCTTTTATTATTAAGCACTTTCTCCTGAACCTTCCCTGTTGTTTCAGTCCTTTTTGAGAAGTGATGTCTAGATGCTTACCGTCTGAAGTCACTGCGTGTCTAATTTCTCAGTCCAGATAGTTGAGTTGTAGCGTGGGTATTCTGTTTATACAGGAGAGGTTCAGGTGTTCTGTTGTATGGTAACTGCAATGGGTCTGTGCCCACCTAAACTTCACAAGAATGTACACGTATTGCACAAAACGCTCTTGTGCAAACAGTATCATCTTTCTCCCCTCTAAGCTTCTAAGGCCTTGAGCAGTTGAGGAATTGTCAAAATGACATTCCTTGAGGTTGCCATTTTGGGCCCCTGTTAATAGATTATATTATGTTTTTAGTTAATCATCAGAGTGAATTTCCATACAAAAAAATTTTAGCAAATCATCCAAAGTACATTAAAGAAAATATACTTTTAGAACCCAAGGAAAAAAAAATCCTTTAATGACATCCCAAGATGATGTTTCTTTCTTGAATGGTTCCATATGTCTGGAGCCTGCCAAATGAACATTTTTCAAGCCCCACATAAAGAGTCTTTGTTCTCTCATACTGAATTCTCTCACTATAATTTCAAGTCAAAACGGGCATCTTGTCCCCAATTTCTCGTTTGTTCAAATTTGAAACGTTTTTACAAATTCTTGGGTGACCTTTGAGCTCCAGATATTTTCCTCTTAAATTATGTTATAATAATCATTTCAAGATGGTAGGAAAAAAGAAACTGATGGTGGTCAAGGGACTATCACTTGATGATCAAAAGGTAGACAGATCTGAATTCCAGAGTGTGTGACATCTGGGTGACCTCTTTGAGCCCGTGGCCTTATCTATGTAATGGGAAGAATAATACCAATCCAAAGCATTGTTATGCAGATTTCTCTGTATAGTGCTTGGCTTACACCTCTTGCTCGAGAACCAGTAGCCTCCACCGTTGTCCTTATTATCCATTTTATTTAACTTTACTACTGAAATTCAAGAAGATATGCATAATGGCCTTTGAAACTGTTCAAACCTAATGTGTTTATGAGTGTATTGCTATTTTATACATTTGCAAAGATGAAAAGATGTCATTTACATCTTCAGAGTATTCAGAAAAGATTTTATATTATAAACCTCCCCCAGAAGGAAATCATGTAAAAAGCTAACTGTTACCGCAGCGTGTTGATCGTGTTGCCCTCCCTAGCCGCGGAGATCAAATCCTGGAGGTGAACTCTGTCAACGTCCGCCATGCTGCTTTGAGCAAAGTCCACGCCATCTTGAGTAAATGCCCCCCAGGACCCGTTCGCCTGGTCATCGGCCGGCACCCTAATCCAAAGGTGAGATATTTCATACTCTCCTGAGGATGGGAAGACACTATTTGGCCAGTAGCAATGACCCATGTGATCCTATGACAATGCATACTCTTTGATGAGAGTTCATCCAGCTGGGGATGGGAATGAGGCTGTGGCCACTTAGTGACCACGGTAACTGATACACATGGGAAATGAATCATCGATCTGAACTTCTTCATCTTCACACTCAGAAAAATTTATTGGAAAATACTGACAATATCATTGGTGAACTTAAAATTTGTGGAAGGTAGGGTGCCGGGTTCTGAGTAACCCCCAGTTGGCTCTTTGATCTCTGGTGAAATACTTAACCTCTTTGGATTTCTGCATCCAGAAAATTCGAGAGCATTGAACTGGATGATCTGTCCAGGCCATCCTTGACCTGAGCAGAACACTTGTGTAACTGAGGCTTAAAAGCCCGCTGATTTTCTTTGAGCATCAGTATCACACTGTTGACCCATACTGAACTTGCAGATAATCGTAGCCCCTGTATCGTTGCCCTCTGCTATTTACTTGATTCTATCTCTTCTATACTTAGGCAATCGCTGTTAATTTTTTAAGCTAACCACAGGATACTTGAGCAAGTTCAACTCAACCCACTTTAAGCACTACTTTTTGTTTTTTCGGTACTCTAGGTAGAAATCTTTTAAAATTAACTTGTCTCTAACTTAGTAATCAGGTTGCGTTTGACAAAATTTGACCTTTCAACAACTCAAAATGCTCATTAAGAACATTAGGTCTTCCCATGCCTGTCATATGGCCACCCCCTTTGTTTTATTTGTAGTATAATTTGATTATATCCTAAACGGTCCCAGGCTGCTCTGCTGGATGGACTCTTATGCCATTTTAAGAGGAAGAAGTCTGCCAAGAGACCTGGTGGGTCCTCTCATGGGCCATGTCTGAGATTTCTTTAGTGTCTTTAACTTTCTGGGGTCATTTTCACTGTCTCGATGCTGGTCATTTATTGTCTGGTTTCCCCTGCACAAATAAGCACTATTGGAGTTCCCGTGGTGGATCAGTGGTAACAAACCCAACTAACATCCATGAGGAAGCAGGTTTGCTCCCTGGCCTCGCTCAGTGGATTAAGGATCCAGTGTTGCTGTGAGCTGTGGTATAGGTCACAGACGCAGCTTGGATCCAGCGTGGCTGTGGCTGTGGTGCAGGCCAGCAGCTGTAGCTCCAATCTGACCCCTAGCCTGGGAACCTCCGTATGCCACACGTGCGGCCCTAAAAAGCACTAAATAAATAAACAAACAAAAAAGTGCTGTGGAGCCCTGACTCCATGCTTTGACTTGGAAGGTGATGTCAACTGTGGTGCCTGGACAAAGATTGCCATTAGACTGATTCAGACTCAACCCTACAACTTTTGTTCCCCAGATTGTTTTCTCTTGTCTACAAGCTTTTTTTTTTTTTCTTCTTACTGCTGCATCTGCAGCATGTGGAAGTCCCCAGGCTAGGGATGGAATTGGAGCTGCAGCTCCCAGCCTACACCACAGCCACAGCCACAGCCATACCAAGTCTAAGCTGCATCTGCAACCTGCAGCACAGCTCAGGGCAACACCAATCCTTGACCCACTGAGCGAGGCCAGTGATCAAACCAGCATCCTCACAGGTACTATGTCAGGTTCTTAATGCACTGAGCCACAGTGAGAACTCCTACAAGCATTCTTAAAAAGGTCTTGCGTAGGAGTTCCCGTCGTGGCTCAGTGGTTAACGAATCCGACTAGGAACCATGAGGTTGCGGGTTCGATCCCTGGCCTTGCTCAGTGGGTTAAGGATCCGGCGTTGCCGTGAGCTGTGGTGTAGGTTGCAGACGTGGCTCAGATCCCACGTTGCTGTCACTGTGGCGAAGGCCGTCAGCTGCAGCTCCTGTTAGACCCCTAGCCTGGGAACCTCCATATGCCGCGGGTGCTGCCCTAGATAAGGCAAAAAGCCAAAAATAATAAAAAGGTCTTGTGTAAAAACTTTTTTTTTTTTTTTTTTTTGCTTTTTAGGGCCGCATCTGCGGCATATGGAGGTTCCCAGGCTAGGGGTCGAATCAGAGCTACAGCTGCCAGCCACAGCCACAGCCACTCCAAATCTGAGCTGTGTCTGTGACCTACACCACAGCTCACAGCAACGCTGGATCATTAAACCGCTGAGCAAGGCCAGGGACTGAACCTGCAACCTCATGGTTCCTAGTCGGATTCATTAACCGCTGAGCCATGATGGGAACTCCCATAAAAACTTCTTGAATAAATGTCAGTAATAGAAAATCGAGTTCCGCTTCCACCATTTTCCGTTTTTCCCACTTGTCGCCTCCCCTTTTCCTCCTTTCTGTTCCGTTTCCTGGCTTTCCCTTAGAATCTGTTTTACTTAGTCCCCCTGATGGCCTGTGGCTCTCTCTAAGTCACTTTCCTTTTTTTTTTTTTTTGTCCTTTTAGGGCCACACCCACGGCATATGGAGGTTGCCTGGGCTAGGGGTCAAATCGGAGCTGCAGCCATCGGCCTACGCCACAGTCACAGCAATGCCAGATCTGACCCGGGTCTGCAACCTACATCACAGCTCACGGCAATGCCGGACCCTTAACCCACTGAGCGAGGCCAGGGATCGAACCCGCGTCCTCATGGATACTTGTAGGGTTCGTTAACGGCTGACGGGAACTCCTCTCTGGGTCACTTTTAATACTGCTCGGCCTCCCGGTCTCAGCTCCTTCCTCCAGGGCCCTCCCCTGGATTCCACCACCCACGTGGCCACACTCCGCTCACCTTAGGAAGCAGCCCAGCAAGCTGTGGGTGACCCAGCACGTCCCTCAGCAACATTAGAGCAAGCTGTGTTCTCCATGGTTTGCCGTCCTTGGCATCCAGGCGTGCCCGACTGCAGAATCCATTCCAGCCTAACGCAGGTCATGATTTGTTCGAGGTCTGCCTAATCTCAGCCCAAAGCATCCGCCTAATTTGCCAGTAAAATCAAACATCTAAATGGCCTTCCAGGGCAAAGCATAACAATCTTGATGGATGGGTGGTCTGTGACCCCCTTGAACACATGGGTTGACTCGTGTTTCCAGCCACAGTAAAAAATGGTCAATAGGATGGTGCTGGTGATACGTCCACAAAACCAAATTTCAGTATTTGTTTGACTGGCTTTCACGTTTCCTCCTGGGTAAACAAGCTGTTCTTAGTTGTAACATCATACTGTATTTTCCTTTGGGTCAAGGTTCCGTTTTACGTTTAATGTATTTTTGTACTACTTATTCCAGCATTTCATGCCAGTTGTACATTTTGATACTAAATGTATGTGCTTCCTTAGTTTTCATGTTGTTCCAAGAGAAACACCACAAGGATTTTTCTTTTCTTCTGTTTCTCATAATGACCGGAGCAGTGGCTGCATGATTGGGTTATTCAAACCCTCCAGGTCTAGACAAGCTAAGATTTGGACCTGCTTGGGTAGCAGCTTCTAGCTTTTGTTAAGCAGAAAAGAGTAATAGAGGTCCGTTACTAATTGGTACCAGGGCTTTCAGCATGATTAGAATTATCCAGGAAATCTTTCTCTTGCTTCAAACTCCAGCCATTTTACTCCCACGGAAAAAAAATAATTGCAAATATTAAAAGTCTAATATCGAGAAAAATGTACAGCCACTCTTTAAAGGCTCATTTATACAAAATTACTCTTTGCTGAATGAAGGTACATGTGGGGGGGGGTGTGTGCCTGTGTGCAGATGTATGTACCTGTTTTATTTCCTGTGAAGCCTACTGGAAGGTGTTACACAAAGGCCATGATGTGATAAGGATTTAACTGTTAGGTTAAAGTGTAATGCTCAATCCTGTACAGAAATATTTATTTTCTTCTTAATCAAATTGTTACGCTTATCCAAATATTATTTATGCTAAATGTTATTTTAGTCCACAAAATTACCATTCTACATTTAAAATAGTCTTACCTTTAAAATAGAAACTATACAAGTTGTGTAGTTGTCTTTTAAAATCTCTCAAAACATAAAAATGAAATAAAGGAGCTCCTGTTGCTGCTCAGCGGTAACAAACCCAACTAGTATCCATGAGGACATGGGTTCAATCCCTGACCTTGCTCAGTGGTTAAGGATCCAGCATTGCCACAAGTTTTTGTGTAGGTCACAGACCAAGGCTCGGATCCCAAGTTGCTGTGACTGTGGCATAGGCCAGCAGCTGCAGCTCCAATTCAACCCCTAGCACTGGAGCTTCCAAATGCTGTGAGTGCGGCTCTAAAAAAACAAAAACAACAAAAAAAATCCTACAGTTAAGCCTATATCAGGCTTTTTAAAAATCTTCCCATGAATAATTACAGTTGTGGATGACAACTGATGGGGAGAAATGCCTGAGTTTACCATGATACCAATAAATATAGAAGGAAAAAAGGAGTTATAAAATCACTATTTTGAAAACCTCATCATAGTAATTGATTCAGCACCAATGGTCAATGATGCTAAAACCACGGGGTGAGGATATTTTGGGGAGCAGGATGATGACAGGGTGTCAGACGGTCTCCTGCCAGATTACTCATTAATGATGACGACCACACCAAACCGCGTGGGGAGTCTGGTGAACTTCACCCTACACAGGCAGCCAGTTGTTACCAGTTATGAAGCACACTGACCCTGAATGCCCCTGGGATGCGCTGAAAAGGAAACAGTTTTTCAGTTTTATAGTTTTTCTGCCTCAAAATGCATACTCTCTGAGCATGAGAGAAACTATCAGACAACTCTTAATTGAGGTTTGGGATTGGCCTGGTTTCTTTTTCTTTTTTTCTTTTTTCTTTTTGTGGCCTACCCAGCATGTGCAAGTTCCTTCGGGGTCAGGAATTGAACCCAAGCCACAGCAGTAACAACAGCAGATCCTTCACCTGTTGAGCCACCAGGGAACTCCAGGCCTGGTTTCTTTGAAATGATCAGTATCATGACACCCAAAGGCTCAGAATTGTTTGGGATTAAAGAAGACTAAGTAGACATGAGAACAGAACCCCAAATTGAATTCTGCATTGCCCCACCCCCGGTTTTTCTGTTTTTGTTTTTGTTTTGTTTTGTTTTTGTTTTTGTTTTTTTGCTCTAAAGCATTACAGAAGTTAGCCAGTGACAGTCCAGTAGAAGTCCGTGACCAGAGTGTAAATCAGTCCCATCATTGTGCACACTGTTCCATTCAGTTGACACTTTTCCCCTCACAAGATACTATTGATGAAAGAAGCTGAGTGTTGATTTTCATCCTCGAGGAAAACCCTTATCTTGTCCCAAGCTGGCATCCAACTTTCTGTGAATTATTTCCAGCCCAAGGACACATTTGGAGTGGCATTTCTGAAGGACAGTATTAGGAATGTGAAATGTATATTAGACAGTCATTCTGTATCAACATTAAATTGCCTGGACCTGATAACAGTACCAGGGTTATTGAAGAGAATCCTTATTTTTAGGAGATCCATGCTAAATGATATACAAGTGAAGGGTCATGATGTCTGCAAGTAACTCCCAAATACTTTAGTAAAGCATTACAGCAGTGTGTGTTTGTGTGTGTGTATAAAGATAAGTCATGAGTGTAAATGTGGCAGAAGTTTAAAAAATAGTGATAGGTGAAGAGTGTTCTATGCTTGTGCTACTCCTGCAAGTTTTATATAGGTTTGAATTGTTTAAATCTAATTTAGGAAAAAAAGAATTAGGAGTGTTTTAGAGAGAGGCATGTTGCTGGCGACCAGAACTGAATGCTTTGCTTCGTGAACTTGAGAACCAGTTAAAAGTCTTGTTTTAAATACACTGTCTGAAATGATCCTATGACTGAGCCGTACTCCCCCTGTGCCCCGAGTTCTTGCTGCAGAAGGTTGTCATAATCTTTGGCCCTGCCGTTTTCCTCTTTATCTGTGCTCCCGCCTCTGACTCTGGTCCTATCTGCTTTTATTGGGGGAAAAAAATAAATACATTGTGCCATCTAATTTGTGCTTTCTGCCGACCATCAGGTTTCCGAGCAGGAAATGGATGAAGTGATAGCACGCAGCACTTATCAGGAGAGCAAAGAGGCCAGTCCCTCTCCCGGCTCAGGTACTGTAATTGCACATCTTCATTCAACATTCAGAAGGGTTTCTCATTAAGTTCCCCCCAGGAGCCCTTCCCTGTGCAGTATTACCGGAGTCGTGGTAATTACCGGGTTCGGCAGAAGTAGCTGTCAAGGAGATTCCGTGCTTACTCTTAGCTGCTGCTTTGGATTTCCGCAGTTATTTAACATGCTGTATTCAAATCCCAACCATGCGTGCTTCTGAGACTGCTTTAAGATAACTTGCAAAAATGAGTTAGCCGAGATTCATTTGAAACGTTCTAGGTGGAGCATTTGAAATGGAGCGCTACCAGAGTGCCACTTGTTTTGGTAGATGCAGTACAACCCAAAGTACAGTCCAGCCGAAGACCTGGGATTTCTTTCTATGAATTAACAGTTTCAACTCAGGGGTAACAGAGGCTGCAAAAATCACGATCTGCCCCCCTTCTTAAGAGGAAAGTTCAGGCAGAAAAGGATTGAGGTAGAAAGAATTTCATAAGAATTTAAAATATGAAACTTTCCATCGAGCTTGAAAAGTAATGTTTCCTGTAGGGTGAAAACCTAAGGGGACTCTGCAGATGTGTCTGAACTCGAGATATTGCCGATGTTAAGACCGATGTCGAAAGGAAACTGAGACATGAGTTACTGGTTGTCAGAGGAAAGGGAAGGCATACGATTTTTTGGCACCCATGCAATACTCTAATTATTTGCATCCATAATTAATATATTTAAAGTGGGCACAGCCATAATGGGCTCTTTATTCAACTAACTCATTCTCCTGACCTGCCTGAATGCTGTCCCTCATAGTCCCAACCTATCCGCTCAGTCATTTATGAAAGATTTTATTAAGCCATGGTCCTCATGCCCAAGACCTTTTTGCTTCATGGGCTGTAATTTAAAATCTCAGTGCTGAGCCTTTGTCCTTCAACTAAAACTAAAATAGCTATTTCGCCCCCCTCTCGAGTTCTTTCATGAGTTTTTTGGGTGGTGTTCACTTTGTTCATTCATCCTTCCGTCCATTTAACAAATGTCACAGAACACGTCCTGGATCCAAGTGCCCAGCACTGCGGGGCCAGACCAGTGAGTGATGGGTGAATAGCTGAGAATGGGAGAGGAGATGTATCCACTTAAAATAAAATTATATTATGCAATGGAAATTGGCCTCCAGTATTTTCAAAGTACTTTTGAAATTCAGAAGAAGCAGTTCGTTCCGCCTGGGATCGTCATGGCGGCAGTAGCATCCAAGTTAGGGCTTGAGGCCCGAGCAGAATCTGGGGAGGCGGGACAGGAATGGGATTAGGTACCCAGGTAGACTGCATGTCCGCACGCATGTCCCTAACCCATGCAGTGGCCCATCTGTGCCGGTCAAGCAAAGAGGGTTTTGTTTAACATGTGCCTTTTCCAGTTAAGGAAGTGAGCCTATTTACAAGGATTGATGGAGCTTCACTGTTTTGACATTATGGTAATGTTTTTTTTTCCCCCGCAACAGGTACCCCCTTGAAGAGTCCGTCTCTTGGCAAAAAGGTGAGTCAAGGCATGCTGCTGCCTCGCTCAGCTGGCCCATGAACCAGTTCCTAGAGCCCCTAAGTCAGACCGCAGGGCCCAGCCCACATTTCTGTCCATGAGTCATTTTGGCCACTTTACACAGGAAACGGCGATGATGTCCATCTAAGAACAAATATACAAATGTGTGTTTCTTTTATTAAATATTACGCATCCAGGAAAAAAAAAGAACAGCAAAATAACTGAGCTGCAGTTTGAAAAACAGCTGCTCCATAATAAAGGGGGGCCCCAGCCAGTTTTGGGGGAACCCGCAACTCCAAGGAGAGTATGGGATCTCTCAGCGAGCTGTTCCCAAACCCCAGTAGAGCGGAGTACAGGACCAAACACTCCTGTTTCTCTGTTTCATCACTAGGCTGAACCGGTGCCCCGGAATTCCATTCTCCTTCCTCTTTCCTTCTCCAGTGTTTTTCCCGGGGCGGTTGATGTGTTGCTGCTGTGGCTTTTTCTGAGCACGGCCAAAAACTTCTTTCTTAAAACCGCTGTCTGGCAGCTATTGCCTTTTTATTCATTAACTGTTTAATTTGGCGATCCTAAAGCCAATGGAAGTGGGAGCTGGCCATCACAGCCGTTTGGAGTGCTCACAGATTGGGACAAAGTGTTCTCGGAAAGATAGGATGCAATCAATTGTTTAAAACAGTCTGCTTCTGGGGCAGCTTCCTCACCCAGCACTGCCTTCTTCGACAGGACTCCCTGACCTCAGAATCGGACCTCTCCCAGTACTTCCCTCACGATGTCCCGGGCCCGCTGTCTGACTTCGTGGTGGCCGGCTCCGAGGACGACGACCCCCCGGCAAGTGGCTGCAGCGGCTCCAGGGACAGCGGCCTGCCAGCCGGCCCCTCCCGTAAGCGGTGACGGGTGACTGTTTTCTCCCCCATGTGCTGGTTTACGGGTCACGGTGCTGCGACAGGAAAGGAGAACTGGAAACCACGGCTCTGGTCGAGTGGGAGCCACCTTCCTACCCTGGCTAAATCCAGAGTGTGTTCTTGGAAAATGCAGCCCACTCTTAGCGACGGGGCCCCCAATTCGGCACCCAGAGGGCTGGGTACACATTCTGTACCCCGACGGCTGAGGGAGGCTAGACCACTCCTTTGGATGCTATTTACACAGTGTAGTCTTGGAATCTGTGGCATCGAGCATGGCTGGCACCTGATGGCCTTATGTTTTAGGGGAATCCCAGTCAAATTCCATCCCTCAATCCTAACTTGATTCTTTTTAGAAAGCAGAGAGTGAAAGATTCAGAACTTACAAGAGACAGATGTTATCAAATGGGATTTGCAAAACCTCACTGATTATTTTTGCAGGATAATTTGAATTAGTGACCTGATGTGAACCGCACTGACCTCTCACCTCTGCCAGTGTGGTTTCCTTTTGCTCATCTCTAATGAATAAGAAAAACTCCCCGAATCAGGCGAGGCGGGCGATGACCTGTCTAGCTGATTCGGAGCAGTCGATATGCTTCCTCTAGTCTCTGATGGAAGCATTTCAAGGCGGACGCACGTGTAATTTTTCACAACATTTAACGAGATACGAAGAGTTTGCAGAGCAAGCCCACACTTACCTTCCCTTCCCCGGTTGGAGTTTATAAATTATGTGTAATCTCAGGCTTCACTGCACTGGGCTCTAGGCACGTGTGCGCCCATGAATCAAGCCCCCCTTTTGCAGATGAAAGGAGGATCTCAGGTGATAAGGCCCAGGTGGGCAGGCCTCGCTGGTCCCCGGCACCCTCCCACACAAGAGTACTGGGTGGCAGCATTTAGGTCGAACACAGTAATGGGTGAGACATCACGGATGCTGACCAGTTACACGTTTCTGTCACTAGGCAGCACACGTGTTTATGTCAATCCAGAGGTTAAGATTTTAAAACAGAAAAAGAGGAGCTCCTGTTGTGGCTCAGCGGGTTAAGAGCCTGACGTTGTCCGTGAGGATGTGGGTTTGATCCCTGGCCTCGCTCGGCAGGTTAAGGATTCGGCATTGCCTCAAGCTGCAATGTAGGTAGCAGATGCCGCTCGGATCAGGCGTTGCTGTGGCTGTGGCACAGGCCTGCAACTGCAGCTCCAGTTTGACCCCTTGCCTGGGAACTTCCCTGTGCCGAGGGTGTGGTCCTAAAAAGAAAAAAAGAAAACCTTAATTAAAAAAAAAAAGACAAAAAACAAAAAGGGAGGCCGGGAGGAGGCCATATCGTTTAAGCCTGGTGTCCGGTGGCCAAAAGGTATGTATCTGGCATTAGTGAACGTGGAATCTCTCGCATGTAATGAGGGGGTTAGTTTGAAAGACCACGCCGGGTGGGAAGCTGTTTCATTTGACTCTTCTTTCCCCCCCACCACCAGCTCACAGGGAACCAGGAAAAGCCAGGGCCAACAGCCTTGTGTCTCTAGGAAGCCAGCGGACCTCCGGGCTCTTCCACAAGCAGGTGACAGTTGCCAGACAAGCCAGTCTCCCTGGCAGCCCACAAGTTCTCCGAAACCCTCTCCTCCGCCAGAGGAGGGTGGGCTGCTACGACGACGACGCCAGCGACGAGGAGGAGTTTGATGGGGAAGGGGACTGTGTTTCCCTCCCGGGGACCCTCTCAGGTCCCAGCAGGCCTCTGACAGAGGACGACTCTGCACGTGTCTTGACAGCCTCTTCCAAGGTCACAGGGATCAACCAAGGGGGGCGTCCCCCGAAAACACTGGTCAGCAAGGCCTCCTCGGTGCCTCTCCTTGGCAGCTCGCAGGCGTCACGGGAGGGCATCCCGGGGGTCGTGGGGGACGCCCTTCCCCGTGCGGCCAGCCCGCTGGCCCCTTCGGAGGCCCCCAAGGGCAGCCCTGGCTGCTCCGGGAGGAAGGAACTGTCAGGATCTAGGAGTTCGCCCAAACTGGAGTGCAGAGCCGAGACGGGCGCCCGGAGCCTGGCGGGCACGGACGGCCCCACTTCCCTCCAGCAGAAGAACGACAGCCTGGGGTCCAGGCACAAACCGGTGGCCAGGGTCAGCCCCCACCGCAAGAGGCCCGACGCGGAGGCCAGGCCCCGGAGCTCAGAAACAGCAGAGCTGCCCGACGGGGCCAGGGACCCATGCAGTCCTGGCTCGAAAGGCCAGGCCGTGTCCGTCAAAGTGACCGTGACTGGTTATCAGCCAGGTGGAGCCGTGGAGAAGGTAACTGCTTCCTTTTAGTTGCTTGGGACCTAGAGAGCGCCGTCTGAGGGACTGACTGTGAAGCGTGTTGTTAGGCATGAGGAAAGAATTCTCCTGAAAGAAAGGAGGGTGATTGGGGAATTACCAAACAGAATCATTCGTTTCCACGCACAGACTTGCTCGGGAGCCTGTTAATACACCACCAGACTGGTGGGGTGCCCGGGGGCTGAGTCATGGGATCATCTGGCCAAAAGATATCATCGCTCTCTTACCTGCACACGGGGCCTGTGATGACGGAAGGGTAGTGCGAGGCCAGTTGAAGAAACTTCGGGTGTGCTAGTGGCTTCTCCACAGGTTGGTTGGCGGTCACTTGGCAAGTTATTGAATCTTTCTGAACCACAGCTGTCAGAACCGTAAAACAGGGACGGTGCTGTTGGCCCTGACGGTCTCTCAGAGTCGGGGTGACCGCCCCGTAGGGGTGAGCGGTGATCACGTCTGGCTGTCCAGGTGCTAACTGATCCTTATTTTCTCAGACTTCCTACAGTGATGATCTGTAATTACAGCTACTCATACCCTTGTACGCATGAAGTAATAAGCATGCGTTCACTTAGAAACATTTCATGCACCACATTAAAGGCAAGTTAATAATATTTATGTTACTACTCGGTTACCAGTATATTAGAGTGGCCCAGAATGATCAAATTGCACATTTTAAAAAAAATTTAGTAGACCTCCACTTCGGCAAGGTAAGGGAAACAAATATTGTGTACAGTCTCCTCAACATAAATAATTTCACTCTGAGCAAAGAATGTGAGATGATGAATAAGGTCACACAGGCGTGCCTCGGAGACACTACAGGTCGGGTCCCGACCACTGCAGTAAAGCGACTATTGCAATTTAGTGAGTCTCATGAATTTTTTGGTTCCCCAACACATATAAAAGTTATCTTTACCCTATATTATAGTCTGTTAGTTGTGCAGTAGCATTAAGTCTTGAAAAATAAAGGATGTACCTTATGTGGCTCAGCGGTAACGAGCCTGACTAGTATCCATGAGGATACGGGTTCGGTCCCTGGCCTCACTCAGTGGTTTAAGAATCCAGCGTTGGGGCTGCCATTGTGGCTCAGCAGAAATGAATCTGACTAGCATCCACGACGACCCAGCTGAGATCCCACTCAGTGGGTTGATGATCTGGTGTTGCCCTGCACCATGGTGTAGGTTGCAGACGTGGCTCAGATCTGGCGTTGCTGTGGCTGTGGTGTGGGCTGGCGGTTGCAGCTCCAATTCGACCCCTAGCCTGGGAGCTTACATATGCTGCACATGCAGCCCTAAATAGGCAAAAATAAAATGAAAATACTTTTGTTAGTAAGAAATGCTAACCACCTGAGCCTTCAGTGAGTCGTAATCTTTTTGCAATAGAACAGCAAAGATCATGGATCGGAAGTTCTCCTGTGGAGTAGCGGGGTTAAGGGTCTGGCATTGTCACTGCAGCAGCTTGGGTCACTCCTGTGGCACGGGTTTGATCTTTGGCCCGGGAACTTCCATATGCCACAGGTGCAGCCATTAAAAAAAAAAAAAAAAAGCTATTCGAAGAGGAAAGAGTTTTTTCTTCTACTTACAGAAAAAGTAGAAATGCATATCTTTTTCCACCTCCTAAAAAATTGTTATAACCTCCAACGAGCACATGTGTTTTAAAATGTTACGTTTCACTAATGGGTAAACCCCTTCTTTTTAAAAGCATCATAGCAAGTTTTCAATAACTGTATAAAGCCAAATCAGGAGTTTTATTCATAATAATTTATATCCTTTGAAATAAGAGCTCTTGTAATTATGAATTAGTATTCCCAGTAAGTACTTTGAGCAGAATTTAAAACTTTTGTACCAAAGTTCAATTTTCATCATAAAATTTTTGGTTCCCAGTTTTTATTTTACTTATATATGGGAAAGAAAAAGAATGTGTTACCATAAAGTATTTCCCCTCAAATGTTAGAAGCTTAATAAAACAAAACTTTCTCTTTTGGCAAGTGGATTGTCTTGTGCTGTTTTCATTGAATACTTTTAAAAACTGAGGTGAAATTTATATAGTATAAAATTAAACATTTTAAAATGTACAGTTCACAGTACTGTAGAGTCACCACCTCCATCTAGGTCCAAACTCTTCTACTGTTTTTATCTTTTTGTTTTTAAGGGCCGCACCCTCGGCATATGGAAGTTCCCAGACCTACATCTGCCGGCCTAGGCCACAGCCACAGCAACGCCAGATCCTTAACCCACTGAGCGAAGCCAGGGATCGAACCCACGTCCTCATGGGTCCTAGTTGGGTTCGTTAACTGCCGAGCCACGACGGGAACTCCAGTCTTCTACTATTTTTATATTATGTTTATGCCTCACTGGTAAATAGAAAATTCGCTGAGTTAAACATTGTGTAGGTTTCCCTCAGCAGATAACGGACATTTTACTGAATGACATTTTCCTTTTTTTAACTAGAGTAGCTAGAAGGTACTTCCTTGTTTCCCGTCTTTCCTCTGCTGCCACCTGTGGGCCACTGTTATGACTGCTTCCCTCAGAGAGTAAATTTCAGATAAATTTGATTTACCTTTTCGGCAAGTTTGTTTAAAAAATTTCTTTTTACGGAAGATATTAGAAGAAAGTAAGATGAAGTAATTGACACTTGGTTGAAGTGCACTTTTGAAATGTGAAAAGTTAATTTTATGCATCCGGATTAGTCTGCTCCCTAACTGCTAACCCGAGCAGCTGACTGTGGTCTTGGATATTGTGATGCAATATTATAACAACAATGCCTTACCTCTGCATAGCCTTTTGTATGCTGCATGTTGCTTTGGTAGCTGTTATCTCGTTTAATCATCTTTTATTTCAACTCTATGAGTTAGGGCAAATTTTATCATCCCCATCTCTTTTCTAATATTTTATTGTAGTAAAATACACATAAAATTTACTGTCTTAACCATTAAAGTATACAGCTCAGTGGGATTATTACATTTATAATTTTGTATAACCATCACCACCATCGATCTCCAGAACTGTTTTTGTCTTGCAAAATGGAACGTCCACCCATTAAACGCCACTAACTCTCCATTCCCGCCTCCCACCAGCCCCTGGGAACCACCATTCTGCTTTGTGTCTCTAAAATTTTGATGACTCTGGGTACCTCATGTAACTGGAATCATACAATATTTGTCTTTTTGTAACTGATTTATGTCACTTAGCATAATGTCCTCTAAGCCCATGCATGCTGTAGCATGTGTCAGAATTTCCTAACTTTGTAAGGCTGAGTAATATCGTCCCCTATATATATATTGTGCAAATCCATTCATCTCTCCAGCACTGGGCTGCCTCCTCATTTTAGCTATTGTGAATAACACTGCTATGAATATGGTCTTTGAGACCCTGATTTCTATTCTTTTGGAAATACACCCAGGAGTGGGATTGCTGAATTTTTTTTGCTTTTTGCTTTTCAGGGTCGCACCTGCGGCATATGGAAGTTCCCAGGCTAGGGATCTAATCAGAGCTACAGCTGCCGGCCACAGCCACAGCCACAGCCACAGCAACACCATATCTGAGCCACATCTGTGACCTGCACCACAGCTCACGGCAATGCTGGATTCTTATCCCACTGAGCAAGGCCAGGGATCGAACCTGCGTCCTCATGGATACTAGTTGGGTTCGTTAACCACCGAGTCATGACAGGAACTCCTGGGATTGCTGGATTATGTGGTTGTTCTGTTTTTATTTTTCTAAGGACTCTCCATACTATTCTCTATAGTGGCTATACCATTTTACATTCCTACCAATGATGCACGAAGTTTCAATTTCATCACATCCTCACCAACACTAGTTATTTTCTTGACTGCAGCTATTCTAACGGGTGTAAGTGATATCTCATTTGGTATCTCATTGTGGGCTTTTTTTTTTTTTGGCCACACCCACAGCATGGGGACGTTCCAAGAATCAAATCTGTGCCACAGCTGCAGCAACACCACATCCTTAGCCTGCTGCCCCACAAGAAAACTTCTTCATTGCGGTTTTGATGTGTGTTTTCCTAATCACTCACATCTTCTTTTTGTTGTTTTTTTTTGTCTTTTTGCCTTTTATATAGAGCCGCACCCGCGGCATATGGAGGTTCCCAGGCTAGGGGTCTAACAGGAGCTATAGCTGCCGGCCTTTGCCACAGCCACAGGAACGCGGGATCCGAGCCGCGTCTGCAGCCTACACCACAGCTCGCGGCAACGCCGGATCCTTAACCCACTGAGCAAGGCCAGGGATTGAACCCACAACCTCATGGTTCTTAGTCGGATTCGTTAACCACTGAGCCATGAAGGGAACTCCCTAATCACTCACATCTTAAAGCTGAAATTTCTAGTGGAACTTAAACCCACAATCTGGACCTTATGGCTTCTAGTCCAGGACTCTGAATGTTCCCAAATCAGCACTCCCCTAATATGATGTCTTAGGATATAGAAACCCTGAAAGCCATTGTCAGTGACTCCTCATTGTCCTTGTGCCAGGAATCTCTGGGAAAGCCGACTGTTGGGGACGAGCGAGTCACCACCGACTGGGGGCCAGCTGGTTCCCTGTCCCATCCAGATGCCGGTCACCCCACCGAGAACCCGCCTGAAGCCGCACCCAAGCAAGGGCAACAACCCAGGACAGGTAAGATTATTTTATCGCTTGTCAAGCTTCAAGATGGGAGGGGAGAAGTTACTCTAATAAAAACATTACATATGAAGAATTTTGAGGGTGCAGGAAATCTTATGCAGGTTAATGATAGTTAAAGCTACCTGGATTGAACAACTTTACTAGGTCACTGGGCCTAAACTCATAGTTTAAATGCCATGTCGAGAGCATCCATCTTCAGCCAGTCCACAGTCTTTCCCCCTTTTGTTTTCTGTTTTGTTTTGTTTTTTGTCTTTTTTTGCCTTTATGTAGAGCCGCACCCGCGGCATATGGAGGTTCCCAGGCTAGGGGTCTAACAGGAGCTGTAGCTGCCGGCCTTCGCCACAGCCACAGCAACGTGGGATCCGAGCCGCGTCTGCAACCTACACCACAGCTCACGGCAACGCCGGATCCTTAACCCACTGAGCAAGGCCAGGGATCGAACCCGCAACCTCATGGTTCCTAGTCAGATTCGTTAACCACTGAGCCACGAAGGGAACTCCATTTACCCCTTTTGTGATACGTACTTTAATGAATGAAGCACGAGAAGAAACAGAAATTTGGCCTGCCCTTCGGAAGCTCTGCTTCTGTGAAATCATAAAAATGGCAGGAGAAACTTCCACAGAGGCCCAATAAAAAAATTAATACATTTTACCTCATGAATCCACAGAAAATAATAACCCAGGAGCCTGCTAAGGTCAGCAAGATGCTCCCAGGCCTGAGTGACTGGCAGGTCGTCCCCAGTGCCAGTGGTTCGGGTTGTCAGCACACCTGTAACCTACTGCAGTTAGGAAGCTGCACCAAGCCCTCAGTGTCCTACGCCTGCGACACCAGTTGTGAAGGCTGGAGGCCTTCTGCTCCGTGAGGCGCCATAACTGAGCCAACGTGCTTCCTATTATCAGGCAGTTGAGGTTTCCCAGAGAAGCAATATTTTGAAAGGTGACGTCATTGACTGCCTCCATGTAATTTAATCTCCTTCAATAAAACCCCTGTCCATTACATACTTTGCACAAAAGTCCAATGGCTAACACGATTTTAAGGTTGGTTCAGCAAGGGAGTCAACCTGAAAAACAGCCTCACATCCCCTCATTTTGTCTCCTGATTGCTACTTTTCCCCATAGTTGGCACCAGCAGACGCAGAAGAATCATGCTGAACCTCCTGTTCAAAAAGGTTGAGTTCAAAAAGCTTGACAAGAGGAGGGCGGAAGGCTGTGGATGTGAATCTGGTCGTGCCCGCTGGGGACCTGGGGAAGTTGTGTCTGGTCTCCGTGGTGTCTCGATGCCTTGTTGCCAGGTGCTCTCCACAGAGGCTCTGTTGTCAGAGTTTAGGTAACAGTGTGGGCTCATGGAGCCAGCATCCTGGAGTGGCCCCTTGGCCACAGCCTTTGTAACCCTGAACACATTGCTTGACCTCTGTGCCTCGGTTCCCCGCTGTGCCAATGCAAATAGTCAC
>PVHT020000009.1:7268387-7332660 GCA_004024745.2 Catagonus wagneri
GTGAGGCGACCCGAGGGCCCTGCAGAGCCAGAGTCGCCCGGGGTCCCCAAGTCTGAGGCCAGCACGTCCCTGGGGACAACGGCAGTGGCTCGACCTGACCTGGAGGTGAGAGCAGCCCCAGAAGCCAGCCCACCTGATGCCACCAGGAAGGCAGCCGTGCATAGGGGCGTGGGACCCGTAGCCGAGGGGACATCTCCACCTAGTGCCGTGCTGTCACCAGACCTCACCTCCCAGGAGAAAAGGCAGGAGCTTCCAGGTCACCAGAGCAGCGCTCTGCAAACCACAGGAATCCTTGTCCCTGAAAAACTCCAGGAGTTGTCTCTGCCGGAGGGAACAGACTCTGGGTCTGCGGAGGCACCGCGGTCCCCTGGTGACAAGGCCCGGGCGGGGTGTGGCGGTGCCTCGGGAGCCGGCTGCCCCCAGGGGAGCCCAGTGACTGACATCGACAGGCTCATCCAGGAGCTGGATGCTTCTGGAGCCAGGCTCCCAACTCCCAGGAGAGAGGACCCAGGAGAGGGGACCCACCGGGAGGGCACTGCCCAGGGCGCCCCGCCGGCCTCCGAGAGCCAGGCCCCCGCCCCCAGCCCGAGGCGCGCCCGTGCCGCCGGCCCAGCCCCTCCGCCACCGTGGGCCACCCAGCCTTCGGTTTTGGATTCCATCAATCCCGACAAACACTTTACTGTGAATAAGAGCTTTCTGAGCAACTACTCTAGAAATCTCAGCAACCTCCACGAAGACAGTACGTCGCTGTCGGGCCTGGGGGACAGCACGGAGCCGTCCCTCTCGTCCATGTACGGAGATGCTGAGGACTCGTCTTCCGACCCCGAGTCGCTCTCTGAAGCCCCCCGAGCGCCTGCCCGGGACAGCTGGTCTCCTCCGCGTCCTCGTCCTCATGGGTCTTCTCGCAGGGGAGACACGACAGAGTCTGAGGAGGAGCAGGTTGAAATTTGTTCCGCGAGTGGGTCCCCCAGCCGATCCCCCGCTGCTGCCCGGGCGGCCGCCGGCCCGGCCTTCGCCAAGGTCCTGCCCTTCAAGCGCGGAGCCCTGAGCCCGGCAAAGGGAGATGCCGGCGACACAGCCTCCTTGACACCCGGAGCCCCGGGCCCCGCAGCCCTGGGCCCTCCCCAGCCACCCGCTCCTGCGGACGTAAGAGTGTCCCTGGACCACGGGCCCCCGTGGGCAGGGGACACCGAGGAAGCCGCCCAGCCTCCTCCAGGCCCACCGGACACCCCCTGCTCTCCTAGTATGGTGAATGGTTTGGAGCACGACTGGCTGGATGAGCAGACCCCACGTAAGGAACAAGAAACAAACGTGCAGGCCACTGACCGTCGGTCCTCCTTCAGTGCGGATGTCCCTGAAGTCTGCGCGCCGGACCTGGGGACCCTGCACATCTCCGAGAGTCAGGACCCAGATGACTCGCTGCAGAAGCCGAAAACTATCTCCAGGCGGCCCATCATGGCCTGGTTTAAAGAGATAAATAAAAACAACCAAGGGACGCATCCGCAGGGCAGAGCCGATGCGGAACGATCCATGATGCTGGCCAGAAGTCCGGACCCCAAAAGTCAGGCGTTGAGCTCAAGCCACAGAAAGGCGGTGGCTGTGCCGGACAGTTCTCCTCTCCTGAAGCTGAATCTTGAGAATAAAGACCTGCTGAAAAAAAGTTCCGTGGAGACCCTTTTGAATAACTGTCAGAAAACCAAAGCTGGTCCTAAGCTGAAGAGACTGAGCATCAAAAGCAAAAGCAAAGTCAGTTCGGAGGCCCCCACCGCTCACACGGGGAAGGCTGGAGGCACTGAGCCCAGGAAGGCCCTGGTTTCCCCCCAAGCCACCCACAAAATGTTTCCTAAGGTGGCGGCACACCGGTTCCACACAGGTGACCCCGAGGAACAGGATCAGAGCCCCGCGGCCGCGCCCCAGTCTCCCCAGAGCGTGCTGGAGGGCAGGCCTCCTCCGGGGGCCCCAGGCTCCCTGAAGCCTTCCGCCTCGGACACCAGTATCAGGACGTTCATTTCGCCCTTGCCCTCCCCCAGGACCGTTCCTGAGCAGGGTGCCTGTGGTAGGCTCCACCCGGCTGTGCACTCAGAACCCAACCGAGGCTGCGTAGCAGTGCCCAAGTCCCCCAAGTGTGGGCCAGAAAGCAAGGCTCCCCCCGCAGCCCCAGGACCTGCAAGTCCCTCGGCACCAAGGAGCGGTTCCGTGGGGGCCAGCAAGTGGGAGGCCGCCCCTCCCAGGCAGGGCCAGCGGCCCCTGTCCAGCCACGTGGACTCAGCAGCAGAAGCCACCTGCTCTGGGGTGATCGGTGACAAAAGAAGCAAAGTGATCGCTGGCGAGCCTCTAGAAAGAACTAACCAGCTGAAAATCATTGAGATCTCTTCTGAAAGGATGCCAAAGAACACATGTGGTGACAAGACAGCTGAAAGTGACAAACAGGGAGAGTTCTTGGCCCAGAGCAACTATCAGGAGAAGAGTGAAATCAGGTTCTGTCACCAGTCAGTGGAATCGTCCCCAAATCATCCATCCTCCCTGACGACTCGGGCCTTCCAGGTAGAGCTGGAGCCGCAGCGACCTTTCAGCGTGGCGAAGCTGACCTCCTCCTCCTCCTCCCCGCAGCTGCCGGCCGGAAAGGCAGATCCCTGCCAGGGAAAGTCAGGCCAGATGTCAGACTCCCCTGGGACATCCAGGAGCAGCGCGCCAGCAGGCTCGGCGCTGGATGACCATCCCTACTTCACGCCAAGGCCAGCGACCAGGACCTATTCCATGCCAGCCCAGTTCTCCAGCCATTTCGGCCGAGAGGGGCATGTCCCGCACAGCCCAGGGCGCGCCCCCCGGGACAGCCAGGGCCCTGCCACTAGCGGGGGCCACCCGGAGGCCAAGGTATCCAGAGGCGGTGTGCTGGGCCTGGTTAATGGACAGAGTATATATAGCGTAAAGCCCCTGCTGGAGACGTCGAGGAACCTTCCGACAACAGACGAAGGGGATGTCCTTTCAGTTCAGGAAACGAGCTGCCTGCTCACAGACAAAATCAAAGTCACCAGAAGACATTACTACGCAGAGCAGAACTGGCCCCATGAATCTACCTCATATTTCTCTGTGAAGCAGAGGATCAAGTCTTTCGAGAACCTGGCCAATTCTGACCGGCCTGTGGCCAAGCCCAGGGCCTCCCCTTTTCTGTCTGTTGGCTCCAAGCCTCCCGCTGGGAGACGGTCATCTGGCAGCGTGGCTTCCGGGAGCCTCAGCCACTCCAGTGACCCAATAGCAAGGTCGCTGAGACGCAGCTTGAGTTCCTGCAGCGAAAGCCAAGGTGAAGCCAGCACCCTCATCCCCCCGATGACCAGGTGCCCATCGAGCATGATGCTGACCATCTCCCGGCAGAGCCTGGTGGAGGCCGGTAGCAAGGGCGCTGACTCGGACTCCAAGAGATCACTGGGTCCTTCGGGAATCCCGGCCCCGACAGTGACCCCGGCCTCTCCCGCCAAGAGGAACAAGTCCTCCGTGCGTCACAGCCAGGCCTCGCCTCTGTCCCGCTCGAAGCTCCAGGAGCTGAGAGCCCTGAGCATGCCTGACCTCGACAAGCTCTGCAGCGAGGACTTCTCAGCTGAGCCGACTGCCGTGCTCTTCAAAACCGAGCTGGAAATCTTCCCCCGGAGGTCACTTGGTTCCCCTCCTGGAGGCCTCGGTGGGTCCACTGCCCTTTCATGCCCCATAAAGGGCGCAGACAGGGCCAGCCCTAAAGCCACTGAGCCCGGGGCACCCAGTTTAGCCCACAGTGTGGGTGAGACCACCCAGGATCTGCCTCCCAGAAAAAGCTGGTCAGTTAAGTAAGTATCTGCTCCTCCTCTTTTATTTATATAAACTTTTTTAGGGACAAGTTCTAGATTTATAGAAAGTTGCAAAGGTAGTACAGACGTCCATGTATCCTTCACCCAGCTCCTCGTAATGTTAACATCTTACGTGGAGTTCCCATTGTGGCCCCACAGGTTAAGAACCCAACATAGCTTCTATAGGGATGTGGGTTCAATCCCTGGCCTCACTCAGTGGGTTAAGGATCCAGCGTTGCCACGAGCTGCAGTGTAGGTCACAAATACAGCTCAGATCCGGGGTTGCTGTGGCTGTGGCATAAGCCGGCAGCTGCAGCTCTGATTCAGCCCCTAGCCTGGGAACTTCCATGTGCTGCAGGTGCAATAGTAAAAAGAAAAAAAAATTACATAACCCACAGTCCATTTGTCAAAAGTAGAAAGTTACGTTGGAAGAACACAATTAGCTAAACAACAGATTTTATTCAGATTTCACTGAATAAATTTTACAGCCCTTTTTTTATTCTAGCCTCCAATTTTGCTTTTAATATCATAACTGGGAAAATAAAGTACCTGCAGGGAGAAGTGTTTGCCAAAATGTTGCTCTAAAGAGAGGCTTCTGTGGGGCAGGGCACTTATGCAAAAGTGCTGTAAGAGAGATGGCAGGACACAGGAAGATCAGGGCCTTTGAAGGTGCCTGGAATCTAAAAGGAAATTTCTAGCATGTTTTAAAATATTTCACTAGAGCCTATAGAATATTTAACATGTCTGAGATTTTCTGTTAAACCCCTAACATTTTAGAGGGATCCCAGAACCCATAGGAATCCCACTGCTATCGGCAGTGAAGGAAATTCACATTCAGCACGTGGGATTCTGCCAGCAGTTTGGAATGGGAATTGCGAGCAAAAGAGAGCATGAAAATCAGAAGATACCTGCAATATGGCAGACAGGAGATCATTTTAAATACACCCTAATAAAGTGGAGAAATTGCTTTTTTCTTTAATGTTCCTCACATGCATTTATATTATTTAGTTTGCATCAACTTCTGGTCTCGGCGGGGAACCAGCAAAGACTGCAGTCTGTGTTGTCATCCGTGGGGTCAAAAGCTACTGTCCTTACTCTCATTCAGGAAGCGAAAGCACAATCAGAGGTGAGTGAAATACCGAAAACACAGGAAGATGAGACTGCCGCCACCTTAGTGCTCAGGTGAGCCCTTCAAGTGGCCAGTTCTGCAGCTCAGTCTGACTTCCATCTCACTTGCTTCAGAAACTTGCTTGTCTTGAATTTTTAGTGCTAGATCGGTACTACTGACGTTTTAATCCCCTGGTAGTTACCATCCTCCCCACTCACCCCTCACACACACCTGGAGTTTGTCTGCAGTGAATCCTTCAAACGGGACTAGGCATCTTGGAACTGGTGGGGAACAGCCACTAGTACCTCAGCCACCTAAGTGGACATAAACCATCCGTCAAGGGAGCCACCTGCTGGGCAAGTGAGAGTTAACAGCTGTGTAGCCCTACCTTGGCCTCAAGTGTAAGAGCTTCCAAGAAGCTGACTAGTCAATTGCAAGTCTTTCAATAAATTGGATGTGGCAGTAAACAATAACAAAAGAAAACATGGGTTCATATCTAGAATGCTTCTCCGAAGCGTTTTTGTTTTTTCTTCTTTTTTGTCTTTTTAGGGCCGAACCCACGGCATGTGGAAGTTCCCAACATAGGGGTCTAACAGGAGCTGTAGCTGCCAGCCTGCGCCACAGCCACAGCAACTCGGGATCTGAGCCGCGTCTGCAACCTACACCATAGCTCATGGCAACGCTGGATCCTTAACCCACTGAGCAAGGCCAGGGATTGAACCTGAAACCTTGTGGTTACTAGTAGGGATCATTAACCACTAAGCCATGAAGGGAACTCTGAAGTGCTTTCATTTCTTAGAAGAACCCACAGAGATCTGAACCCTAACAAATGAATATTTTGTTTAGAGAAAAAAGCAAATAAGAATAATTTTTTTTCTGTCTTTTTGCCTTTTTATGTAGAGCCACACCCATGGCAAATGGAGGTTCCCAGGCTAGGGGTCTAACAGGAGCTGTACCTGCCAGCCTTTGCCACAGCCACAGCAACACGGGATCTGAGCCGCGTCTACAACCTACACCACAGCTCACGGCAACGCCGGATCCTCAACCCACTGAGCAAGGCCAGGGATCGAACCCTCAACCTCATGGTTCTTAGTCGAATTCGTTAACCACTGAGCCACGAAGGGAACCCCAGAATAATTCTTCTTGAGTGGTAATGTTTGGAATGGGAATTGCGAGCAAAAAAGAGCACTGATATCACCCATAAACAAGTTCTGTAAATTCTGTTACCCAGGAGAGCCGTGACGTCGCCATCTAAGGAGTGGGCTGGGATGGAGAGAGAGGGTGGGATAGGAGACTAATTCCTTTCAGCTTCCACTCCCCTCGGATCCTCAGCCCTGCTTTGGGTCTGTGCAATTAGGAAACACCCTGAGACATGCAGCATCTTTTCCTTTCAGTGAAAGGGACTGGTCCAGCCTCTCCCTTCCTCCTCCAACTCATGACAAAGCATGAGAGTGTTACTCTGGGATTTTGAGTCAAAGTGGCTCGGTGCATTCACACTGTGCCAGGCCCTCTTTGCTCCAGACATTTTACAGTCCTAACTGTAAGGAGAAAACCAGAGTCTCAACCAACCTCACAAAAAAGAGGCGCTTCGTCGGGGAGCACAAACGAAGCAGAGACTTTTTGTTTGGAGAGGCCCCTGAGCACCACCGTAGGCCATCTTCTGAGCTGCCTCCATCCCCTACTCTGGTTCCATATTCACCACCAGCAGGTATCGTGGCTTTTGTGTTGAAGATTATTCCTTCTTTTATCAGAATGCAGCTTTCTTTTCCCTTTTTTTCTTACTGTCTTCAGATAATTTCAGAGAGGAGCAGTGAGTAGAGATGTCCTTTCTCTGCCACCTTCAGACCACAAGTTTCCAGCCTTGCTTTTTTCCAGTGAGCATGGTCTGTAGGTGCCAAAAGGGAGCTGTATGCAATGACTCCATGTGGCCTCTGGGGGCGCTGTGAGAGATTAGAGAGAGCCCTGGAAAGCTCTTAAGGTGCATCTAGCTAGCTAGCTTCCCTGATGCTGCACTATGCTTCTCACGGAGGCAAGTCTTGGCCTGACAGCTTCTAGCACACCTGTATCCTCAAACACAACTGGCAAAAGGAATAATTTGAAAAAATCAAAATTTTGGTGATACATCCTGGAGTACCAGAGTCACGTTTTCAAATATTCTGTCTCTTTGCTCCAAGAACGCATGTAAATAGCTGAGAAGTATTTCAGTTTCTGCATTAGACTTCCCAAAACTGCACAGAGATCATTTCCCAGACCACATGCTCCTGTTTTTGTGAGAATGCCTGGTCATCATTGTTCTCTCCAGCGAAGTGTCTGAGCATACCTATGCATCGACCTGCCCGTAAAACCAAAAGCCCAAACCCCAGCCCCCAAATTTCTGCAGGATATTGTAGTGTCAGCATATGGAGCTTTGGTTTGAATGAACTTGTTTAGAAAAGTGTAAAGTGTTTGGGATGATTCTTTATGACTTAACTAGGAAAACTAAAAACACTGTTTCTTTTAAATACTGAGTTCTTTCCCTAGCACAATACAGAGGTGATTTTTCTCTTCCAACATCTTCACTTTCTCTGTCAAAGCAATCCCGCAAGGTTATTATTAGATTCTTTTTCTATCGCTGTGTTTGAGAACACCTTCAATTGATGGATTATAAATCACTTCATGGGAAACCTAACAATGCAGATCTTTAAAATGATGCTGAATCATATCTAATGAGTAGGTGGAGGTCAAAATTCAGAATAATTAACCCAGCTAATTTTTTTCATTTTAAAATCTTTATTCCAAAGGTATCTTTCAATTGATGCATGAAACACAAGACAGTCTTTTGTTACTTAACTCTAGGACCCTACTAAGAACGTTTTAGTCTCAATATGAGTTGACAAATAGTTTTAGTGTACTTTCTGTTTTTCAACACACTTTGTATTTTATGACTGCCAGCTTCAATGGCACCTGAAACCCAAAGAACCCATGGTGGGAGGGGACGTAGAACTCACAGCCTCAGTGTGCTCTTATTCTGTCTCTTGGCACCTATGCTTCTCTCTGCTGCTAAGAACACAGGATTTGCTCAATTGTAGACTTAGAAAATTGTAAAGAATCTCCTTCATGATTGAAATGTGTGCTATGGGAGTTCCTGTTATGGCTCAGTAGTAAGGAACCCAACTGGTATCCATGAGGACGCAGGTTTGATCTCTGGCCTCGCTTAGTGGGTTAAGGATCCGGCGTTGTTGCGAGCTGTGTAGGCTGCAGATGCAGCTCAGCTCTGGCGTTGCTGTGGCTGTGGTGTAGGCCAGCGTCTACAGCTCCAATTTGACCCCTAGCCTCGGAACTTCCATGTCGTAGGTGCGGCCCTAAAAAGACCAAATATGTATATGTATATAGATAGATAGATATACACATATATACAAATCTGGGGGGACACAAGCTGGTGCCGAGAATGGCTTCTAAAGTGTCCCTGTCCCTGCACCCACCCTGATTCATCTTACCTTCCTCATGGTTCTAGAGCTACAGGATGGACCCTCAAAACTCCACTCAGCAGGGATGCAGGATGTCTGACATGGGCCCCTGGTTCCAACATTGTGTGGGAGCTCCTGCAGGACCTTTGGGGTTAGTGGTGACAGCTCTGCAGTTCTACAGGAGGATTTACACCAGAACTCCCTTCCGCTGGCACAGAGAATATACTTGTTTCTGTTTCTTTCCACTAGAATAAAGAAGATGTTTGCTTCATAGTCTTGAATAAAAAAGAAGGCTCAGGTCTGGGATTCAGCGTGGCCGGAGGGACAGACGTGGAGCCAAAAGCAGTTGTGGTGAGTGACAATGTCGAGATGCGGTTGAGAGTCACTCCTGAAGCAGCCTCAGGATTTGACCAGGACAGAATTCATGTCGTGGGGTTCTAAGAATGCTGGTGTTTGTTCCCTGCTCCCATACAAAAATAGGAATGTGGGGAAAGTAGTACTTTCATTGACAGACATAATGCACCTTTTTGTCTTTTTTTTTTTTGACTTTTTAGGGCTAAACCCGTGGCACATGGAAGTTCCCAGGCTAGCGGTTGAATTGGAGCTGTAGCTGCTGGCCTACAGCATGGCATACAGGATCTGAGCCATGTCTGCAATCTACACCACAGCTCATGGCAACGCCGGATCCTTAACCCACTGAGTACTAGTTGGATACTAGTTGGGTTCGTTAACCACTGAGCCATGACAGGAACTCCTGTACTTCTAACACATGGATAGTGGCTGACGTACAAGCTGAGTGACCTACTAGATGCCAATACATATAAACACCGTTGTCTATATCCTCGTATCCACTTAAATATTTTATTGGTTTAAGCGCTAGAAGAACATCAGAACGACTTGACCAAAACTTGCATTTGCTTATAAATCACTCCTTGCTCAAGATCAACAGCTTAACATTTTATACCAACCAGAGGGCTTTGGGGTCATCAGGGAGGCCCCCTTCCTTGGATGAGGATAGGTCCTGTTCATCTGTTGCTACTGCCCCACGGAGTGCCAGGCACACTTTAGACACCAGCAAGGATAGAGTGAAAATGTACTGAGGTGCTGGTACTGATGTTTTTAATGCCGTTCCTCCCACCAGATGTTTTTTAATAAACCAACTGTTTGTGTGATTTGGAAAACTTGCCATTAGAAAGTTCCTTTACTACAGATTTGCCTTTTCGCTTTCGTCAGAGGTCACTAATGAACTTGGCTTTTGTCCTCTCCTTGTACCAGGTCCACAGGGTGTTTTCTCAGGGGGCGGCTTCTCAGGAAGGGACCGTGAGCCGAGGGGATTTCCTTCTGTCCGTCAACGGCGCCTCACTGGCAGGCTTAGCCCACGGGGATGTCTTGAAGGTTCTGCACCAGGCTCAGCTGCACCAGGATGTCCTCGTGGTCGTCAAGAAAGGGAGCGATCGGCCCAGGCCCTCCACCAGGCAGGAGCCTCCCACGGCCAACGGGCAGGGCTCGGTGTCGGGAAAGACCAGCCCCCTGGAGGCTGGAATGGGTAAGACAGCAGTTCAGCTACCCGCAGGGGATGAACAGCTGGCAGGAGTTGATTCTGGCTGAACACAAAGAAAATCGCTACCATTATCTGGGTCGGGGAAATGAAACGTAGTGAAGTCGAGCGTTTGTGGATGCGTCTTGCAAAAGCAGTGTTACAAATAAGTTTTTAAAAAAAGAAAAAACCCTAGCTAAAACCCCACTGTTGAAGATTTTTTTGTTCTGTTTTTAATGGCTGCACCCACGGCATGTGGAAGTTCCCAGGCTAAGTGTCAAATCGGAGCTACAGCTGCCGGCCTGCACCACAGCCACAGCAGCATCAGATCTGAGCCACGTCTGTGACCTACACCACAGCTCACGGCAACACCAGATCCTTAACCCACTGAGTGAGGCCATGTCCTCATGGATACTAATTGGGTTCATTACCACTAAGCCACAGTGGGAACTCCCTGAAGATTTTAAATGACTGTTTGATAACTTCTCTAAATGGCCTAAGAGGGAATCTTTTTCACATTTAAAGTCCTTGTTAGGATTTAAATGGCTGGTGAGTAAAATAAGAAGCTCTTGTGATAGAGGAAATCATTGTCGAGAGAGAAATTCCAGAACTGAGATTTGGGACACATCAGGGTTTGTAGTCTTTTCTGTTTTAGAAGGACACAAGGAAATGAGGGGACAAGGTATTTAAAAACAAAGGCTATAGCCCTAACCAACAAAGAGCCTCCAAGAGGTTCAGAGACAGATTTTCTGTGTGCCCCCCATCCTCTCACGCCAAGGCCCACATCTTAAGCCATCTGAGTACTCACACAAATCTAAGTACCGCTTTTATTTCTGAAGCCCAGGGTGATGACGCTCTCAGGTAAGTACACAGTGGTGTCCTCTATCTGCAGTTCAGGAGCAAGGCTGCTTTAGGCCAGAGGGCAAAAGAGAGGCTACAGAAGCTCAGGTCTGGGTGCTGCCTCCTGGGAGGGCCTTTTGTTTCTTCTCAGCATCACTCCCCAGTACAGCTAGCTGATTTTCTCCCTGCTCAATCAGCCTTCATTGCAACCTGAGCTATTTGTAATGACTTTGCTGAAAACGGCACCGATTCCATTGAACAGTGAGAAACTCTTCTTGTCCAGTTGCCTCCACGGTATTGGGGGTGTTCTTAGTCCTCTCTCTGTTGGTTTCTCTCAGACTTCTAGAAAGCTGAAGCTCTTCCCACTACCGGCAAACACCTCACACCCTTTGCTTCTGCAGTGTCTCAACTGTTTGGTATATTTCCAGTGGGATCCTGGAAACTTAGCCTTTCAAAGGAAACCACTTGGCACTTAGTCCTAACAGCTTTCAGAGTTTTTAGGACTCATAAACACCTATGGAAGGCTATCCTGAAATTTGTAATCATTAAGTATTCCTATGGCACCTTCAATGCATCTAGCCTTGAACCTGCCTCTACAGTGAGCAAACTGCAAGAAATTAGTTCAGGACTTCGTATTCCTATTCCTTAAAATGCCCCTGCTCCAGGGCTCTGCCTGGTCCTATGCAGGTATTCCTTAACTGAGAGCACCCCACTTGGGGCTTGACGCAGGAGGCTGAATGTCAGAGGCGCCTGGGAAGCTGTTTTAACTCCCAATGCCCAGGAAATTCCCTGCTCAATAAGTCAGACTCTGAGGGCTGGAGATGGAGTGGGGACCAGCGCCAATATCTTTTTAAGGTCCCCAGGCAATTCCAGTATGTAGGCAGCATTGAGGACCACTGTAATGGGCCCGTTTTCCTATTTAACAACAAGTAAAATCAGCTGTTTAAAAATGGTGCTGCTCCCCACCATTAGTAAGTGTCTCTCAGACCATGTGGCCTTTATGTTCAAAGTCACTGATGCTAGGTTGGCCTCAACCCTAGTGGCAGTTTAATCTGTCTGTGGTCCTTGCCCTGCCTCCCAAATTAAGTGCCCCTTTCCACTCAATTCGGACATCTTCACAGAGTGTAAGTAAGAGAAACAAAAAGCAAGTTTACAATCCCAACCCCCAAGATAGGCCCCAGTCTAGCCTGTACAAACTAGCACACAGAGTAGAAACACTCTCGTTGCTATGGAGCAGGCGTCACCATGGAAACGCTCTTCCCACAGTGAAGTGAGAGTTGGCAATGAAGGCAGCTAGTGCGCGATGCAGACAGACAAGCAGAGGCAGGGGTACCCCTCAGAGGGACAGGCGTGGGGGAAGGGGAGGGAAGCTCCATGTCTCACATGAGGCCTGGCATTTATTTGGGTGTTGCAGACTGTCAGCACCAGACTGTGACGCTCTGCTGCCATCGGCAGCCAAGGTTGGCAGGAAATCAAATTTGATTCCCCAAGCGAGACACACACCAGTTGTGTGGTCTTGACAGGAGCAGGTTGGCTTCTGGCGGTTTCTGCTTAGACATAAATGCAGTCTCCGTACCTGCAGGAAGTGCTTAGGAGAGCAGAGGGACAGGGACAGCATGGACACGGCCAGGAGGGCAGTTCAAATTTGGGAGACCAGCCCTGAAGTTGGTCTCAAATGTTATCAGCACTTCAAGGCAGAGGGGACTCCTGGTGCCAGGAGAACACACTTGGGGCACCAGGTAGGAGGGTACACGTGTGTCCCTGTTATTCTCATCTTTACAACATGCTCACCGCAGGGAGAAGCTTGGCTGCACATGAGGCTTTGTGTGTTGAAGTGCTGAAGACCTCAGCTGGGCTGGGGTTGAGTCTGGACGGAGGGAAATCGTCTATGTCTGGAGATGGGCCTCTGTTCGTTAAAAGAGTATACAAAGGTAATGTCCTGAAAAAGCAACCAGCTGCCCGGTTTTGTCTCTGTGTATGTCCTTGCCTTCCATTTGGAAATCAAACTCGTTTTAAATCCAAAATGTTTTTACTGCTATGTAACATGCAGTGAGCCACAATGGGAACTGCACTCAGTAACACACTGAGCCGCAATGGGAATGCCAGAATTGTTACTTTTT
The DNA here is from genome assembly GCA_004024745.2 of Catagonus wagneri. Classification (NCBI taxonomy): domain Eukaryota; kingdom Metazoa; phylum Chordata; class Mammalia; order Artiodactyla; family Tayassuidae; genus Catagonus; species Catagonus wagneri. The sequence goes on from PVHT020000009.1 coordinate 7,281,257, forward strand.
AAATGACCCTCTAAGCAGTGGCAGGGTGGTATATTTCTGCAATTAAATAATAATTCAGGGAGTACCTGTTGTGGCTCAGTGGGTTACACACCTGACTAATATCCACAAGGATGCAGGTTCGATCCCTGGCCTTGCTCAGGGGGTTAAGGATCAGACGTTGCCAGAAGTTGGGGTATAAGTTGCAGACGTAGCTCGGATCTGGCATTCCTGTGGCAGAAGCCAGCAGCTGCAGCTCCAATTTGACCCCTAGCCCAGGAACTTCCATATGCTGCACGTGCGCCCCTAAAAAGCAAAAAAAATAAAAATAAAATGAGAAGAAATATTTGGAGAAATCATGACTATTGAAAAACAACAGGAGTATTCAGACTGAAATGCAGTGACGATGCTGGATCCTGAACCGCGAAGCCACAAGGTAACGGCAGAACATTTTATATATATTCTTTTATGATGTGTTTTTGTGTTATATTCTAGTAGTCCTCTCTATAGCATTTTAAAAGAGTGGTTATTGCTGATATATAGGAAATTCAGAACTGTAATTCAATAAGAAAAATACAACATAAAAAATCTGTGTAAAGGAAATGAACAGAAAACAGACAAAAGTTAAACCCTAAATGGTTGAGAAATACAGAGAAGGATGCTCAAACTTCTATTAGTTATTGGGTGAACATTATAACTATTAGGAATCTAATAATTTAATAATTTTTTAAAAACTAGGTTGGTCATAAATGAGAAATCCCATAATCTGATGTGTTGGCAAGATATAGGGAAAGGAGAACACTCATACTTTCTGGCAGAAATAACGTATACTGGTTCATCTCTCTGGGGGGAAATTTGGCAGTGTTTGCTAAAATGGAAGCTATGAAATAATGTAAATATCTGTATCAAACTGATGAGTAAATATACTACATCCATTAAAAAGGAAACTATATAGCAGTTCAAGAAGCAAGTTAGCAGTTCCTGCAGTGGCTCAGTGATTAAAGCAACTGACTAGGACGCCGGTTCGATCCCTGGTCTTGCTCAGTGGGTTAAGGCTCCAGTGTTGCCGTGAGCTGTGGTGTAGGTCGCAGACACAGCTCGGATCCCAAGTTGCTGTGGCTGTGGTGTAGGCCGGAGGCTGTAGCTTCGATTAGACCACTAGCCCAGGAACCTCCACATGTCGCAGGTGCAGCCCTATAAAGTGAAAAAAAAAAAAGTTATTCAGATCTCAGATATATGAAAAAAAATGAAATCCCATAAGCAGAAGGCTTACCTCTTTTCTTCCAATTTGGATATCTTTTATTTTTCTTTGTCGGATTGCTGTGGCTAGGACATCCAATACGATGTTGAATAAAGTGATGAGAGTGGGCATCGTTGTCTAATTCCAAATTTTAGCGGGAATGCTTTCAGATTCTCTCTAAATATGTTCCATCTATACACCCACTTGGGTAAGAGTTTTGATCATGAATGGATGTTGGATATAGTCAAATGCTTTTCCTGCATCTATTGAGATGATCATATGATTTTTGACTTTTCTTTTGTTAATGTGGCATATGGTGTTGGTTGATTTGCATATGCTGAATTATCTCTGTGAACTTGAACTTGAGATGAATCCCACTTGGTTGTGGTGTATGCTCTTTTTTTTTAACTTTTATTTTTTAATTTTTTTCCATTGCTTAATGAATTTTATTAGTTATAGGTGTACAAAAATCATCACAACTCAATTCGATAGCATTTCCATCCCAAACCCTCAGTGCATCCCTCACCCCCCAACTTGTCTCATTTGGAAACAATAGGTTTTCCAAAGTCTGTGAGTCATTATCTATTCTGCAAAGAAGTTCATTGCGTCTTTTCAGCTTCCACATATAAGTGGTTACATTGGATGTTGCTGTCTAATTTTCTGACTGGTTTCATTTCACATGATAATCTCTAGGTCCATCCATGTTGCTATAAATATTGTTATTTCCTTCCTTTTAATGGCTGAGTAATATTCCATTGTGTGTATGTACCATATCTTCCCTATCCACTCCTCTGTTAATGGGCATTTAGGTTGTTTCCATGACTTGACTATTGCATAGAGTGCTGCAATGAACACTGGAGTACATATGTCTTTTCGAGTCATGGTGTCCTCTGGATAGATGCCCAGGAGTGGAATTGCTGGATCAAATGGTAATTCTATTTTTAGTTTTCTAAAGAATCTCCATACTGTTTCCACAGTAGTTGCACCAATTTGCATTCCCACCAACAGTGTAATAGGGATCCTTTTTCTCACACCCTCTCCAACACTTACTGTTTGTAGACTTTCTGATGATGGCCATTCCGGATGGTGTAGGGTGGTACCTCATAGTGGTCTTGATTTGCATTTCTCTAATAACGAGCGACGTTGAACATCTTTTCATCTGTTTTTTTTTTGCCATCTGTATGTCTTCTTTGGAGAGTTGTCTGTTTAGATCTTCTGCCCATTTTTTGATGGGGTTGTTTTTTTGTTTTGTTTTGTTTTGTTTTGTTTTTTTGTATTGAGCTGTAGGAGGTGTCTGTAAATTTTGGAGATTAATCCCTTGTGAGTCGATTGATTTGCAAGTATTTTCTCCCATTCTGTGGGTTGTCTTTTGGTTTTGTTTAGAGTTTCCTTTGCTGTGCAGAAACTTTGAAGTTTAACTAACTCCCATTTGTTTATTTTTCTTTTTATTGTCATTACTCTGACAGATGGATCTGAGAAGATGTTGCTGTCATTTATGTCAGAGAGTGTTTAACCTATGTTTTCCTCTAAGAGTTTTATAGTATCTGGTCTTATATCTAGATCTTTAATCCATTTTGAGTTTATTTTTGTGCATGGTGTTAGGAAGTGTTCTGGTTTCATTTTTTTACATGTGGCTATCCAGTTTTCCCAGCACCACTTATTGAAGAGGCTGTCTTTTCTCCAATGTATATTCTTGCCTCCTTTGACATAGATTAGTTGACTACAGATGCGTGGGTTTAATTCTGGGGTTTCTGTCCTGTTCCACTGATCTGTATTTCTGTCTTTGTGCCAGTAGCATACAGTTTTGATGACTGTAGCTTTGTAGTAGAGTCTGAAGTCAGGAAGCCTGATTCCTCCAGCTCCATTTTTCTTTTTCAGATGTCTTTGGCTACTCTGGGTTTTTCATGCTTCCACACAAACTTTAAAATATTTTGTTCTAGTTCTGTGGTAAGTCATTGGTAATTTGATAGAGATTGCACTGAATCTGTAGATTGCCTTGGGTAGTATAGTCATTTTGATAATACTGACTATTCCAATCCAAGAGCATGGTATGTCTTTCCATCTGTTCATGTCATCCTTGATTTCTTTCATCAGCGTCTTATAATTTTCAGAGTACAGGTCTTTTGTCTCTTTAGGCAGGTTTATTCCTAACTATTTGATTCTTTTTGGTGTGATGGTAAACAGGATTGCTTCCCTAATTTTTCTTTCTGATCTTTCATTGTTATTATATAGAAATGCAGTCAATTTCTGTGTATTAATTTTGTATCCTGTGACTTTGCCAAATTCATGGATGAGCTCTAACAGTTTTCTGGTAGAGTCTTTAGGATTCTCTAGGTATAGTATCATGTCATCTGCAGATAGTGATAGTTTTACTTCTTCCTTTTCAATTTGGATTCCTTTTATTTCTATTTCTTCTCTGATTGCTGTGGCTAGGACTTCCAGACCTATGTTGAATAGTAGTGGCGAGAGTGGACATCCTTGTCTTGTTCCTGATCTCAGTGGGAATTCTTTCAGCTTTTCACCATTGAGAATGATGTGGGCTCTGGGTTTGTCATAGATGGCCTTTATGATGTTGAGGTAGGTTCCCCCTATGCCCACTTTCTGAAGGGTTTTTATCAGAAATGGGTGTTGGATTTTGTCAAAGGCTTTTTCTGCATCTATGGAGAGGATCATATGGTTTTTATTCTTCAGTTTGTTAACGTGGTGTATCACACTGATTGATTTGCAGATACTGAAGAATCCTTGCATCCCTGGGATAAATCCCACTTGATCATGATGTACAATCCTTTTAATGTATTGTTGGATTCAGTTGGCTAGTATTTTGTTGAGGATTTTTGCGTCTATGTTTATCAGTGATATTGGCCTGTAATTTTCTTTTTTTGTGATATCTTTGTCTGGTTTTGGTATCAGGGTGATGGTTGCCTCATAGAATGAGTTTGGGAGTGTCCCTTCCTCTGAAATTTTTTGGAAGAGTTTCAGAAAGCTAGGCATTAGCTCTTCTCTAAATGTTTGATAGAATTCTCCTGTGAAACCATCTGGTCCTGGACTTTTGTTTGTTGGAAGTTTTTTAATCACAGTTTCAATTTCAGAACTTGTGATTGGTCTGTTCATCTTTTCTATTTCATCTTGGTTTAGTCTTGGAAGACTGTACTTTTCTAAGAATTTGTCCATTTCTTCTAGGTTTTCCATTTTATTGCCATATAGTTGCATATAGTAGTCTCTTATGATCCTTTGTATTTCTGTGCTGTCTGTTGTTACTTCTCCTTTTTCATTTCTAATTTTATTGATTTGTGTCCTCTCTCTTTTTTTCTTGGTAAGTCTGACTAAGGGTTTATCCATTTTATTGATCTTTTCAAAGAACCAGCTTTTAGTTTCATTGATCTTTTCTATGGTTTTCTTCGTTTCTATTTCATTGATTTCTGCTCTGATCTTTATGATTTCTTTTCTTCTACTAACTTTGGGCCTTGTCTGTTCTTCCCTCTCTAGCTGCTTTAGATGTAAAGTTAGGTTGTTAATTTGAACTTTTTCTTGTTTCCTGAGGTAGGCTTGTATTGCTATAAACTTTCCTCTTAGAACTGCTTTTGCTGCATCCCAGAGGTTTTGGAGTGTCGTGTCTTTGTTGTCATTTGCTTCTAGGTATTTTTTAATTTCCTCTTTGATTTCTTCAGTGATCCATTGGTTGTTCAGTAGCATGTTGTTTAGTCTCCATGTGTTTGTATTTTTTGCCCTTTTTTTCTTGTTGTTGATTTCCAGTTGTATAGCATTGTGGTCAGAAAAGATGCTTGATATTTCAATTTTCTTAAAGTTACTGAGGCTTGATTTGTAGCCCAGGATGTGATCAGTCTTAAGAGAATGTTCCATGCACATTTGAGAATGATGTGTATTCTGTTGCTTTTGGATGGAATGTCCTATAAATATCTATTAAGTCCATCTGATCTAATACTTCATTCAGGGCCTGTGTTTCCTTATTGATTTTCTGTCTGGATGATCTATCCATTGTTGTAAGTGGGGTGTTAAAGTCCCCCACTATGACTGTGTTATTGTTGATTTCTCCTTTTAAAGTTGCTAGAGTTGCCTTATATATTGTGGTGATCCTATGTTGGGTGCATAGATATTTAAAATTGTTATATCTTCTTCTTGGATTGATTCTTTGATCATTATGTAGTACCCTTCCTTGTCTTAAAATGTTCTTCATTTTAAAGTCTATTTTGTCTGATATGAGTATTGCTACTCCGGCTTTCTTTTGATTCCTGTTTGCATGGGATATTTTCTTCCATCCTTTCACTTTCAACTTGTATGTGTCCTTAGAAGTGAATTGGGTCTCTTGAAGACAGCATATATATCAGTCTTGTTTTTGTATCTATTCAGCTAGTCTATGTCTTTTGGTTGGGCCATTCAGTCCATTAACATTTAAGGTAATTATTGATATGTATGTTCTTATTGCCATTTTATTAACTGTTTTGGGTTTTTGTTGCTCTTTTTTCTTCCCTTATTCTCGTCTCCTCTCACAAGATGACTATCTTTAATGTTGTATTTGAGTTAGTTTTTCTTATCTGTCTGTGTATCAACTGTAGATTTTCAGTTTGCAGTTACCCTGAAGTTTTGATATAGGAGTCTATATATAAATGAGATTGTTTTAAGTTGTTGGTTTCTTAATTGCAAGTGTGTCTCCAGTGTCCGCGTTTGTGCTCTCTTCTCACGATTTCTGATTTTGGTAGCATAATTGTGCATGGATGATTTACTGTCTTTACTGTATATATGACTTTACTGGTGAGCCTTGTCATTTGTGGTGTTTTTGTTTCTGGTTGTGGCCTTTTCTTTTCTGCCTAGAGAAGTTCTTTTAGTATTTGTTGTAAAGCTGGTTTAGTGTTGCAAAAATCTCTTTGCTTTTGCTTATCTGTAAAGGTTTTGATCTCTCCTTCAAATCTGAATGAGAGCCTTGCTGGGTAAAGTAATCTTGGTTGGAAGTTTTTCCCTTTCATCACCGTAAGTATATCATGCCACCCCCTTCTGGCCTGCAGAGTTTCAGCTGAAGAATCTGCTGATAACCTTATCGAGGTTCCCTTGAATGTCATTTGTTTCTTTTCCCTAGTTGCTTTCAATATTTTCTGTCTTTAATTTTGGTCATTTTGATTAATATGTGTCTTGGGGTGTTCCTTCTTAGGTTTATTTTATATGGTACTCATTGCGCTTCCTGGATTTGACTGTTTCCTTTCCCATATTCGGGAAGTTTTCGGCTATTATCTCTTTGAATATTTTTTCTGTCCCCTTCTCTCTCTCTTCTCCCTCTGGCACCCCTATAATACGGATGTTGGTGTGTTTAACATTACCCCAGAGTTCTCTGAGGCTCTCCTCATTTCCTTTCAGTCTTTTATCTCTTTTCTCATTTGCATTAGTGATTTCCACTAATCTGTCCTCCACCTCACCGATTCATTCTTCTGCCTCCTGTATTCTACTGTTAGCTGCTTCTAATGATTTTTTTATTTCAGTTATTGCATCTCTTCTTAATTTTTACACTTGTATTTCTTTGCTCAGTGCTTCCTGTAAATTATTCAATCTTTGCCTCCAGTCTATTTCCAATGCCTTGCATCATCTTCAGCATCAACAGTCTAAAGTCTCTTTCTGGGAGGCTGATAATCTCCTCATCACTAAGCTGTTTTTCTGGGCTTTTCTCTTTCTCCCTTATCTGGGTTAGAGTTTTCTGTCTTCTCATTTTTATAGGTTTTTGGTGTGGTGACCTTTTTGCAGACAATAGAGTTGTAGCCTCTCTTAGTTCTGGTGTTTGCCTCGCCTGTGGCTAAAGTTGGTGGTGGGGGGCGGGGCTGGCTGTAGGCTTCCCAATGGGAGGGACTGATGCCTGCCCACTGGTAGGTGGGGTTGATTTCTCTCCCTCTGATGGGTGGGGCTTTGTCTCTGGGTGAGATTAGAGGTTGGCTGTGTGCCTGAGGGGTCTTTAGGCAGCCTGTTTACTGATGGGTGGGGCTGTGGTCCCAACTGTATTATTGTTTGGTCTGGGGTTTCTCAGCGCTGATGGGAGGGACCAGATTTTCCCAGAAATGGCCACCTCCAGAGAAATGCAGGTTGATGAATGTTCCCGAGAGCTTCACCTCGATACCCTTCCCCCACAACAAGGCACAGTCACCCCTGTTTTCCTAGGAGATCCTCCAAGAATTGCAGTCAGGTTCCACCCAGATTCCTATGGAGACTTTGCTTTGCCCTGGGACCCAGTGCACATGAAAGTCTGTGTCTGCCTTTCAAGAATGGGGTCTCCTCTTTCCCCCAGTCCTGTGGAGCTCCTGCACACAAGCCCCGCTGGCCTTCAATGCCAAATGCTCCAGGGGCTCTTTCTCCCTGTGCCAGATCCCCAGGCATGGGGATTTGATGTGGGGCTTGGAACTCTCAGACCTGTAAATGAGTCTTTGTGATACAGAGACTCATATAATCGTTCACAGTATTTTTTTTTTCCTGCAGTATCTGTTGAGATTTCTTTTTCATTTCTTATTTTGTTTGAGTTCTTTCTCTCCTCTTCTTGGTAAGTCTGTCCAGAGGTTTGTCAATTTTGTTTACCCTTTCAAAGAACCAGCTCTTGGTTTTATTGATTTTTTCTGTTGTTTTTTGAATCTGTTTTATTGATCTCCTCTTAGATCTTTATGATTTCCTTCCTTCTGCTCACTTTAGGTTTTGTTTTTCTTTTTCTAATTCTTTTAGGTGGTAGGTTAACTTGTCAATTTGAGATTTTTTCTTGTTTCTGAGGAAGGCCTGTATCACTATGAACTTCCCTGTAAGAACTGCTTCTGTGGCATCCCATACATTTTGAATGGTTGTATTTTCATTATCATTTGTCTCAAGGTTTTTTTTTTAATTTCTCTTTTGATTTCCTTGTTAACCCATTGGTTTTTTAGTACCATGCTGTGTAGTCTCGATGTAGTCAGTTTTTTTCTCATTTCTTTTCTAGTTTCATGGCATTGTGGTCAAAGATACTTGAAATAATTTCTATACTCTTAAATTTGTTGAGGTTAGTTTTGTGTCCCAGTATGTGATCAATCCTTAAGAATGTTCCGTGTGCACTTGAAAACAATGTATATTCTGATTTTTTTGGATGCAATGTCCTGAAAATATCAATTAAGTCTAATTTTTCTGTTGTGTCATTTAGGATCTCAGCTGCCTTACTGATTTTCTGTCTAGAGGATCTGTCCATTGATGTGAGTGGGCTGTTAAAGTCTCCTACTAACACTGTATTCCCATCAATTTCTCCTTTTAGGTCTGTTAGTATTTGTTGTATGTATATGGTGCTCCTATACTAGGGGCATATATATTGATGATTGCAATATCATATCCTCTTCTTGAACGGATCATTTTATCATTAAGTAGTGTGCTTTTTCTTTATGGCCTTTGTTTCAAAGTCTATTTTGTCTAACATGAGTATTGCAACTCCTGCTTTCCTATCTTTTCTATTCACATGAAATACCTTTTTCCATCCCATTTTCAATCTATATGTGTCTTTGCCCTAAGCTGAGTCTCTTGTAGGCAGCACATTGTAGGCTCTTGCTTTTTTTATCCAGTCTGCCACTCTATATCTTTTGATTGGAGCATTCAATCCATTGACATTTAAGGTAATTATTGATAAGTATGTATTTATTGACATTTTAAACATTGTTTTCCAGTTGATTCTGTACTTCTCCTTTGTTCTTTTCTTTTTTTGGTTGGATGATTTCCTTTTATGTTTGTGTCCTCTTTTTAATTTTTTTGAATGTAATGTTTGGTTTTGTTTGTGGTTGCCCTGTTTTTCAGGTATGTTAACCACTTCCTATATCTGCTTGCTTTAGTTTGATAGTCATATAGGCTCAAATGCATTCTTAAACAAAAAAAAAGAGTCGATTTTCTTTCTTTCCTCATATTTTATGATTTTGAAGACCTTTTTTAACATCTTCATGTCTGTCCTTTTGATGTTCCTTGTGATTATCATCACTTTTAAAACTTTTTTTTAGATCTGTATGTATACTGGCTTAAGTGACTGCTTTCCACTTTTGATTTCCTCCATCCTATTTCTTCTTCTTTTAGAGCCCTTTCAGTATTTCTTTTAGAATGGGTTTAGTATTGTTTGTTGAAATCTTTATTTCTCCTTCTATTTTATTATTTTTGCTTTTTAGGGCCACAGCCATGGCATATGGAGGTTCCCAGGCTGGGGGGTAAATTGGAGCTACAGCTGCTGACCTACACCACAGCCTCAGCAATGCCAGATCTGAGCTGAGTCTGCTACGTATACCTTAGCTCCTGGCAACACCAGGTCTTTAACCCACTGAGCAAGGCCAGGGATCGAACCTACAACCTCATGGTTCCTAGTCGGATTCGTTTCCACTGTGCCATGACAGGAACTCCTCTCCTATTTTAAATATTCTTTGCTGGGTATTCTAGGCTGCAAAATTTTCCCTTTTAGAACTTTGAATATATCTTGCCACTCTCTTCTGGCCTGTAGTGTCTGTAGAGAAATCAGTTGATAGCCTATGGGCATTCCCTTATAATTCTTTGTTTTTTCTCTTGCTGCCTTTAGAATCCTCTCTTTAACTTTTGCCATCTTTATTATATGTCTTGGTGTGGGCCTGTTTGGATTCACCCTGTTTGCTGCCCTCTGTGCTTCCTGATATGTTTAGATTTAGAAAGTTTTCAACCATAATTTCTTCAAACATATTTTTGGTCCCCTTTTCTTCTTATTCTGGAATCCCTATTATGTGTCAACTGGGCTGCTTTATATTACCCCATAGATCTCTTATATTGCCTTCATGTTTTTTTCATTTGTTTTCTGTCTGCTGTCCTGATTGGGTGATTTCATTATTCTATCTTCCAAGTTATTAATTCACTCCTCTGCATTATTTATTCTGCTCTTCAGTGCCTTTATCTCAGCTTGCATCTCTGCAAATGAATTTTCTAGTTTTTCTTGGTTCCTCATATTTCCTAGTTCCTTTCTAAAGTAATCTGCATTACTGTTCATATCTGTTCTTAATGCTTTCATATTCTATCAGTTTCTTCAGTATTTTCACTTATTATCTCCTTTTTGAACTCAGTGTCTGTTAGACTGCAGAGGTCTGCTTCATTGTTTGCTCCTTTGGGTGCAAACAGTGACGCATTCAGGAGCATTCTTTTCTTCAGGAGCATTCTTTTAACTGGGAATGGTTCCTCAGCTTCTTCATTTTTGCTTGTGTTTTTCTTATTCTTTGAGTTTAGTGAAAACAACTACTGTAGTCTTGTAGGGCTGTTTATATGCGGGAGAACCCTTGGCTATTTTGTGAGGGCTTACTATTTTATTTTTAGGGTGTTGTGCATGCTTCCAGAGAGATGGAGACAATGGGTGGGGCTAGTTGCCAGTTCCTGGTTGCTGGGTCCTTGACAGTGGCAAGGACTTGCAGGAAGATACAGCAGGCTGCTTCTGGCTGCAGGGCCCTGGGAAGTGAGAGTGATCTTCAGACAGATGTAGGTGGTGCCTGGAGAATGTGGCAGTGGCATCAGGAGGGCACGTGTGTTCCCAGAGGAGAGAGAGCAACGAGTGAGGCTTGGCTGCAGTCCCCTCCTGTGTGCTGACCCCTGAGGTGACTGGGGCTGAAGGTAGTGCCTGTTCACAGACCACACCCCCCCCAGCAGTGGCAGCAGGCCATGCCCACCTCTGGTGTCTGAGGTGACTGCTGTGGTTTGCCCCTGCTGCCTGTAGACCACTCAAGAGGCACCACATCGAGCTTAGCCCCCTGCTGCCCTTAGCCCACAGAAGAGGTGCCCAGCCACCCGTAGCCTGGACCCAGAGGCACCCTGCCCTTTTGAGAATTCACACGTGCACAGGGAAAGAGATTCCTAGGGCAGTCTGCCTCTCCTCCTCTTGCCCTCCCTAACAATGGCACCTTCTCCTACCGGCCCAGACCCCCTCCTGGGTTCCCTCGGCCATGGCACTCTGCTTCCCAGCCCCTCAGGCTGTCTCCACACAGCCAACCCAAGTTCTCTCCCTGGAACTGACCTCCAGAGTGTGAGTTTCAGTGCCCAGGCTGCTGTGGTGTCCTTGGGTGGTGCTATTGATGATCTGTGCAGCTCCCACTCTGCTTTGCCCTCCTCAGTGCAGCTGCTGTGCTCTTCTTCGAGACTTTGAGATTCCCTCCATCTCGGTTGATCATCCATCAGTTAGCTGGCTTCTCAGATGTGGGTTCCTTTCCTCTTCCAGACCTCCCTCTCGGGAATGCTGGTCCTGTCCTGACTCCTTCTCTCTCTCGCTATTTTTTCCTTTTGTTCAACCCAGTTATGTGGAAGGTTTGCACCCTTTTTGGAGGTGTAAGGAATCTGCTAGTGTTCAGTAGATGTTCTGCGCAAATTGTTGTACAGGTAGATGGGTTTTTTGACGTGTTTGTGAGAGAAGGTGAGTGCCACATCTTACCCACTGCGATCTTGATCCCTCTCCTGGGAATTTTCCTTTTACCACCCTCTCCTCCATAAGATGAAAAGATGCATCCACAGCCAGTGTGCATTTATTCTTTAATACGATTGTTTTAGATGTATATGTGCAAGAAAGTAAACAGAAGGAGGCATAGCTTGTTTTTTTCAAAGCTCATAAATTTGCTCTAACATAATCAGAGCTGTAGTGTAGAAACCTGTTAAGCTTTGTGTATGAGTAATAACTGAAGTAATCTTCACAGTCACTGATAATAAGCATATAAGCACTGATTCTCAGCACTTGGATATATCAGCCAGTATCTATTAACAAGGAGAACTTTTTCTTGCATTTATCGGTCATTTGGATTTTTTGGATGTGTTGGTTATTGATTTGGAGTTCTAGGTATTAACGCTTTGTTGACTAAATACATTGAGAAACTCTTCCCCCTCATCAGTTGCTTATGTTTTGGGGAAAGAAGGGTTACAGATCTGAATTTTTGATGTAGTCTGTAATTTTTATGGGTATATGCTTTGTCCTGTTTATGAAAAGATTTCCCTCAAGAATACAGGCACATGATTTTTCTTACTTACGTTTTTAGTTTACTCGGAATTTATTCTGGATACTATGAAAGTATCAAGCTGTTATTTCTGTATTTATCTTCACAGGTGGTGCAGCTGAGCAAGCTGGAACAATAGAAGCTGGAGATGAAATTCTTGCCATTAATGGGAAATCTCTGGTTGGGCTCGTGCACTTCGATGCCTGGAATATTATGAAGTCTGTCCCAGAGGGACCTGTGCAGTTAGTCATTAGAAAGCACAGGAATTCTTCATGCAACAAGCACTGGTAGTAGTAACACTAATAGTGCTTGTTACTTTTTTTTTTTTTAACCAGAATCTCTTTTTTCAGTTCTTTCTTTAGCAAATCGTAATGACTTTAAACAGTGGGTTCCTGAAACAACAGAGGAGCACTGGTGTGGGCAAGGACTATCAAACTCTCCAAGTTTTTACTTACATGTAAAACAGCAGCAATGGAGCTGAACTCCTGAAGTCTTCCACCCGGATCACCTAGGCCAGGAGGGCTTATCTTGTTCCAGTGCCTGTCCCCTACCACCTTTTATGTTTATTTATGGGGACATAAGATGCGGCATGCCCCTCTTCACTTGAAACATTTAGTGAGACCTTGGAATCCTTCTTGCCACCTGTCCCAACATACTCAGTCTTGGCAATTAGGGAGCTAACAGTCTGATGAGCAACACAACTGTCACAACTAAAAGGACTATAGTTTTATATAATTTTGTAAGTAAATAACAGAATGCTTTTAGGCACATTTCAGTGGAAAGAGCCGTTGGGTCTGTTATCCTGAAAAGAAAATGACACTTGAAAAAACAAAATCAATTATGACCGAATGGTTAGGCTGAGCTCAGGAATTTATCCAAAAATGAAAAAGCAAAATAGAGAAAGTGGTATTTTTAGTGAGTGTAACGTGCAGCGTCTGGATGCATAGTTCAACTCAGTGGTTATTGATCACCACTAAGTGTTGATCATGATCTAAAAGTGTATGTCATAAGGCAATTTTATAGGGATGCAGTTCCAATAAACTGTACTAAATAGCCATGAACTTTGCTGCTTAAATGAGCAGAAAGTTCCAGCTCTGAAAGCACCTTGCATCTAGCTTGAAACTTGTCTTGAATAAATGCTTGCATTCGAGACTGGTCAACAAAACAGCAAAAATATCATTGTCACTGGGTTTCCATTTCTATATTTTATGAACTCCAGTTACTAATTTAAATTTTTATAAATCAACTATCTTTTTAGTATCTTTGGATTTATAATCCAAATAGAGGAGCTTAAAATCATCCTTTTAGGGAACATTTTTTTCTTCAGCTGTCCTCCCTCCCCACCCCCCTTTCTGAACAAGCTTAAGAAATCTAGTATTTCTAAGCCTTGGATCTATTCTTCTGACCTGGGTGTAATGACATAGCTCTGCAGTGACTGAAATTTTTGCTCTTTTTGTTTTCCTGTTTTGCAAAGTCTTCCTTTTGCCAAAAATGTTTCCCTGCAGAATACTGCTGTGACTCACGCTTGCTTGTGATCCAGCTGCTCTTTCAAAGCACGAGCTTCTTCAAAGTATCTGTTCCCATTCGATGTGCTGTTCCTCGTCACAAAACTGGCTCTTCTCCCCTCGTACTGTACCTTCTTTTCCTAAAATCCAAACCCACATCAGCTTCATCTATCAAAATGTAGTAAGAAGATGGAGAACGAGGGTGAGTGGTCTTTCAAAGGAAGGAGCAGAACTGTGTGGTGACAACCCACATCCTTGGGTGGCACAAGCTGAACGAGTCCTGTGAATACGGGTGAGCCTGCATGCCTGCGTGCATGGTGACGCTAAGGCTTTCTGTTGGCAATTTCTTTAACCTATTTCTGAGTGACAAATCCCAGTCAACCTCTGTGGAGGTGGCCCAGAGAGGTCGCTGAAATGGGAGTGAAATATCTGGCTTGTCCGAGCCCAGATTTCTCATTTTTAAACCGGTTATACAAAAGAGAATGTAGTTCAAGAGTTAGTTAGAAAGACCTGATTAATTTAGCTTCTACTTTTCACTATTACAGTTCCAGGTAGGATACTATAGGAAGTCAGTGCAAGGTGCATGCTAGATTGTTTCTAAGTCTCTGGGGTCAGTTTGTGGCTTCTGCTTTCTTTCCTAAACGATGAGACTATTTGAAGTCAACGCTCCTTTTCTTCCCACCTCCACTCTTCCAGCTGTGCCTACACAGAAGTGCACAGCCCTGTGTGACCGGACTTAACCGGTGGGAGCAATGGGAGCAATGGAACGGTCTCCTTCCAAGAGTTCTTCCTAGTATCTGAAGCGTGCAAGGGTAGCCCTCTGGCTCACTCAATTAACATAGAGTCATCAGTCATTTCTAGAGGACCCTGCCAAAACAGTTCCCTTGGAATATGGCAGCTGGGATTTAATGGAAGAAGCAAAAGCTCAACTTTGACCCTAAGATAGAAAGCTATTTATTTGTCGTCAGTGTTCAAGGCATGACTAGTATTGCTAATGAGTCTAATAAATTCCCACACTTCCTGACGTGAACACTAATGGTGTTGTCCTACTAAAACTTCCATTGTTTTCGTTTCTTAACTGGTGAGTCAGTCATCCACAATAAGCTATGATGATAACTGTTATAACATGTAAGTCAGTCTTAGTTGCAAGGCTATATACACCATGAAGGTTGAAGTAGGTTGGGTTTCATTTCTATCCTTCATACACAGCTCATTTAATTTTAGGGTTAACTTAATTGGCACCACACCTATTGTATGATATTATACATTATCCTTTATTTATGTAAAATAAAATGCCTTATATATTATTAAAGAGTTAAGTGCAATAATATGAAATAGCCTGTACATTTTAAAAATGTTGTCGCCAAGTTATGTAAATCCACATCTCTATAAACAACCTTTTTTAAGTAATTTTAAAAAAATAAACTGTTTACTACTTGTTTTGGGTGTATTTAGTTCTGCATCTACAGAAACCTTTTAAAACATCAAGATAAGAAATGATGGTTATAGGAGTGGGTGAGAGGGACAAAGGCAACAGAACTCGGCAGCTACCTTTCTCCCAAGGCCACAGTCAGATCTGACACAATCCAAAACCAAAACCTCTGAGATGCTAAACATCTCACACTTTTACAATCTCCTGACCGCCTGCAGCTTACTCCCCTTCCTTCCAGGATTGCTTCTTCAATTTCAACAGGCCCTCCAATCCCTAGACCATCAATTTTCTCCCCTTTAGAACCTCCACTGCTCCCTCACCACCTCCACTGAGACTAGACCAGCGGCAGAGCACAACCATCTCCACCCAGCCCACAGGCACTCAGCTCCCTCACCACAGCTGATCTGGGCTCCTTCCAACCAGCCAGCTTCCTGGTTCCCACCTGCCTATCCCAGAGAAAATCACACCTACACAGAACGCTGCTGCTATAAATTCAATTTCCAACCTCCACTGGACTCTGGATGCTACCCAATGGCTGTCCCCTTGTCAGTTTTTTCTCTCATTCTTCACCATGACTACATTCTTCATTTTTCCTAAAACCCCTACCCATTCATCACCCCCACCCCCATATCACTGGATGATCTGGGATCTTACTTCACAGTGAAATAAAAAGCATCTACTTTATTTTAGGCTCTTTTGGGCTTCAGAAGCAGACAACAACCTAGAGCGGCCCAAGGAAGAAGGCAGAATGGCATCACACAGAAAGCCAAGAATGGGACTCAGCACAGGACTGGGCCTCAGAGACAGAAGCACCTCTGTGGCCCCTGGGTCATCATTCAGTGCCCCCCGCGCCGCTCCCCTGACAGAGCTCCATTGCAGTGTGTGGGTGCAGACCCGCTTCTCCTCCCTCAGCCAGTCAGCAGCCTTATCCCCCAAGTCTTCGTACCTTTTACTTAAAATGGCATTGTTTACTTAAAGTAGGGTCACAACTTTGGCCCCACTCTGTATCACAGAATTTCTCTGGACATACAGGCTGCTGACTGACTTTCCATATATACTCCAAAAATAAAATGCTGGTTAGAGCTTTTTGGGGGGTGGGAGGATGCTAATACCATACAGAAATAGTCATAAATCCATTCTATGAATGTTGACTACATACCATACTGTACAATAAATAAAATTTGAGACCAAACTGAAGGAGAACAATGAAATGGGATACAATTCTCTATTAATGAGAGAAACCAAAGGTGGTATGAAATGAGAGTTCTGAAGAATGTCAGAATGTCACCAAAACCCTTAACCTGAAGAAAGAGAACTAAATGCAGGAGAAGGTGGGCCCCAGAAAAAGCAGGAAGCACCCAGAATTAGAGCCACTTCCGCTCTTCAGAATGGGAGAGAAGGCAAGGTTGAAGAGGTGGGTCGCTTTAATTTTCCCAGGCACTAGGTCAGCCTTGGCAGTCAGAGGAGTAACAGGCAAGGGACGGTCTGATCGGAAGGGTACCCCTACCACACAGGTTTTCTGCTACAAAAGGGATCGCTGATCCACTCAGGGATTAGTGGCCACGGTTCACAACCCCAAAAAGGCCACACCAAGTGCCAATCCACACCTCTCCTCTTGATCTCCCCAAAGTAGCTAAGAAGATCTGAAGATTAAAATCAGCTGATATCCAACCTTCCTCACTCAACCTAAGAAACAAGCTGAACACTGCTTAAACACAGAGCTCTGAAGTATCTACCACTGACCAAATGGCAGCCTAGAGAATCCCACCTTCCCAGCTAAACAGTCAGGCTCAGCAAGGGTCCTTCTCATGAATACAGAACCAGGACAGGTAGAAGGAGGGTGCTGAAACATAATATGCAAAGGCAGATAAAAAATATAAATTTGGAGGACCTTGGGAATCAAAAGAAAATTATAAACACAGTTTTGTATTCTCAATGCACTTAAAGAGAATGTGGCTTCTAAGAAGCACTAGGTCAAAGCAGAGAACTAAGAAGAGAAACTGAACAAAGCACCTTACCAAACAAAGGCATATAGAGAAGCATCCAGTCAAATCAAATTCAGAAACACAGATCAGTGACACTGAAGATAAACTTGATGAACTTGAAAAATGCTTAGAATATGCCAACACTGTAAATCAAACTGTACTTCAGAAATTTTTTAAAAAAGAAACGCTTAGACTAAAATGAAAATGAACAAAGCAAATTTAAAAATAAAAAAAAATCTTAATTAAATGTGAGCTAACAGAACACAGTAGTACAATGCCCCACACTAAGGAGAAACTACTGGGAATAGAATGCAAATTGAGCAAGATGAGAGCAATAGTGATCCAAAAAAAGAAAGGTCCAGATAAAGGGTGAGAACAGCAAAACCAGATCTCAGAAAGCAAGCTGTCATGTTTATACTCAAACAGAAGAAGGAGATCTAGAAATAAAAACAGTCAGAAAAGCTACTTAGACCCACATCTCCCTTCTAAAAGAAGGGGAAAAGTAATTTCATGTAAAAACTGACAACAGAAAATAATCTAGGTCAAATCCCGTACAAAGTTACCTTAAGGAAAAAAAGCACAAGCAGCAAAGGCAACAAAAGCACAATAGAAAGACATAACTAAGGAAGCAATGGAAACTACAAACCTCAAAATCAATTAAACCACCTCAAGAAAATGACACAAAATATGAATAAATAACAAATTATAAAAATTTAGAAATTTATTAAAACAAAAAAAATTAAAAGTAACTGAAAGGACTAAACTAGAAAGATCTCACAGTGAATAAACAGTATGTCTTAAGAAGATTAAAAAGCATGAAACACTTAAAGATCAATAATAAAGAACCCAAGCAAAACTGACACATAAGAGCAATTCCCAAATAAGAAAGCCTAAACAAGGGAACAGAACAAGTACTAAAACTTTAATTTTCCTAAACTTAAGAATAAAAAAAAATTTGATTACACACCATGTACTTGGGAATACTGATCCAGAACAACCAATACCAGTAGTAACATCACTGGCAAGAAATTGGGAGGAAAAAATCCTGTAGGCTCCAGGCAAAAAGAATAACGCATTCATGAGGGAAAGAAAATCATGATATAATCAGACTTTGAAAGCAGAGCTTATGACAAGAAGAACATAATTAAGATGCTTAGGAAAAGGAGTTCCCACCATCTTACAGTTTTCAGACTACAGGTCTTTTGTCTCCTTAGGTAGGTTTACTCCTAAGTATTTTATTCTTTTTGATGCGATGGTAGATGGGATTGTTTCCCCAATTTCTCTTTCTGATCTTTCGTTGCTAGTATATAGAAATGCAGTCGATTTCTGCATATTAATTTTGTATCCTACAACTTTGCCAAATTCATTAACGAGCTCTAACAGTTTCTGGTAGCATCTTTAGGATTTTCTAGGTATAGTATCATGTCATCTGCAAATAGTGAGTTTTACTTCTTCCTTTCCAATTTGGATTCCTTTTATTTATTTTTCTTCTCTGACTGCCGTGGCTAGGACTTCCAAAACTATGTTGAATAGTAATGGCAAGAGAGGACATCCTTGACTTGTTCCTGATCTCAGGAAGAATTTTTTCAGCTTTTCACCATTGAGAATGATGTAAGCTGTGGGTCATATAAGGCCTTTGTTATGTTGAGGTAGGTTCCCTCTATGCCCACTTTCTGGAGGCCTTTTATCAGAAATGGGTGTTGGATTTTGTCAAAGGCTTTTTCTACATCTATTGAGAGGATCATATGGCTTTTATTCTTCAGATTGTTAATGTGGTGTATCAAACCAAACAAAATATTTCAGTTTGTTTAGAAGCACAAAAGACCCAGAATAGGCAAAGCCAGCCTCAGAAAGAAAAATGGATGCTGGAGGAATCAGATTCCCTGACTTTAGACTATACTACAAAGCTACAGTCATCAAAACAGTATGGTTCTGGCCCAAAAACAGAAATACAGATCAGTGGAACAGGATAGAAAGCCCAGAATTAAACCCATGCACTTACAGTCAACAAAGGAAGCAAGACCATACAATGAAAAAGACAGTCCCTTCAATAAGTCGTGCTGGGAAAATTAGACAGCCACATGTAAAAGACTGAAATTGGAATGCTTCCTAACACCATACACAAAACATAAACTCAAAATGGATTAAAGACCTAAATATAAGATCGGATACTTTAAAACTCTTAGAGGAAAACACAGGCCAAACACTCTCTGACATAAACCACAGCAATAATACCTTCTCAGACACACGTCTTAGAGTAGTGACAAAAAAAATAAACAAATGGAATCCAATTAAACCTAAAAGCTTCTGCACAGCAAAGAAAACCCTAAACAAAACAAAAAGACAACCCACAAAATGGGAGAAAATATTTGCAAATGAAGTGACTGACAAGGATTAATCTCCAAAATTTATAAACACCTCCTGCAGCTCAATACCAAAAAAACAAACCCCATCAAAAAATGGGCAGATCTAAATAGACGGTTCTCCAAAGAAGACATACAGATGGCCACCAAAAACAACCAAAAAAACATGAAAAGATACTCAACTTCACTTAATTATTAGAGAAATGCAAATCAAAACTACTGTGAGGTACCACCTTACACCAGCCAGAATGGCCATCATCAAAAAAGGCTATAAACAATAAATGCTGGAGAGAGTGTGAAGAAAAAGGGAACCCTATTACACTGTTAGTGGGAATGTAAATTGGTGCAATCGCTATGGAGATCCCTCAAAAAACTGAAAACAGCATTACCATTTGATCCACTCCTGGGCATCTACCTAAAGAAAAACCAAGACTCAAAAAGATACACGTCCTCCAATGTTAATTGCAGCACTACATACAATAGCCAAGACATGGAAGCCACCTAAATGTCCATTGACGGAGGAGTGGATAAAGATGTGGTACATATACGCAATGTAGTATTACGCAACCATAAAAAGGAAAGGAATAATGGCATTTGCAGCAACAGGGATGGACCTAGAAATTACCATGCTAAATGAAGTCAGATAGTCACCAACGTCATATTCTATCACCTATATGTGGAATCTAAAGAAAGTATACCATGAACTTCTTTGCAGAACAGATGCTGACTCACAGACTTCAGAAAATTTATGGTTTCCAAAGGAGACAGGCTAGGGGGACAGAGGGGAATGGGCTGGGGGTTTGGGATGAAAATGCTATAAAATTAGGTTGTGATGATCACTGTACAACTATAAATTATTGAATTTAAAAGAAAAGTAGGAGTTCCTATCATGGCTCAGTGGAAATGAATCTGACTAGTATCCATGAGGATGCAGGTTTGATCCCTGACCTCGTTCAGTGGGTTAAGGATCTGGCATTGCCCTGAGCTGTGGTGTAGTTCGCAGATGCAGTTTAGATCTGGCACTGCTATGGCTATGGTGTACGCTGGCAGCTACAGTTCCAATTTGACCCCTTGTGCCTGGGAACCTCCATATGGCTCGAGTGAGGCCCTAAAAAAATAACAAAATAAAAATAAATGAAATGTTTACATACACTTATAGTTATACGAATCATATTGGATTGTTATACATTATGTCCCTCCCCACCCTTTATGTGGCCACCTCACAAAATATGGAGTTCCTGGGTCAGGGATCATATCTGAGCCACGGTTGTGACCAAAGCCACAGCTGCAGCAACACCTAATCCTTTAACCCACTGCACCAGGCCTAGGATCCTGGTGTTGCAGAGATGCCGCCAATACTATTGTGCCATGGTGGGAACTCTACATATTTGCTATGTGAATCATACTACTCCAGACTTTTATGAAACATATATACATATCCCAAAACCAGAATATCATTCATGACATTTAGTATGACAATTAAGGTCTGCACAGAGTCCAAGCTTCAGCAAGCACTACACTTTACACTTTTCTGAATGGTTAAAAAAAAGGTAAAGAAAACAAAACTTACCATGTATATCAACTCCAAAGACCGGGAAAAGCAACTGCATCATGGACACAGGGTTAACATCCATAACATACGAAAAGTCTTGGTGAATCAACACATAAAAAGATTAAGACCCTAAATTAGAAAAACGAATGAAGAAAATGAGCAGGTAATTCACAGAAAAAAAAGATGCAAATTACCAATGAAGACAGTAAATGATACTCGACCCTTCAATAATTAAAATTTGATCCATCTCCCTATTACCTTGGCAAAAATGAGAATTGATGATATGCTCTACGGTAATAGCTAAGATGTAGGAAATCCATATTTACATTATTCAAAGTATACATTAACATGAATCTTAAAAACTTTGGCTTTATCTTTTACATTACCAAGACATACCCTTTAAGCAAATTCAGTTCTATTAATTCCTCCTATATAAATAAAAAAAAGCTATGTACAAAAATATACATTACAAAACTGTAATAATGAAAAACATGAGAATAATCCAAATGTCCATTAATGGAAGAAGCTATACAATGAAGCCAAAACTGATTAAAAACAGTGTGTGCTTATACTGAAAGTTCTCCACGATATAAGTGCAAAAAGTAAATTGCACATGAGAATCTAACGATGTTAGTGGGAACTGTAGTACACCACTGCTCTATCAAAAGTAGATGCCTAGGTGTCCCCAGCGTGGCTCAGCAGTTAGCAAACCTGACTAGCATCCATGAGGATGCGGGTTCAATCCCTGGCCTTGCTCAGTGGGTTAAGGATCTGGTGTTGTCGCGAGCTGTGGTGTAGGTCGCAGAAGTGGCTCAAATCCCACGGTGCTGTGGCTCTAGCATAGGATGGCAGCTACAGTTCCCACTGGACCCCTAGCCTGGGCACCTCCATATACCACCCTAAAAGACAAAAAAAGACCCTCCCCCCCAAAAAAAAAGAGTAGATGCCTATGTAATTCTAAAACTGGACTGAGGAAGTGTGGCTATCAATTTAACTTTACCATCCATACCTCTTTGAAGAATAGCCTGCAAGGCTATAAACATTAATACCACTACCTTACTGGTGTTATTAAAGAATATGTGACACTCGTGCACATCATTCTGGGACCCAGTGAGCTGCGATGAACTGGAAATCACCTCAGGCTGTCGGCCACCTTGATCTGGATAAAAGTGAAATAAAACAATATTATCTGACAATATGGAGTTAAATTATCTGACAATATGGAATTGGAATTAAACTTCACAAAGTAAATATCTCACACAGACTTGTGACTAGTAGTTTCTAAGTTCCTGGAGCAAGAGTAGCCATGAGTGGCAGTCATGGACCCTTTGCCATTGTCAGGCTGGATGTCGTTACTCATGGTCCTACAACACCCCTGAACAAGTCAGACACCAAAGGATAGGAAGAACTTAGGGACAGGGTGCATCAGAGACCATAGGGCAATCTTGCTTCGGCAAGCAGGCCAGGGCTTTCTTTGCCATCTGACATTTGACAATGCTTCTTTTTCTTGAGAACATACAGAATTAGTCAACTTTTTCATTCCCCCAAAGATAGTTTATGTTGTTAGACCAAGATATTAGAATGAAGTAGAGATATCCTTTTATCATTGCATTTTGCACAATCTGAGAATTTTTTGCATGCCAGCTATTCTCTTTTCATCTCAAAGAAAAGAAGCCACCTCCTTGTGCCCAAATGAGGAAAAACTATAGCTGAATGCCACTATTCCGTCACTTCAGGGTTAAGAGCTCAAACACCAGATAATGTGAGACTGGGCAAATCCCTCTCTCTGAGCCTGCTCTTCATTAAATGAAGACAGTAACTGGAGTTTTGGAAGGTCAAACACAAGATATAAAATACTAAGCCCAGACTGTGCATTAAGTTTCCTTTCTCCCTTCTGTTCAAGCATTAGTCTAGATCAGGACTGGCAATTAAACAACATACGAGGAAGTCAAAAAGAAGCAGATTCTTTGCACTGGCCTCACTCAGTGGGTTAAGAATCCGGCATTGCCATGAGCTGTGGTATAGGTCTCAGACATGGCTCAGATCTGGCATTGCTGTGGTTGTGGCATAGGCCAGCAGATTTAAAAAAAAGGTTGACAGAAAAAAGAATACCTTAGGAATATCCATTACCTTATTTTATTTATTTATTTATTTTTGCTTTTTCAGGGCAGCACAACACCTGCGGCATATGGAAGTTTCCAGGCTAGAGGTTGAATTGGAGTTACAGCTGCCGGCCTACACCTCAGCCACCAGCAACTCAGGATCCGAGCTGCGTCTGCAACCTACACCACAGCTCACAGCAACGCCAGATCCTTAACCCACTGAGTGAAGCCAGGGATTGAACCCACATCCTCATGGATCCTAGTCGGGTTTGTTAACCGCTGAACCATGAAGGGAACTCCCCATTACCTTATTTCTAAAATCTTTTCACGGAGTTCTCATCACGGCTCAATGGTTAACGAATCTGACTAGGAACCATGAGGTTGTGGGTTCGATCCCTGGCCTCGCTCAGTGGGTTAAGGATCCAGCGTTGCTGTGAGCTGTGATGTAGGTCACAGATGCGACTTGGATCCCACGTTGCTGTGGCTGTGGTGTAGGATGGCGGCTACAGCTCTGATTTGACCCCCTAGCCTGGAAACCTCCATATGCCACAGGTGAGACCCTAGAAAAGACAAAAAAATAAATAAATAAAATAAAATCTTTCAGGGGAACAACAGTAAATCTTCACCTAAAAAGAAATTCCAGGACACTGGTATCAGTTTCAAGCATCCACTTGAGGAGTTCTTTGGTGGCCTAACGGTTAAGGATCCACATTGTTACTGCTGTGGCTTGGGTTTGATTCCTGGCCCTGGAACTTTCAAGTGCCACAGATATAGCCAAAAAAAAAAAAGAAAAGAAAAGATTCACTCTATGGGAAGAAACTATAAATTAACACTTTAATTACTACCAGTAATACATCATTTTTTGGAGGTAGAGGAGGTTATTTTAATGGATGGAAAAATCTTTTTCCCAGTGTTCAAGTAGGGATTGGCAAACTATTGCCCTTGGCCAGGTGCGTGCCTTTGTAAATAAAGTTTAATTGGAATACCACCTCACCCATTTATTTCTATTGTCTATGGCTACCTTCATTCAGCAGAGTTGAGTAGCTGTGACAACATACATGGCTTACAAAGCCTGAAATATTTTCTATCTGGCCTGATAAGACAAAGTTTGCCAACTCCTGCATTGAAATATTGCCACACTACACTACAGCTAAGTAAAACTTCAGAAAGAAAGAAAACTAAGAACACAGAGGTTAAAATACAAAAATACAAATGACATGCTTGCCCTGATTCAGGCACTTTCAAGATCATAGTTTATTTATTACTTTAGATAAAAAGATAGGATACATATTAGGGAATCCCTAAAAATTCAACCTAGAGTTATACACCATCTAGTACTTTTGCATTGAATGTTAACCAAAAAAATCTCTAAACACCTGAAAGCCCCACTAGTAACATGAACTATGGTAATAAAAAATCTGACATTTGTTCAATATATAGTATTTACATCATGAAACCAAAGGTGATACGATAAACAGTGATAAAGAAATAGTAAAAAATAAAATTTAAAAAGCAAAGGTTTATATTCTTACAATGTGCTAATCATAATTGCATATAAAAATTAAAACAGCAGAGCTTTCTGTTACAAAATTCTTGATCATCTGAGTCGTAGTCATTACTTGCTAACGATTTACATGCAACATCTGCTAGAAGTGACATTTGATTTTTTTCTCTCAAGAAAGTGTGAGTAGATAAATGACATTTAAGAGCAGACATTAATTTACTTGTGGACAGAAAAAGATAAAACTGTACTCAAGATTAGTACTGGTCACAAGCCTCTTCCCTATAGAAATGATAAAAATAGTAAGACCAAAAAAAATTGGAAAAAGGAGATGCACAGGCAAAAAGTACCATGAATGGCACAGCTCAAAAAATCTTGAGACAAATTAGACATACATCTTTTCTCTCTCCTTCAATGATGAGAGGGCTATTTTGCCATCAAATAATAATGACTGTAGCAAGTAAGGGGCACCAGGTGTATAGATAATTATATCTTGCAAAATACTAAGATGGGCAGGGGTGGCCAGAAGAAAGAGCAATTTATATATAATTCAAACTATATACAGCATAACTGGAATGCAGCCCATCCCAAACTGGCTTTGTGAAACAATTGGACCTTTATGATTTAATAGTTAAAATTATAACAAGTGTAATAATACAACAGATTTACATGGGAAGCAAAATCCAAGGGGCACTTTATATTATTTACTGTGTTCTTTCAATTTAAAAATAATTTCGTTAAGCATACATCTCAACTGAGTTCTATGTATAAAATGTCCCAATAGATACAGATATTTACCTTTGGTGAGTTAAAGGCCTTTTTGTGACTTCTGTCTGAATTGCAGGCAGAATGCTAGATGTACGTGCACATGTGGGAAAAACTCAACCTGAGGTAATCCAAAAGATGTGAGGAGACTGGAGGTACTCTGAAAGCCAAAGTACACCAAAACCCAAAACAGGTAACAGTGAAGATGGCAACAAGGAATGGAATGCCAATATGGCAGTAAAACTTTTTTTAAAACAGAAAGAAGGCCTCTCGTACCAGCAGAATCCTGCATACATACAGAAAAGAAAAAGCCACCCACCGTTTCATAAAACAAAAGCCAATTATAGTGTGGAAAGTACAAACTGCAGAAAACCAGAAGTCAATAGAAGAAAAACTACTGGCTCACACGAGAGAAAGGAGAGCGCCTGGTTCAGGGCTGAGTTACTTGGTGAAGGCGGCCACCACCGCCCACAGCACCTCGTTGGTACTGGCCTTCAGACACTCCACTTCGGGATCCAAGTCCAGGAGCTGCCGCACCCGCTTGGTGGCTAGATCGTACTGCTCGTCCAGCAGGGGAGCGAAGGCGTTCTCCAGGACATCCGAGGCGTGAGCCAGGTAGATGAGGGCCAGCAGGCGCTTGTCCATGCGGTGAGGGTCGTTCACCCATTTGTCAAGAACGGCTTCCTGTACCTTCTTGATGAGGCGCTGCTTAATGTTGTTATTGGTGAGGGGATGTGTCGTCATGTCAAACAGCAGGAAGTTCTGTTTCTCTGTTGTCAATACACCCTTCTCCACCAGGTTTTTAGCTAACCGTTCCCGCACGTTTCTTAATTGATAATGCAATTTTAATGGATTCCATGTCTCACCTAACAAAAGATTTCAGAAGTTAGAAATGCTAGACATTCTCTAATTTCATTAAAATGCATACTATTAAAATGAACAGCAACATTCGACTTTTTTTTTCTTCCAGAGAAATATAAGAAAATCCAACTACATATATTTTCTTGCCAGTTAAAATCCCTTAAGGGCCAGGCCTCTGGTTTCTAAGTCCCTGGCACACAATTTTGAGGCACAATAATTACACAAAAGACCAAACTTTATAAAACTAGTCTTCAGATCAGTTCATCTAATAATAAATTATATTTGGCCTCTCTCTAGCTATTGTCAAAAAGCAGTCAATAGCAAAATAAGATGTCTTTTCTGGTAACACCCATCTGCAATGAAGAAAGGAAAGAATAGAGAAGTTTCCTGATTAATACACTATTTCTATAACTGCTACATATACCTGGTCTATAAAGCTAGGAGAAAGCCTGGGAGTTCCCGTTGTGGCTCAGTGGTTAACAAATCCAACTAGGAACCATGAGGTTGAGGGTTCGATCCCTGGTCTTGCTCAGTGGGTTAAGCATCTGGTGTTGCCGTGAGCTGTGGTGTAGGTGGCAGACGTGGCTCGGATCCCGCGTTGCTGTGGCTCTGGCGTAGGCCCGCGGCTACAGCTCCTGTTAGACCCCTAGCCTGGGAACCTCCATATGCCACGGGTGCGACCCTAAAACAACAAAAGGCAAAAAAAAAAAAAAAGCAAGCTAGGAGAGAGCCTGTTTAGGTAATGCTATTGCTTGATGACAAATAATGTAAAGCTAATTATAGAAAGACAAAACATTTTCATCATTTAAATCTTGTCATCTATGCTCATTTTCTTCCAAGACAAATATTTAAAATAAAACCAAATGATTTTTCACTAAAATTTTTTTCTCCTTAAAGATGACTAGAAGGAAATAAATCAAAATATTAATCTTGATTATCTCTGGGCTTATATGTGACAAATGATCCTTTTTGTACTTTCTGTATTTTCCAAATTATCTCCAATGAATATGTAACTATTTGTATAATTTGAAAAAAATACTATAGTAATTTTCTAAATTGGGACATGTTAGAGATTAACCACAAACACTTTTATCACACGCAAAAGCTATAAGACTGAAATTTTTTAACAATGAGAAAAAACAAATTGCACTGTCTACTACAGTGGCCATTAACTACATAGGGCTATTAAATTTAAATTAATAAAAACCTCATTTCCTCAGTTGCCCTAGGCACATTTCAAGTGCTCAAAAGCAAAGTGGGACTAGAGGCTACTGAGTGGATAGCAAAGAAAGAAAACATCTCCATTGCCATAGAAAGCCCTAGTGGAATTCTCTCAGTGGTGCCATCAGTCCTGGCTCAGCAGGTTAAGGATCTGGTGTTGTCACTGCAGCATCTAGATTCGATCCCTGGCCTAGGAACTTCCACATGCCATGGGTATGGCCCAAAAAAAAAAAAAATAGTATTCACTTGGCCATAGACAAAATTATTTTGCTATATGACTTAACACTGAAGAATACAGGGCTATGAGTAATCAGTCTGGGACTTGCCCTCTGACCTGAAATAATCAGAAATCTGGATAAAATAAACGAAACAACTGTTTTCAGAAGCTAGTCAAAAGGCAGCCCAGAGCTGTGATCTTTGAGAAAAACCTAAGTGAGCCCTACTGCTGCCCAAACTTACTACCTAAAGGCACATCCCAGACAGCAGGACAGAACACCTCAAGCAGAGCACAGGACTCACACTGTGTTAAAAAGGCAAAGATCAGAGTGGCAGGAGGCTAACACAGCTGGAACACGCAAGGCAGGATGATGGAGAAAAGGGGCCTATGCAGAGTAAGAGCTCTAGAAATCTGCGAGGTATTTACTTGAGTCTGGCTAAAAATGAAGCCACACATGTTATGGTGAGAAACTCCACAAAGTAAAATAAACAAAGACTACCAGAAAACTGTAAAGCAAACATCCCAATAGTTCACAGAGGGCTGGGGAAAATCTGAATGCAATTAACACGAGTGGAAAGGTCTCACTGAACAACCAAGACACTGATCCAGAAAGGACTCCAGAAGGATTATTTCTCAGTAGTACGGCTAAACTCACCCTTGAATAAAGGCTACTCAAGACCCGGTCTAACAAAACTTACAAACAAACTGAATCACAAGTAACTTAACTGCCTAGCAAAGCAAATTTCAAAGTCTTTATTTTATTTTTTTATGGTCACACCCGTGGCACACGGAAGTTCCTGGGCCAGGGATCAAATCTGAGCCGCAGCTGTGTCAATGACAGTTCCTTTAACCCACTATGACAGACCGGGGATCAAACCCACACTTCCACATCAACCCGAGTCACTACAGTCAGATTCTTAGCCCACTGTACCAGAGCAGGAAGTCTTTAAATACAGACAAAATTCAGCACACAACACAGCATTCAAAATGTCCAGCGATCAATAAAAATTACTAGACTTGGGAAGTTCACGTGTGGCTCAGGGGAAATGAATCTGACTAGTATCCATGAGGACGCAGATTCGATTCCTGGCCTTGCTCAGTGAGGTTAAGAATCTGGTGTTGCCGTGAGCTGTGGTGTACATCGTAGACATGGCTCGGATCTGGTGTTGCTGTGGCTGTGGCGTAGGCCAGCGGCTAAAGCTCTGATTCGCCCTCTAGCCTGGAAACCTCCTTATGCTGAGGGTGCAGCCCCAAAAAAGACAAAAATAAAGAACTACTAAAGAATGTGACCCAAAACTAAGTGGAGAAAAACTACAGAAACAGTCAACCAAATCTATTTCATCATTTCTATGACCCATAAATGACAGAGATGATGAATTAGCAGATAAGCACTTAAAAATGGCTATTATAACTATCTAAATGAAAGAAAATATGAACACAATTAAGAGAAAATAAAGGTTTTTTTAAGTAACAAATGATCTTTTAAAGAACAAATGTTCCACTTGTGATGGAACATGATGCAGGATAATGTGAGAAAAAGAAGGTAATATACGCATAACTGGGTCACTTTGAGTACAGCAGAAACTGACAGAACATTGTAAATCAACCATTAAAAAAAACAATAAAAAAAAAATAGAACAAATGATCTGGAACTGCCATTCTGTATTTTGTGATTCACTTTGTAAAACCAAAGACTTGAAAAACACTGTCACGTAATTAAGGATTGGTACCATGAATTATTGCTGAATTAAAAGTCATACTCTGGGAGTTTCCATCGTGGCGCAGTGGTTAACGAATCCGACTAGGAACCATGAGGTTGCGGGTTCAATCCCTGCCCTTGCTCAGTGGGTTAATGATCCAGCGTTGCTGTGGCTGCGGCGTAGGCCAATGGTTACAGCTCCAATTAGACCCCTAGCCCGGGAACCTCCACATGCCGCGGGTGCGGCCCTAAAATGATAAAAGGCAAAAGAAAAAAAAAGTCATACTCTGCATTTAAAGAAAACATAACCTTTTCAAATAAAAAACCCTGGCAAATCAGCTTCCGCAAAGAGTAAGAATGACTGTATTCAATTTCCTTGATAACTTCAAAAAGTAAGAGTTAAAATATATTTGACATCCCAATGGATTTTAAAACTTAACAGTATACGAGAAAAACATAACTCAATAATAAATTAAATTCTACTTATTTCCAATTTCTGGTGTTAAGAAATTTAATATTAAGAAATCACTGGAGGGAGTTCCCGTCGTGGCGCAGCGGAAATGAATCTGACTAGGAACGATGAGGTTGCAGGTTCCATCCAGCCTTGCTCAGGGGGTTAAGGATTTGGCGTTGCTGTGAGCTGCGGCACAGGCTGGCAGCTTTAGCTCCAATAGGACCCCTAGCCTGGGAACCTCCATATGCCACAGGTGAGGCCCTAAAAAGCAAAAAAAGAAAACAAAAGAAATCATTGGAGTTCCTGTCGTGGCTCAGCAGTAATGAACCTGACTAGTATCCATGAGGACGCAGATGCAATCCCTGGACTCACTCAGTGGGTTAAGGATCTGCCGTTGCCACGAGCTGTGGTGTAGGTCACAAATGCAGCTCAGATCTGGCATTGCTGTGGCTGTACTGTAGGCCAGTGGCTACACCTCTGATTCGACCCTTAGCCCAGGAAGTTCTATATGCCACGGGTATGGCCTTAAAAAAAAAAAAAAAGAGAGAGAGAGAGAGAAAGAAAGAAATCATTAACAGTTACTTGAAGAAGCATTACAGCATAACAGGTGTTAAGAGCAGCTCTGGAGCCAGACTGTTTGGATTTGAATTCCAATTTGGTCATTTCTTAGCTGTGCAACCCCGGGCAAAGCTTCTTAACTTCTCTATTCCTGTTTCCTTCTCTGTAAAGCAAAGGTAATAACTACATCCAGCTCATAGGGTTATTAGGAGGATTAAGTAAGTTAAAGACATATCAAGTTCTTAGACTAGAGCCTGGTACATGGTAAGCTCTCAATAAATGCTAGCTATTATTATTTATCCATGCGCAGAATCAGCACTTTGGCACAAAGAGTTTATCCTATTTATAATGGTCTTACAAAATCACGTTTGGTATTGACAATGCAAACATTATTAGTAAGACATATTTCTAACTCTAGAAATTTTAAATCAAGTGAGGGAAACAGATTCATAATATAAGAACTAACTGTACTCACTAGAATAAGATGTAAATAGGGCCATAAAAACAATATTTTAAAAAAGCCCGGAAAAGTTAAGAAATAACTTGGGTTCAACGTTAAGGGGTATTTCTAGGAAAGTTACAGGGGAAAGAATTTTCAAGTTAAACCTTGAAATCCAGCAAGGTTTGACATCCTATGAAAGTAGAGGAGTCTGCTCAGGCAGAAGAAACAAAGTGACTAGGCAGTGATTACGAGCAGAATATACTGAGCCCCAGAGTAGAGGCACACACTTTCTTTCAAAAATTAGTTATGACTTCCATTTTTAAATTGCTATACCAACAACCCACTGCTCCCCCAAAAATGCCTGCCTGCTATACCTTTCAAGAGACAGTCTGGGGTCTGTTCTGCGTTTTCTAATGTGGTATGCATGTGGTAGGCAGCCTAACACTAGGCTAGAATTGGCTAGGCTGTGTTTTCTAACATTCTTAATTGACTTTTGGAAATTTAAATTTCCAAATTTAAATTTAAATTTTGGAAGGAACATAAAATAATTAATAGTCAAATTTATGTAAAAGCCCATGAAAAACTCTAGTTCAAATCCAAGGTAAAATAGCTATACTCATAATAATAATCTGTCAGTTCTTCCACTCTCACTGGAAATAAATGGGATTAGCAGTTTATAACTATTATACTGAAGTCATGCTAAGATTTATCCATACCTTATCCACAATTAAATCTTATGTATTACAACCCATAAAACAAGTAATGATTACAAAGTCCCTGTGACAAATCTCTCAAATCTAAAATATGCTTAGTTTGGGAGTTCCTGTTATGGTGCAGTAGAAACGAATCCGACTAGGAACCATGAGGTTGCAAACCCACTGGCTTCGCTCAGTGGGTTAAGGATCTGGCGTTGTCATGAGCTTGAGGTGTAGGTCACAGACGCGGCTCAGATCTGACATTGCTGTGGCTGTGGCACAGGCTGGCAGCTATAGCTCTGATTCGACCCCTAGCCTGGGAACCTCCATATGCCGCGGGTGCAGCCCTAAAAAGTAAAAAAACAAAAAAAAAGGTTATTCAGATCTCAGATATTTGAAAAAAAAAGAAGAAATCCCATAAGCAGAAGGCTGAATGGATGTGAGCAATGTCAAATGTGGTTTAATACTTTTTGGGCACCCCCAAAAAGGCACAATGAAATACCTAAGTGGTCCAAGTGCCTTGGCACCCTGACAATTCTTTTTTTTTTTTTTGGTCTTTTTGCCTTTATGTAGATCCGCACCCGCGGCATATGGAGGTTCCCAAGCTAGGGGTCTAACAGGAGCTGTAGCTGCCAGCCTTCGCCACAGCCACAGCAACGCAGGATCCGAGCCGCGTCTGCAACCTACACCTCAAGCTCATGACAACGCCAGGGCAGGGATCAAACCCGCAACCTCATGGTTCCTAGTCAGATTCGTTAACCACTGAGCCACGAAGGGAACTCCCCTCCCTTTTATTTTAAAAGAACCAAATTAAACTAAATTCAAAGAGTAGTGACCCCTGAGATTAGTGTCCTTAAGACACTAGTATAAACTGGGATGAGAACAGGGGAGCTGGATAAGTGAAAAGAAGAAAGGTTTAACCTATACTATCTACTAAAGATTTAGCTGCTTCAATTTAAGCAGAATGTTGAATATCTTTAAATACACTGTAACAAACACCTGATGAATTAATAATGTTTAAAATTCTAGGCTAAAAGATGTTACTGTGATCCATATTGTTATTCATTCTAAATTATTTACTATGTGAGAAGACTTATAAGTTACACAAGCAAATTTGAAATGTATAGAATTTATTTATAGTTCACTTTTTTACAGAGGAAACTAACAAGTATATATACTGAGGAAAAGTTCTTCAAAGGTTATTTATATCCACTGCCCAACAACTCTTTCAGTGAAAATGACTTACTGGCAGGCACCTAAATAATTTCACAACAAAAACTTCCATCTTCCTTGACATCATGTTACAAAAAAAGCAGCTTTATTCATAATTTTGGCAGTCTAGTGACACCTTGTGACCAAACTGATCAATTACATGTCAAGATTTCAGAAAGCAAAAAAAAAAAAAAAAACTCTTAAAAAGGAGTCTAAACTTTGTCTTTGCCTCAGATATACATATTTATTAATGTTTAAATTAATAAGACATATGTACACTGCCTCAGAGTAACCACCAGACCAACTCAGGTTAATCCTTCTTTTTTCCTTACATATACACTTACCACCTATGCAGGTATCCCTCAGCAATTCAGTAAAATACATAGTTTTGAAAACCAAGTAATAAGACTTAGCTGTGTATGAATAGGAGCACCAACTTTCCACCCCCTCTAATCCCTCTGAATAGAAACACTTCCTCTTTCTCTCACTTTCACCCTTCAAAGGCCTAATCCAAATTTCCACCTCCAATTACTAAAGGATTTCTTTTCTGAGCTACTGCACTTTCTGAGAACCACACCGTTAAACTCTAAGCTGTTATTAGAAAAATACAACCATCCCCCAAACACATTTTAAGATTCTTTCAGGGAGTTCCCATTGTGGCACAGCAGAAACGAATCCAACTGGGAACCAAAAGGTTGTGGGTTCGACTTCTGGCCTCACTCATTGGGTTAAGGAACCAGCGTTGCTGTGAGCTGTGGTGTAGGTCGCAGACGCGGCTTGGATCTGATGTTGCTCTGGCTGTGGAACAGGCTGGCAGATGTAGCTCTGATTGGACCCTAGCCTGGGAACCTCCATATGCTGTGGGTGCAGCCCTTAAAAAAAAAGAGAGAGAAAGAAACTGGAAAAAAAAAAAAAAAAGATTCTTTCAGAATGGAGTTTCATGGTATCTATATCAGTATTGCTGCAATAACTGATATTTGATATCACTTATTATCCTGAAGCAATTAAAAAATTTTAAATCAACAAGCTGGCCACAGAACTGAACATTTAAAAATTGTTAAAATGCTAAGTCTTAGGTAGGATATACTTTACCACACCAAAAAAAAAAGAAAAAAAAACAATTAGCAAGCACCATCAATACTTTAACTAGATAGGAAATAGACATTTTTCTTAATTTTAAAAAAACTGCTTTTTTCCTCCTCCCACTCTAGATTCTTTTACATTGAAATTACAGGTTATTCCTACTATACATCAGAAACATGCAACTAAACTGCTATAGGCAATATTCTGGCATTTATAGAGATCTCAACCTTCACGTTGTTTAAAAAAAATATTAAAAACCACTTGCTAAGAGTTCCCACAAGTAAGGAACCCAACTAGGATCCATAAGGATATGGGCTCGATCCCTGGCCTCACTCAGTGGGTTAAGGATCCAGCACTGCATGAGCTGTGGTATGAGTCACAGACGTGGCTCAGATCCTGCATTGCTGTGGCTGTGGAGTAGGCCAAAAGCTGCAGCTCTGATTCAACCCCTAGCCTGGGAACCTCCATATGTCCCAGGTGCGGCCCTAAAAATCAAAACAAAACGAAACAAAAAAACCACTTGCTAAGTAATAGCTTCCAGGTTTACACAAATTCTCAACTTAAATGGACAGTTTCACAAAATCTTAATTGTATTTAATAAAATTGAGAAAAGCTTACAGACTTCTGCCTTCCTTTCATTCTTCAAGTAAGAACAGCATACAGCAGCTCAAGTTGAAAACAAAAATCTATCATTTCATTGAGTACTGGATAAGCTACATACATGCATAAAATGTTACATAAATTTAAGAAGTATACGACACAACAAATGGAGAAACTCAACTCTTTGCAAGCCATACGCTTTGCATACCATACGTACATGAGAGGTATATAAACTGTCAGAGGAAATTCAGTGGTCTAAGATATATTATTAAAACCAAATCCCATGTGATGCTGTTAGCACACATGATATGAAATAAAGAGATGGCTGATGGATAGAGCATCTGAAAACACTTAGCACGTCCACAGTGCTAAGTGGCACCAAAGCGGGTATCAACAGCAATGACATTAAGGCAAGACCTCCACTATGTTTCATAAAAAGAACTGTAACACTCTGACTTAACCTGCCAAAAAAGTAATTACCAACTTTGAGAACCCCCCTTCTGACTAGCTGAGAGTGTAATTACAAAGTCTAATTTACTCTGCCAGAACTGGGAATGCGTTAACAATAGCAGCACAACATGAAATCGACACAAAGAGTGCTTAGGCCAGTTATGTCCTGAGAATGTAGAAATTTTCCATTATGTACAGTCAGAAGTTAAGAGCACTTTTTTTTTTTTTGTCTTTTTAGGGCTGCACCCGCGGCATATGGAGGTTCCTAGGCTAGGGGTCCAATCAGAGCTAAAGCTGCCAGCCTACACCACAGCCAGAGCAATGCAGGATCCAAGCCGCATCTGCAACCTACACCACAGCTCATGGCAACACTAGAACCTTAACCCACTGAGCAAGGCCAGGATCGAAACCGAGTCCTCATGGATGCCTGTTGGGTTCACTGCTGTGCCACAACAAGAACTCTAGCACCTCTATTTTTACCTTAAAAAATTATATTTGCTAATATTTAACATATGGAGTTAACATTCATGCCCTCACTGTCTGTCAGATGGCCACAGTCTGCTGGCAGGCCTAAGTGGAAGATTTACCCAAAGAAGGTGGACAGGGAGTTCCTGTCGTGGCTCAGCGGTAACAAACCCAACTAGTATCCATGAGGATGTGGGTTCGATCCCTGGCCTGCTCAGTGGGTTAAGTGTATGGTATTGCTGTGGCTGTGGCCTAGGCCAGCAGCTGATCTGACCGCTAGCCTGGGAACTTCCATACACCGCAGGTGTAGCCCTAAAAAGACTTAAAAAAAAAAAAAAGGAAATAAAAGGAAAAAAAGAGGGTCGACAATGTTCTAAGCACTGTGACATGGTGTCTTGGTATGTGTTAAGCACCTAGTTTTAACCAAACAAACCGTCAACCAATGAGCAAAGTATTTTTAAAAGATTTCCTACCAAAAATTATAATTGAAGATAATACCAATATCACAAGCACAAAGAGGGGAAAAGGGTCACATTAAAGTTTCTCTCACACAATGACGTAAAAGAAATTTATCAGTAATCTACAAAGGGATAGTCCCAAAAGAAAAAGAAACCCTCAAAATTATCAAGACCGTCTTATGATTAAGTATGTTCTCTACCAGTAAGAATGAACCCTGCCCTAAGTGAGAAGTGCCCATTTACTGTCCCTATTAGCTAAGAACGGAATACGTGTTCAAGCTTAAACAGCAAAGCTCAATCCTATACTAATATAAGAACATCTTCATCATACAACTTACAGAGTTTCTGTAAGAAAACTGACATCATGTTCAATTACTAATCTCTGACAATCTCCAAATGTTTTTAAAAGTTACTCTAAAGAGCCATTTATTTAAACATAAAATGAAATGAACATAAATGTATGCAGAGGCTACAATTTATATAACAGTAGAGAGAAGAGCAAGGCAGTTTAGGTCCTATACTCAAGGAGTTCACTATCTAGAAGATTAGACAAATACACTAATAACTTTAAAACAAATGTAGTCATTCCTGCTGTCAACCAAGTACGTGTTCCTTCCTATGGCTGCACTATCTCCTTCAAGTTAGGGGAGGCCATGTGGCTTGCTCAACCAATGTAACCTGAACAGTATGTCATTTCTGAGCAGTAATTTAAGAGCCTGGGTGATGTGCTACGCTTTTCTCCCCTTTATAGTAGTGACTTACGAGGCTCCAGGTGGTAGCAGCTCCATCTGCCCAGCAGCCAAAGAGAGAATAAAGAAGCCTGTGACTGATTTACAGTACGAGTGAAGAATAATCTGCTTTGGAGTTCCTGTCGTGGCGCAGTGGTTAACGAATCCTACTAGGAACCATGAGGTTGCGGGTTCGATCCCTGCCCTTGCTCAGTGGGTTAACAATCCGGCGTTGCCGTGAGCTGTGGTGTAGGATGCAGACGCAGCTCGGGTCCTGCGTTGCTGTGGCTGTGGTGTAGGCCAGTGGCTACAGCTCCAATTAGACCCCTAGCCTGGGAACCTCCACATGCCGCGGGTGCGGCCCTAAAAATGACAAAAGGCAAAAAAAAAAAAAGAATAATCTGCTTTAAGCCATTGAGGTGTTAGGGTTGTTTGTTACCACAGCTTAACTTCACCTATCAGAATAAGGTAACAAAGTAATTTTGATAAAGAATGCTAGGAGCTCTAAAGAAGTATATTACATCTCAATTCAACATATATTTAGTCTCGTAAAGGTGATGAAATTTTAAATACCACTGTTTTCTACATTCATGCCTGACCAATTTTCAAGTTTGCCTAACTAAAATAAACAAGTCTGGGGCTACTTTATTTAAGTTCCTTTCAAAAGGATTTTAAACTTTTACAAAAATCTTTTAGAGAATCTGGTTTTTAGTTCACACACAGAGGCTTACCACTAAGTAACTCAATCCAATTCTGGACCGTTTCTGGAGGCTGCGTCTCCTTAACATGCTTTAGGGCTTCATCAAGAAGAACATCGCCTGTTGGAGCGTCCGACTTACAAATCACCTAAAATGTAAGCAACAAGAGTCACGGCAGCTATTTGATCGCTTTAAATAAAAAACAATTATGCAAATACTTCATTATGCTTAAAGCCACAAGTGTTCACACAGCATCAAAGTTCATATTTTAAATTCTATATTAAGGAATTCCCAATATTTAACCTAACCAGATTAGCCACTATCATGAATGGGGAAAATATACCTACTGTGCAATAAGTAGTGAAGCAAAATGGTAGAACAGGTTATCCTCATTGTAATTCCTTTCACTGCTAAACTTTGGGCTATTTGATTCAGATTCATTTTTTTAAACATGTATTATTTCCACAACAGAGTCTCTATGTAAGAATTCACTATAGGAGTTCCCGACGTGGCTCAGCAGAAACGAATCCAACTAGGAACCATGAGGTTGTGGATTCGATCCCTGGCCTCGCTCAGTGGGTTAAGGATCCAGCGTTGCTGTGAGCTGTGGCGTAGGTTGCAGATGCGGCTCAGATCCTGAGTTGCTGTGGCTGTGGCGTAGGCCGGCAGCAACAGCTCTAATTCAACCCCTAGCCTGGGAACCTCTACATGCCGCGGGTGCGGCCCTAAAATGACTAAAGACAAAAAAAAAAAGAAATTCACTATATAATAAAGGTGGCGTTTCACATTTATGGAGAAAATACTTTTTAACAGACATTACTAAAACAACTGGCTAACAAATTAAAAGTGAAAATTAAGACTTGGCTTCTCAGAGCTTGTACCACAATGAAAGATAAAGATTTAAATATAAAATACAATTTGGAGCAGTTCCCATCGTGGCTCAGCAGAAACAAACCCAACTAGTATCCATGAGGATGAGGGTTTGATCCCAGGCTCTGCTCAGTGGGTTAAGGATCTAGCATTGCTGTGGCTGTGGCATAGGCCAGCAGCTGTAGTTCCAATTCAAACCCTAGCCCAGAAACTTCCATGGGCCGTACCCGTGGCCTACATACATATATATATATATATACATATACATATATATATATATACACACACACACACATATATATATACACACACACAAAATTCATATATATAAATTCATCATCATAGAACATTTGATTGGAAAGCGTTGTTCTAGACTATGCTTTTAGTAGAAGGTCAGAGAGAACGAGAAAAAAGGGCAACCTTGACAGAAAAAGTTGTATGTCTATATGCTGCGATTATACCATTTCTTAACCTCTCACTTATTCCTTAAATCCACTGCAACCTGGCCTCAATGCCTACCACATGTACATCCCTTTGAGACAACCCTCATAATCACAATAAGCTAGGTATAGTTGGATCTTTTTTAATATGAAATTCTACACCCTAAATCTCTCTGGATGGACTATTTTTCTCCATTACCTCTGCAATCATTCTAATCTATCTAATCTGGCATCCTTCCTTGGATTAGGTTTCTTTACCAGCTTCCCTGTACTAGTTTTAGCGGTTTTCAATCCATTCTCCTCACTAATCTTTCTAAAGGCAAATCTTATCATGATATTCTAGTTTCTGCTTAAAATTCTTCACCAACTCAGAGCAAGTCCCAACTCCTTAACAAAATTCAGCACTGTGGTGGCCCACAAATAAATATTCTCTGCCCATACATATAATTTCTATTCCGTTTTGGGGGGAGGACAAGACACCTTCTTCAACAGGTAACCAAGGATGACAAGACATTTGAAAGAAATTCTTTAACAAGGAAGAGACCAAAGAGAAAATAAGAACTGAAGAAACAGAAGCACAGATCAAGAGAAGACGCCACAATTAAAAAAACAAAAGCAAAAAAACAAGAAAGAGTTCCTGGAAATCAAAAACATGAAAGCCCAAATAAAAAACTCAACAGAGGGTTAAGAGATAAGAGAGACCAAGAGAATGTCAATTATATCCCAATAAAGCTAGGAGATGAACCAGAAAGAACATAAAAACCAGAAAGAAAGAAAAAAATGTATGTGTGACTGGGTTACTTTGCTGTACAACAGAAAAATGATAGTACACCATAAACCAACTATAATGGAAAAGATAAAAATCATTAAAAAAATAAAACACTGAAACAAAATAGGCAAAAGTTTTAGAGAATGTAGTTTAATGACTTATGGGTATAAATCCATAGAGCAGACTGTGCTACCTACATAAACAGAAAGGTCCTAGTGATCCTCACATGACAAAGAAAGAGAGAGAGAAAGAACGGAGGGAAGGAGGGAAGGAGGGAGGGAGGGAGGGAGGAAGGGAGGAAGGAAGGAAGGGGAAAGAAAGAAAAGGAAAGGAAAGAAAGAAAAGGAAAGAAAAGAATAGCCAAGAGGTCCACATTCAACTTATACAGTTCTAGAAAACAGGGTGAAGATACAAGAAATATAAGAAAACTTTCCAAAATCAAAAGACACACATTTCTAATCTGAAAAAGTCCAAGCATAATGAATCTTAAAAGACCCACATCAGGGCATACTGTACAATTTCGGAACACCAGAGATAAACAGACCATCTTAAATGTATCCAGAGAAGAAAAAACAGGTATCATACAAAGAATGAAAATCAAAACGGCATCAGACTTTAATAGCAACTCTGTACATTAGAGTACAGTAAGGAAATGCCTTAAAAATTCTATAGGGGAGTTCCCATCATGGCTCAGCAGAAACGAATCTGACTAGCATCCATAAGGACACAGGTTGGATCCCTGGCCTCGCTCAGTGGGTTAAAGGACCCAGCATTGTCGTGAGCTGTGAGGTAGGTCACAGACGCGGCTCGGATCTGGCATGGCTGTGGCTGTGGCATAGGCTGGCAGCTACAGCTCTGAATGGACCCCTAGCCTGGGAACTTCCATATGCTGCGGTACAGCCCTAAAAAGACCAAAAAAAAAAAAAAATTTCTGTGGGAAAATAACTTAAACCTAACATTCTATACCCAGTCAAGCTGTCAAACAGAAACGAGGTACAATAAAGGAATTTTCAGGCATGCAAAGTCTCAAAACATTTTCCTCACACAAAGGTGGAAGAAAATATTAGATCTAGAAAACCGAGGGGCTGAAAGCAGTAAAAATGTGAAAGGAAGTCCCAGTAGAACCAAAGCATAACTAGTCCAGACTGGAGCACAAGAAAGCTGTAGCGGAGTCAACTGATGTATCTGAACATTTAAAAATTAATAATGCAAATTTTTCTCTGATGGAGCATATAAGAAAAAAAGGACAGCCATGTAGAAAACCTTAAAAAAAAGGGACTGGAGTTCCTACTGTGGCTCAGCGGGTGAAGAATGCAACAGTGTCCGTGAGGATGTGGGTTCGATCCCCAGCCTTACTCAGTGGGTTAAGGATCCAGTGTTGCCACAAGTTGGAGTGCAGGTCCCAGATGCAGCTCAGATCCAGTTCTGCTGTAGCTGTGGCATAGGCCTGCAGATACAGCTCCAATCCGAACCCTAGCCTGGGAACTTCTATATGCCGCAGATGTGGCCGTAAAAGAAAAAAAAAAAGAGAGAGAGAAAGAGATTAATTCCTGGGGGGGGGGGGACAACTGTAAGAAAGGAAATAACAGGATATAACTTAACTCTGCAGAAAACAGCATTAACATAGTAGTAATAATATAAAACAATCGTTACTGTTTTGCCAAAAATTATAACTCTATTAGGAAGACTGAGAAGTGGGGGTCAAAGTGGTTTTAAGTAACAGATGTAAGTAAATAGCACTTCAAATTGATTTTTCAAGAGATGGTGGTATAAGTTTATAAATATGGAGATAAATGCCAAAATAAGCAAGAATTGTAGCCAAGTTGAATGGTGGCCCCCAAAAGGTGTTCATATCCTAACCCAAAACCTAATTCTCAATAATCATTGTAGATAAAATTAAGTTAAATTAGATCTGGAGGTGAGATTGTCCTGGATTACCCAGGTGAGCCAACATGCAATGAAAGTGTCCTTATGAGTGACATACAAAGGAAAGACACACAGAGGACAAGGTGTTGCCATGAGAAAATAAGAGAGAGAGGGAGATGCAGCCAAAAGCCTAGGAAAGCCTCGAGCCAGCTGAAGCTAGAAGAGGCAAGAAATAGAATCTTCTTCAATCAGCCTTCAACAAGAGCACAGCACATTCTGGCCTCCAGATGTGTAAGAGAATTAGCATCTGTTGTTTCAAGCCACCCAGTCTGTGGTAACTTGTTAAGGCAGCCTTAGGACACTAACAGAAGGACTGGGTTGTCTCCCAGGTGCGAGACTAACAAGTGAGGAAGGGTGGGTAGAGGACTGCTGTTTTTTCACTCTAAGCCTTTCATTACAATTTGATTTCATAACTATCGTATATGTATTAGCTTAATAAAGTCAAGTATTTTTAAGTGAGGAAATGAAATCATATTGGAGTATTTTTCCAAAAGACATATCAACTACCTAGTTAAGGTCAGACAAACAAGTAGATTGAAATAAAAAGCCCATGCAGGCAGGGAACATGTCTCTCTCGGTCACCAATGTATCCCCAGGGTCAAACACAATGCATAATAGTACACTAAACAAATACATGATGAATGAATAAATAAATGACAGAGCAAGTAATTTACTGATAACTAACACAAAACTTGTTCTTGTTTCCACACACATAAAAACCAGTATCGAAATCTTTTCCCTTTAGGTCAGGGCTCCATAACATTAGTGCAAAATTACTTATAATTTCTATTAGTAGTAGTAACCAATGTGTATACTTCATTGGTAATTATAATGGCAGATTCTCAAAGTTTTTGTCCTCCATAAATCCATGGTTGTACAGTAAAATGGAAATAAAAACTATATTCTCCTTTATGAAATATCTAAAACAGTAATTTTAAACCTAATCTCATGCCAGTTCATTTGATTCTACTTTAAATGACTAGACTGAATTTTTAAATTCCATGAGGAATATTTTCTGCTTTACTATGTTTATTTTGCATACAACTTTCAAGAATACATTGTCTTTCTTTCCTATAGGATTATTACTCTCTCTACCATATCAATCAAAACATGTTCAGTTTTCACCTAAACTTTTCGGATTTCATTTTAAGACAACGTATTAAGGGAAAAATAGCTTTGAAACACCCCATGCCCCTCAAGAAACAATGATAGACTAGACGAATATTTTAGACAGTCCTGAATATTTTAGATTGAGGTCAAAGTTCTAAAACTTAGCCAATAATACCTCTATTTACACAGACCTTCACAGCAGAGAGGCAGAGATCTGGAAAATATTCATATTCTGGCAGAGCAATCAACAGCCTACGAATAGTTAAATTTGCACAAAATCACCTTTGAGTAGTTAACGTCGAGTCATCCAA
Organism: Catagonus wagneri; assembly: GCA_004024745.2. NCBI lineage: Eukaryota > Metazoa > Chordata > Mammalia > Artiodactyla > Tayassuidae > Catagonus > Catagonus wagneri. The sequence goes on from PVHT020000009.1 coordinate 7,323,909, forward strand.
ATCATGGCTTTCAGAAGCAGCAAATAAAGTATGGAGTCGCTTTGAGTAGGACGCACCACCACCAGCCAGTGATCATAATAATGAATTACACTATTCATTATGTACAAAGAACCAAAAAACCAAGTTGCTAGAAAGACATGATTCAATAAAGACTTAACTTTAAAATCAACTTCCCCTTTAACTGTTGAAAGCTATCAGTAGAAACAGTTAATTTTTAGGCAGCAAAAAATCTTTTAAAAGATGTTATATAGCCCCCTTACCTTTCTTGTTAATAGACTTTTACGTCTCATTCCACAAGCCTCTAGCTGTAACCTTCCTCTCAATGCTAATTCAATTAACATACAGCCACGTAATCCAGATGATATACAGTCATTCCAAAATGATGTGTAACCCTATTAAAAAAGAAAACAAAACAGCTAATTTGCTTTGTGCTCAGAGTCAAGAACAGAATTATTTTTAGCCACAGTTATTTCCTATATGACTTTTACCTTTCATGTCTTTCCATAATTAAATACTGAAAAAATATAACTACTACACACTACTAATGTAGGATTTTTAGGAACTTAAGTGTCTCTTTACCTCTTTCCTTACATGTAGATAAACAACACATAACTCTGGAAGTCACTAAGTTATGAGTGCGTGTTAGGCTCTTTTAGATTGCAGGAATCAGGGGTCACCCAGTCAGCCCTAGATTATAGTTGTTTATTACTAGAATACATGGACAAATTGAGAAGCTCAGGAAAAATAATTTAACCCAATGTGGCCTCATGTAGAATTAGAACATCATTCGATGCTGTTTAAGATTTTAAAAAAGCACAAGGTTAAATCTGGAAGAATATATTATAAAACTTACGTATGAACCCATGCCTAAAGTTCTGAATGGCTAATAGTAAAGCCATCAGATGGATGAGCCCCCACCCCCTGCCCCAACAAAAAGAAATTTTAAGGCAACATCCAAAGTGGGCAGTCAAACAGAATGAGACTGATAGACGTCTAGGGATTTGCGAATACTCCAGTCAAACAGGCATCACCAAATGAAGTCAGGGCACTCTTTGAGAGCTAATAACTGGGACCATCCAAATTATGAAGCCATGAACTCTGCCAGCAGGACTGCCAGCTATTAAAGTACCTAACTCTGAAGAGGAAGCAGAAGCTGTAACTGGTTCTAGTTAAGACTCAGAACAGGGTAACATAAAATCTTGGTGGGAGGGAGAACAGATTAATGGATTCTTTGTAGAATGGAGGATGGAGAAATAGGGACGCCTAGATCCTTGGTCCTAGTACTTTCTTGAAGTCAGTTTTAGTACTTTGCCAAGTCACACTGGTCAGCTTGCATTTCAGAGAAAGACTGACCATCAGGGTCCATGGGACTTCACTACTGACACAGAGACTTAAATAACAAAGCTTCCACTTCTGAGAATGAAGGCTTTGGGAAAATGACAATTTAGATGAAAAGACCCACAAGGGATAAACAAAAAGAGCAACTTAAAGAAGATTGAGGAGTTCCCATTGTGGCTCAGCGGTTAGCTAACCCAACTAGCATCTGTGAGGACATGGGTTCGATCCCTGGCCTCACTCAGTGGGTTAAGGATCTGGCATTGCTGTGAGCTGTGGTGTAGGTCGCAGACACAGCTTGAATCTGGCACTGCTGTGGCTGTGGTATAGGCCAGCGGCTTCATTTCCGATTGGACCCCTAGCCTGGGAACCTCCACATACCACAGGTGCGGCCCTAAAAGACAAAAAGACCAAAAAAAAGATTTAAATGTGAGGCAGGGGAAGCAGACACTGACTGAATTTGAGGGAAACCTTTTAAACTTAGTGTTAGGGATCTGGTTAAATTAAGACCACTGGTAATTAGCTAAATGGTTAATAAGACCAACTTACTGATACTAGGTAAAATCCATGGTTTGTGGATCCAAGACAAATAAAGCCCTAAGAAGCCTCAGAATGGATTCACATGAAATCAAGTTACAACTGGCCTGGACATACGATGGAGTTCCTAGGTAAGCCTCTACAAACTATAAACAACAGAGTGCATCTCATACAACAGTGACGGATGTGGACAGGACTATGCCCTGTTTCTCCAACCAGGACATTTCAGATGAACAGATGTGAATTTTAGAAGCTTCTATTTGCTAGCAGAGAACGAAATGTATCAACCTAGACTGCTCCCAGCGTAATGATATAACCCAGACATGGCAGCAAAATGGAGTCTTTAATAACAGACTTTGAAGATCTACATTTAGCAAATGGTTCTGAGCCAGAATATTAACTCAGGTAGTCAGTGTAGGAGCATGGGCTTTGATGCATTCTTTGATATGGCCTTTCATTAATATTTATGGTTTAAGGGCTCCAGAGATTAATTCCCCACAGGCCTTGTTTACTATAGAAAATGTGCCTTCCCCTAAACAGACCATAATCTCTAACTCACTCCTCAACTGATCGAAAAGGAATGAGAGAAATGGTGACCTAGCTCCAATTAGACCCCTAGCCTGAGAACCTCCATATGCCGCAAGTGCGGCCCTAGATGAGTCAAAAAGATTAAATAAATAAATAAATAATAAAATAAACAAATATGTGATATTACATGTGCTTCCTTATTAGTACATTAAACAACAAATTCTAGTGGCAAGTCCTATAACTACTATAATTCCAACAGTGATGAGCAGACAATAATGTGTCTAAATAAATGTAGTATGTGATGTGATACAAAAATATCTCTGGTTTCTACTGATGACAAACTCATAGATACATACTTCAGCTTTCCTACAGTCATAACGGAAGTAGATGATAACTTTCAGTTATAAGTCATTAAAAATAAAGAAATAACTTTTCCCACCCAAGCATTTTACCCTGAATTCCAACACTGACTCCAGGCTAAGAACAAGTCTATTACCTGGGAACACTGAAACAAGTCTCGAACCAAGAACCCCTCTGTCAGAACCCAATCCAAGTTTTATAAATTCAATCTATGTACAACTTTTTCTCAATTCTGTGCAGACTCCAATCCCACGCCTCCTTCCCTTCTATGCATCAGTCCCCTCCATTCTTCCCCTCAGCTCTCACCAGCACAACAATCATTCTGTGCCAAAGTACTATTCTAAGCAGTTTGCTTAAACCTTCACCACCTTCTGAGGTAGGTACTATTATCATCACTCCCCATTCCACAGCAGGGAAAATGAACCCAGACTGTACCACTTCAACTGCAGTCCTGCTAATAATTTCCTAAAGGAATTTTCCATGTTTATTCTATCGCATTCACCTAGCAAAACTCCAATAGATCCAGCCAACTGTCCACTTTCTCCTTTTCCATACCTGTGCTTCTGAACTCCTGGTGGAAAAAAAAAAGGTAAACTTGCAATCTCAGTACAAATTAAACTAAGCCCATCCTGGCAAATCCTTCTGCATTTTCCTAGTCAAAGCTTTTACACACTCTCCATAGCAACTGTTTCAAAACAATATTCCCCTCCAATCCCAACTTGGCTCATTTTCAGCAGATGTCATCATAGGAAGTAAACACCATCGGATAGGAACAACCTCAACTTTCAGCAATGAACCACACCAATAAACTCCACTTCATAGTCCATACTCATTCTTCTGTCTGGTTACAATAGGAAATCCGCTTAAGGCTAATTCTTCTTCTACCCACTCTCTCCCACTTCAAAAATGTACCTTTGCTCTGAGCTCCTGCCCTCCTAAAATACTTTAAACCTCTAGCATATATATTCACACCTTCTTAGTGACACTCAAACATCCTCAAGTTTGCCTATCGAGAAAGACAAGGATCAATGTGGATCTATCTTACTCCCATTCATGGCAAGCTTCTTAAAAGTATAGTCAAAAAATAATTTCTACCACTTCCATTTCACTTCCCAACCTATGCAATCTGATACAGTTGGGGTGTATCTGTATTTTTACATGCCCAGCTCTATTATTCTCTCCTGCCTTCCAAGTCCTAACTGTCTAATGGATCATCTACATGTGCTCCCTTTCAGCCCCCATGAAAACGGAAGGTATTACTCATTTTTCTTTCTATACCTGCCACTGCTCACTTCACTGCAGAGAGCACAAAAATTGTGAGCAGAAACTGACTTCCTCTCAAGCAAATGAATTTTTAGAAGGATGTGTGGCAAAAAGTGTACATGCTTTTGACTAGTAAAGTTTTTAAAAGTATATATATATTTTTTTCTTTTTATAGCCACACCTATGGCATATGAAAGTTCCCCAGCTAGCTGAATCAGAGCTGCAGCTGCCAGCCTACACCACAGCTACAGCAACAAAGGATCCAAGCGGTATATGCAACCTACACTACAGCTTAGAGTAATGCCGGATCCTTAACCCATTGAGTGAGGCCAGGGATCAAACCACATTCTCACTAACACCATGCTGGGTTCTTAACCGGCTGAGCCGCAACAGGAATTCCTTAAAAAGTATATTTAACAGTATCTTATTAACAAGATTGGACTATAATCCTATAACCTTAATTCTTCCCTAGGAAACAAAGTTTTAATTTAGTAAACACAACACAATAACGTTTCAGTATGCAAAGCTGTTTTCACATATGTAAATTATCACCTCATCTCACAATAACCAAGTAAAATGTTGTTATTGCACATCTGAAGAATCTGAAGTTTAGTTAATTAAGAAGTACAACCACATTCACACATCAGCAGTTATACCTAAAGCCACAGTGCTGTGTTACTCTAAGATATAGTGCTTTCGCCACTACATTGTCAGTATTTTAAATTGAGGACGTTTTGGAAAACATACAGAATCAGGAAAGCACTTTAAGTTTTCTATCAAGTCACCACAACAAATTTACTAGATGTTGGCCTCTGCATGATTCCCTAGCAAAAAGCCAATCCCATTTGGCAGGCAAAGGAACAAAGTAACATAAGATTTAAAAGTACATAAAGTAAAAAATGTTTTTAATTCTTGAAGAAAAATATAATTTTAATTCAATAAACACCCACTGAGTACCAAGACACTGCTAGGCGGAGGTAAGAGAGATGAACAAAACCCAAGGCACAGAATGAAAAGAAAAAAATAATCATTATAATTCAATGTAATAAATATCCTAATACTGATATGACTAGAATGACATTTATTCATTCCTTCATTCCAAAAACATGCTATGAACTGAAGAGGATCTCCCCCACCTCCACCCCTCACCTCAAACTTCACATGTTGAAGACCTAATTCTCATAGGACAGTACCTGGAAATGAAGCCTCAGAGAGATAGTCAGGTTTACATGATGGCATAAGGATGAGATTGGTGCAGTTATAGAAACAGATACCAGAGGGTCTGTTCTCTCTGCCACACAAAGACACAGCAAGAGGAACCTCACCAGAACTCAACCACATATGCATTAGCCTCCAGGGCCATGAGAAAAAGAATTTCTGATATTTACAGACTAATACACATGCATAAGCACCTACAGGACTCTAGACATTATGTTAGGTGTACACAAGGAGGGGAGGGGAAGAGAGGGGAAGGAAGGAGGGAAGGGAGGAGAGGGCAGGGACGGGGGGGAGGGAGGGGAGGAAGGAAGGAGAGAAATATTTTTTTTTATTTTAAAAAAAATGTGATTTCCAGATCATCAGAGAGAAAAATAAATGAAGGATGAAGGTTCACATGGCAATATTTATAATATACGCGTATTATGGTATATCAAATAATATGTTCTATCATGCAGTCACTGCAAATAATGGTGTACCGTTATTTCTCATTGTGTGACCTGAATTTTTTCTGTGAACACATACCATGAAAATTTATATTTACTAACACAAAAAGGTGGTCATTAAGAGAAAAAGGGTTACAAACAGTACTGGAATGAGATCTTTTTCCTTTTCTTTTTTTAAAGTAAAAAAAAGTAAATATAGGCAAACTCGTTTAAAATATAACTGTGAAGAATAATGGAATACCAAAATATTACTATCCAACTTCCACTACTTGCCTTTGTGCAATCTATTCTCCACACAGAACTTTTTTTTTATTTCTTAAATAAAGACTGGAGGCAGTTTCCCTGTGGTCTAGAGATTAAGGATTTGGCGTGTTCACTACCATGGCCTGAGTTCAACCCCTGGTCTGGGAACCAAGATCCCATACCAAGCCACTGCACAGTGCAGCCAAAAAAATAAATAAATAAAAAATGAAAATTGGGGAGACAGGATTAAGATGGTGGAACAAAAGGACTGGAGCTCAACTTCTCTCATAAAAACAACAAAATTAAAACCAAATACTGAGCAACCTTCAACCAACTGGACTAGAAACTTTCAAAAAGATATGCTACTCCAGAAGACAAAGAGGAGGCCACATCAAGAAGTAGGAGGGGCAATTACACGACATAAGCAACCCCATACCTCCCGGGTGGAAAGCCCCACAGACTGGAAAGTAACTGTATCACAGAGACTCAGCTACAGGAGTGAGAGTTCTGAGACCTGCATCAGGTCCCCACTCCTGGGGGTCTGGTACTGGGACAAAGAGCCCCCAGAGCATCTGGCATTGAAGGCCAGTGGGGCTTGGGAGCAGGAGCTCCACAGGACTGGGGGAAACAGAGATGCCATTCTTGAAAGGCACACACAGACTTTTACATGCACTGGGTCCCAGAGCAAAGCAAAGGTTCCATAGGAATCTAGGTGGGACCTGACTGCAGTTCTTGGAGGGTCTCCTGGGAAAACGGGGTGACTGTGGCTTGTTGTGGGGGAAGGGCACTGGAGGCAAAGCTCTTGGGAATATTCATCAAACTGTGTTTCTCTGGAGGTGGCCATTTTTGGGAAAATCTGGCCCCACCAATCAGCTCTGAGAAGCCCCAGGCCAAACAATAATTCAGGTGGGATCACAGCCCCACTCATCAGTAAACAGCCTGCCTAAAGACCCCTGAGGCACACAGCCACCTCTAATCTCACCCAGAGACAAAGCCCCACCCACCAGAGGGATAGGAATCAGCCCCACCTACCAGTGGGCAGACACCAGTCCCTCCCATCAGGAAGCCTACAACAAGTCCCAAGCCCCCATTCCAACTTCAGCCACAAGGGAGGCAGACACTAGAAGTAAGGCTACAACTCTATTGTCTGCAAAAAGATCACCACACCAAAAACCTATAAAAATGAAAAGACAGAGAACTACAACTCAGATAAGGGAGAAAGAAAAAAAAGAAAACAGAAAAACAGCTAAGTGATCAGGAGATTATCAGCCTCCAGGAAAAAGATTTTAGACTGTTGATGCTGAAGATGATATAAGACACTGGAAATAAACTGGAGGCAAAGACTGGGAAATAATAAGCAAAGAAATACAAGATATAAAACTTAAGCACGAAGAGATGTAAAATACAGTAACTGAAATAAAAATTTCATTAGAAGCAGCCAACAGCAGAATACAAGAGGAAGAAGAACCAATAAGCGAGGTGGAGGACAGACTAGTGGAAATCACTGATGTGGAACAGAAAAGAGATACAAGATTGAAAAGAAATGAAGAGAGTCTCAGAGACTCTGGGATAACGTTAAATGCACCAACATCCATATTATAGGGGTGACAGGAGGAGGAGAGAAAGAGACAGAAAAAATACTCAAAGAGATAACAGCTGAAAACTTCCCGAATATGGGAAAGTAACCACTCACTCAAATCCTGGAAGGGCAATGAGTACCATATAAAATAAACCCAAGGAGGAAAACCCTGAGACACATATTAATCGAAATGACCAAAATTAAAGACAAAGAGAAAATACTGAAAGCAGCTAGGGAAAAGAAACAAATAAGATACAAGGGAACCCTGATAAGGTTATGGGCAGATTTTTCAGCAGAAACTCTGCAGGCCAGAAAGGAGTGGCATGGTACACTTAACGTGATGAAAGGAAAAAACCTCCAACCAAGATTACTTTACCCTGCAAGGCTTTCATTCAGATTTGAAGGAGAAATCAAAAGCTGTACAGATAAGCAAAAGCTAAAAGAATTCAGCAACACTAAACCAGCTTTACAACAAATTCTAAAGAAATTTCTCTAGGCAGAAAAGAAAAGGCCACAACCAGAAACAAAAATACCACAAACGGCAAGGCTCACCAGTAAGGGCATATATACAGTAAAGACACTAAATCAACTATGCACAATTATGCCACCAAAATCCGAAATCATGAGAAGAGAAGGGTACAAACTTAGGACACTGGAGATGCACTTGCAATTAAGAAACCAACAACTTAAAACAATCTCGTTTATACGTAGACTCCTATATCAAAACTTCAGGGTAACTGCAAACCAAAAATCAACAATTGATACACAAATAAAAATCAGCTCAAACGCCACACTAAAGATAGTCATCAAACCACAAGAGGAGACAACAAGAGAATAAGGGAAGAAAAAAGAGCAACAAAAACAAATCCAAAATAGTTAATAAAATGGCAATAAGAATATACTTATCAATAACTACCTTAAATGTTAATAGACTAAATGCCCCAATCAAAAGACACAGACTGGCTGAATGGATACAAAAACAAGACCCATATATATGCTGTCTTCAAGAGACTCACTTCACTTCTAGGGACACATACAAACTGAAAGTGAGAGGATGGAAGAAAATATTCCATGCCAAAGGGAATCAAAAGAGAGCTGGGGGGTTCCCATCGTGGCTCAGTGGTTAACGAATCCGACTAAGAACCATGAGGTTGCAGGTTCGATCCCTGGCCTTGCTCAGTGGGTTAAGGACCCGGCATGGCCGTGAGCTATGGTGTAGGTTGCAGACGCGGCTCAGATCCTGTGT
>PVHT020000009.1:7332760-7349659 GCA_004024745.2 Catagonus wagneri
AAAAAAAAAAAAAAAAAAAGCTGGGAGCTCCCGTTGTGGCTCAGTAGTTAACAAATCTGACTAAGAACCATGAGGTTGCGGGTTCAATCCCTGACCTTGCTCAGTGGGTTAAGGATCCGGCGTTGCCGTGAGCTGTGGTGTAGGTTGCAGACATGGCTCAGATCCCATGTTGCTGTGGCTGTGGCGAAGGCCAGCAGCTACAACTCTTGTTAGACCCCTAGCCTGGGAACCTCCATATGCTGCAGGTGCAGCCCTAGATGAGGCAAAAAGCCAAAAGGAAAAAAAAGAAAGAAGGAAAGAAAGCTGGAGTAGCAATGCTCTTATCAGACAAAATAGACCTTAAAATGATGAATATTTTAAGAGACAAGGAAGGACATTACATAATGATCAAAGGATCAATCCAAGAAGATACAGTAATTTTAAATATCTATGCACCCAACATAGGATCACCAGGATCACCACAATATATAAGACAACTACTAACAACCTTAAAAGGAGAAATCAACAATAACACAATCATAGTGGAGGACTTTAACACCCCACTTACAGCAATGGATAGATCGTCCAGACACAAAATCAATAAGGAAGCACAGGCCCTGAATGAAACATTAGACCAGACAGACTTAATAGACATTTATACGACATCCCATCCAAAAGCAACAGAATACACATTTTTCTCAAGTGTGCATGGAACATTCTCTAATACTGACATCCTGGGCGACAAATCAAGCCTCAGTAACTTTAAGAAAATTGAAATCATATCAAGCATTTTCTGACCACAATGCTATACAACTGGAAATCAACAACAAAAAAGCTGCAAAAAACACAAACACGTGGAGACTAAACAACATGCTACTAAACAACCAATGGATTACTGAAGAAATCAAAAGAGGAAATTAAAAAATACCTAGAAGCAAATGACAACAAAGATACGACACTCCAAAACCTAAGGGATGCAGCAAAAGCAGTTCTAAGAAGGAAGTTTATAGCAACACAAGCCTACCTCAGAAAACAAGAAAAAGCTCAAATAAACAACCTAACTTTATATCTAAAGCAGCTTGAGAGAGAAGAAAAGACAAGACCTAAAGTTAGTAGAAGGAAAGAAATCATAAAGATCAGAGCAGAAATCAATGAAATAGAAACGAAGAAAAACTTAGAAAAGATCAATGAAGCTAAAAGCTGGTTCTTTGAAAAGATCAACAAAATGGATAAACCCTTAGCCACACTTATCAAGAAAAAAAAGAGAGAGAACTCAAATCAGTAAACTTAGAAATGAAAAAGGAAAAGTAACAATGGACATCACAGAAACACAAAGGATCATAAGAGAATACTATCTGCAACTACACACCAATAAAACGGAAAACCTAGAAAAAATGGGCAAATGCTTAGAAAAGTACAATCTTCAAAGACTAAACCAAGATGAAATAGAAAAGATGAACAGACCAATCACAGGTTCTGAAATTGAAACTGTAATTTTAAAACTTCCAACAAACAAAAGTCCAGGACCAGATGGCTTCACAGGCGAATTCTATCAAACATTCAGAAAATAGGGTATAGCACTCCCAACTCCTTCAATGGTTTCCCAACTGCACTCATTATAATACACAAAATTCTTTCTTTTTTGCCTTTTTCTAGAGCCACACTTGTGGCATATGGAGGTTCCCAGGCTAGGGGTCTAATCGGAGCTGTAGCCATGGGCCTACACCACAGCCACAGGAACGCAGAATCCGAGCCACATCTGCAACCTACACCACAGCTCACGGCAATGCAGGATCCTTAACCCACTGAGCAAGGCCACGGATCGAACCCACAACCTCATGGTTCCTAGTCAGATCTGTTAACCACTGAGTCAGAACAGGAACTCCATAAAATTCTTATCCTGACTGTAAGGCATGTATGCATTCTCTATTATCACCTCAGGTTATTCTCCCCATCCCTCCACTCCTGCCCAAACAATCTTTCATCATTTCAAACCAGACCAAGCTCCATATCATATCAGAGCCTTGAAACATATTAGTTTATCTTCACTGATAACCAATTCTTCAGGTCTCAGCCTAAGTAACTCCTTGGAAAGTTCTTCCCTGTGACCTCCACTCAATACCCATTCTCACACAGCATCCTCTAATTTTCCTCCAGTTATAATTTGCACATATATGCACATATCTCTGTGTTTATGTATATACCTGTCTTCCTTAGTGCAGTGCTTACTATACAGTAATTATAAAAACCACAAATGCTTTATGAAGAAATGAAAGCCAAATTATGGGTTTTATTTTTCTCTTTTGTAATCTCTATTTTCTAAATCTTTTTCAACAAGGAGCACAGACGTTTGTAAGAAAATAATTAAGAGTATTACTACCTGTTAGTTATTTAAACTCAAACCAATCACCTTTTCTTCCCTCTAAGCGTTAATGGTAATTAAATTTGAATTAATTATTCTAAAATAATTGTCTTTCTGATCCATCTTGCTCCCTCTTCATCCCAGATCCAGGCACCAATTTCACAAAGTCTAATAACTTCAAAACTATGACAAACCTTTACACCTCTATCTTTTCCATCTGGCAATCCTTGCTTCACTTAAAATAAATGTCTTCCTAAAAATCCATTTTACATTATCACTGCTATCTTTAAAACCTACAACTGCCTCCAATATCACCTCTAACCATGTTTAAAACTTCCTATTTCACACACAATCCCCATCATATTAAACAAGTTCTCATTATTAAACTGATTTTTCTTGTTTAACTGTGTAAAACCACATCATTTTTAGGATAATTTTCCCATCTAGTTACTTTCACATACATATCAATCTATGAAAATATATCCTGTCTCAAATGCTAGTTTCCTATCAAGTCTCGTGCCACATCTCATTCGAAATTCTGCTCAAAACTTGTCTTCCAAAGTGTTCCCTACCATTTCCAACATTCCTCCTTAGCCACACCCCCAAATGCAAGTTACTTCCACCTGCCCCAGTCCCCACAGCACTTAGCTCTCCTACCCACTCTACCACTGATGACAGTCACTTTTCCCTTCCTCATGAAATCTGGACAAGCGCCCACATGAGGAACACCTCTCTTCAAAGGAATTCACTTTTCTTACCAGCTATTAAGATGATTTTTTTTAAATTTCCCCCAAATTGCATAGGATAGAAAAAGGCTGCCACTGTTTCACAGATGAGGCAAAAGCATCAGACAAAATGTGATCTAAGAAATTTGTGAGAGAAAAGCCACTTCCTCCAGCAAACGGCAAAAGAAACCACATAAAAAACACAAACCCTAAGATTAAACCAAAATGAAATAGAAAATATGAATAGACAAATCACAAGTTCTGAAGTTGAAACTGTGATTAAAAAACTTCCAACAAACAAAAGTCCAGGACCAGATGGTTTCACAGGTGAATTCTATCGAACATTTAGAAAAGCGCTAATGCCTAGCCTTCTGAAACTCTTCCAAAAAATTGCAGAGGAAGGGACACTCCCAAACTCATTCTATGAAGCAACCATCACCCTGATACCAAAACCAGACAAAGATATCACAAAAAAGAAAATTATAGGCCAATATCACTGATGAACATAGATGCAAAAATCCTCAACAAAGTACTAGCCAACCGAATCCAATAATACATTAAAAGGATTGTACATCATGATCAAGTGGGATTTATCCCAGGGATGCAAGGAGTCTTCAATATCCACAAATCAATCAGTGTGATACACCATGTTAACAAACTGAAGAATAAAAACCATATGATCCTCTCCATAGATGCAGAAAAAGCCTTTGACAAAATCCAACACCCATTTCTGATAAAAACCCTTCAGAAAGTGGGCATGGGGGAACCTACCTCAACATCATAAAGGCCATCTATGACAAACCCAGAGCCCACATCATTCTCAATGGTGAAAAGCTGAAAGAATTCCCACTGAGATCAGGAACAGGACAAGGATGTCCACTCTCGCCACTACTATTCAACATAGTTCTGGAAGTCCTAGCCACAGCAATCAGAGAAGTAAAAGAAATAAAAGGAATCCAAATTGGAAAGGAAGAAGTAAAACTATCACTTTTTGCAGATGACATGATACTATACCTAGAGAATCCTAAAGACTCTATCAGAAAACTGTTAGAGCTCATCAATGAATTTGGAAAAGTTGCAGGATACAAAATTAATACGCAGAAATCAACTGCATTTCTATATAATAACAATGAAAGATCAGAAAGAAAAATTAGGGAAGCAATCCCATTTACCATCACATCAAAAAGAATCAAATACTTAGGAATAAACCTGCCTAAAGAGACAAAAGACCTGTACTCTGAAAATTATAAGACGCTGATGAAAGAAATCAAGGATGACATGAACAGGTGGAAAGACATACCATGCTCTTGGACTGGAAGAGTCAATATTATCAAAATGACTATACTACCCAAGGCAGTCTACACATTCAATGCAATCCCTATCAAATTACCAAGAACCTTTTTCAGGTTCTTGGTAATTCAGAGAACCAGAACAAAATATTTTAAAGTTTGTTTGGAAGCACAAAAACCCAGAGTAGCCAAAGACATCCTGAAAAAGAAAAATGGAGCTGGAGGAATCAGGCTCCCTGACTTCAGACTCTACTACAAAGCTACAGTCATCAAAACCGTATGGTACTGGCACAAAGACAGAAATATAGATCAGTGGAACAGGATAGAAAGCCCAGAATTAAATCCACACATCTATAGTCAATTAATCTACGACAAAGGAGGCAAGAACATACATTGGAGAAAAGACAGCCTCTTCAATAAGTGGTGCTGGGAAAACTGGACAGCTACGTGGAAAAAAATGAAACTAGAACACTTCCTAACACCATGCACAAAAATAAACTCAAAATGGATTAAAGACCTAGATATAAGACCAGATACTATAAAACTCTTAGAGGAAAACATAGGCCAAACACTCTCTGCCATAAATGATAGCAACATCTTCTCAGATTCACCTGTCAGAGTAAGGACAATAAGAGAAATAAACAAATGGGACTTAATTCAACTTCAAAGTTTCTGCACAGCAAAGGAAACCCTAAACAAAACGAAAAGGCAACCCACAGAATGGGAGAAAGTATTTGCAAATGAATCAACCGACGAGGGATTAATCTCCAAAATTTACAAACACCTCCTACAGCTCAATACCAAAGAAACAAACAACCCCATCAAAAAATGGGCAGAAGATCTAAAGAAGAATTCTCCAAAGAATTTGGGCAGAATTCTCCAAAGAAGACATGGCAGATGGCAAATAAACACATGAAAAGATGTTCAACATTGCTCCTCATAGAGAAATGCAAATCAAAACCACTATGAGGTACCACCTTACACCGGCCAGAATGGCCATCATCAGAAAGTCTACAAACAAGAAGTCCTGGAGAGGGTGTGGAGAAAAAGGAACCCCATTACACTGTTGGTGGGAATGCAAATTGGTGCAGCCACTGTGGAAAACAGTATGGAGATTCCTCAGAAAACTCAAAATAGAATTACCATTTGATCCAGCAATCCCACTCCTGGGCATCTATCCAGAGGAAACCATGACCTGAAAAGACACCTGTACTCCAGTGTGCATTGCAGCACTCTATGCAATAGCCAGGTCATGGAAACAACCTAAATGCCCATCGACAGAGGAGTGGATAGGGAAGATATGGTGCATACACACAATGGAATATTACTCAGCCATTAAAAGGAACGAATTACCAACATTTATAGCAACACGGACGGACCTAGAAATTATCATGCGAAGTGAAACCAGTCAGACAATTAGACAGCAACACCCAATGCTACCGCTTACATGTGGAAACTAAAAAGACACAATGAACTTCTTTGCAGAACAGACAATGACTCACAGACTCTGGAAAACCTTGGTTTTTCAAATAAGACAATCTGGGAGTTAGGGGGATGCACTGTGGGTTTGGGACACAAAATCTATCAAATTGACTTGTGATGATTTATGTACACCTATAATTGAAATAAAATCCATTAAGTCAAAAAAAAAAACCCCACAAACCCTAGGCCTTCAATACCAATTCTACTGAAAGCAGAGTTTCTAATAACAAAGTTTATAATCAGAACCCACCCACAAAGGTAAGGGGAAAGTAAAGCCATGACAAAGCTCAAAATGGTAGTGTGTGGTCACTGCAGGAGATGGACAGATACAGGAAAAGGAGATGAAAGAGGAAGAATCCAATTTTAGATACATATCCAAAAGAACTGAAGCAGGGGAGTTCCCATTGTGGCTACGGGAAATGACCCAACTACTATCCATGAGGATACAGATTCGATCCCTGGCCTTGCTCAGTGGGTTAAGGATACAGAGTTGCCCTGAGCAGTGGTGTAGGTCACAGACACGGCTCAGATTCCAAGTTGCTGTGGGCTGTGGTATAGGCCAGCAGCTACAGGTCCAATTCGACCCCTAGCCTGGGAGCTTCTATGTAACATACCTGCATCCCTAAAAAAAAACAAACATATAAACAAAAAAACAACCAAATTATCCATCAACAGATGAATGGATAAAGAAAATATGGTATATACATACACTGGATTATTCAGGCTTAAAAGAATGAAACTCAGATCATGCTCTGACATGAATGAAATGAACACTGAAAACATTTATGCGAAGTAAAACAGACACAAAAGGACAAATGTTATTCCACTGGTATGAGGTGGCTAAAATAAATTCACAGCAATAGAAAGTAGAATGAAATGGTGGTTACCAGAGGCTAGAGGGAAGGGGAAATGAGTTAGCATTTAATGGCAAGGGTTTCAGTTTGGACCAGAAGAGTGATGGTGGGTGCGACATTCACAACAATGTAAAGGCCCGTAACACCACTGAGCTGTACACTTTTAAATGGGCTAAAACAGTGCATGCTATGTATACTTTACCACAATTAAGAAATTAAAATTATAAACTTAGGCTTTTTTTATTGTTTTAGACCT
Organism: Catagonus wagneri; assembly: GCA_004024745.2. Lineage (NCBI taxonomy): Eukaryota > Metazoa > Chordata > Mammalia > Artiodactyla > Tayassuidae > Catagonus > Catagonus wagneri. Next base: position 7,339,708 of record PVHT020000009.1, read on the forward strand.
ATCAGTCACATCAAGACTATGAAGATGGTGGAAAGGAACTATTCTAATAATGTTTCTCGCCCAACACTAGGAACACTGTCCAGAGAATAAAAGATCCTCAACTACACGAAGACAACTGAGAGATGAATGGATGGAAGGGTAGACTAAATACTTTACGTGGCTTAGTGGGTTAAGGATCTGGCATAGTCACTGCTGTGGCTCAGGTCATTGCTGTGGCACAGGTTTGATCCTTGGCTCAGGAGCTTCCGCATGCCACAGGCACAGCCAAAAAAAAAAACAAAGTTCAAACTTAAAAACAATTTCTAAATATATCAAATATTTAATAAAATCACTGAAATGTATGTTAAAATGTTTTAAATTTTAATTTAAAATTTCATAGATACCATCTTAAAATACTATTTGTGACAATCAAATGGAAGTTAATTCCAAAACCAATTTCCAGTCAGCTTCAAACCATTTTGTGAACAGAATTCCCTGGGAGGTTCTGTCCCAAGCTCTGGCTCAACCTACTCTCCTACAATGAAATGCCTCTCCCGTCTCAAATAGCTCAATGCTCGAGGCAACTCGCCTCTGCTCACTACTTCCTCTGAACCAAAAAGGTACTGTCTTCTACCACCTAAGCGGCACTCAGGACACTGTTTTACACTTTCTTTAACTCTCAAGTGCATTGTCTCCGCACTACTAGACTATAAACTTGTGAAGGCTAGGACTTTTCTTGTTATTTTATTTTATTTTATTTTATTCCTATTCTCATTTAACAAAAAGCCTTGCATAGAGTACAATTTTATAATTTGGTGCAATTTTGGGAAATTGTTCCCACATCTTTCCCCACCCTCAACCTCTACAGGAATGGGGCTCAGGTAGGCAAAGAACCTACGGTGAAGGAGAGATGAAAAGTAAATTAAAAGAAAGGAAATGGGGGAAATTTTTCAATAAAAATAAATTTAAGGAGTTCCTGTCGTGGCTCAGTGGATAACGAATCCAACTAGGAACCATGAGGTTGCGGGTTCGATCCCTGCCCTTGCTCAGTGGGTTAAGCAGACCCAGCTCGGATCCCGCGTTGCTGTGGCTGTGGCGAAGGCCAGCAGCTACAGCTCCAATTAGACCCCTAGCCTGGGAATCTCCATATGCCGCGGGTGCAGCCCTAGATAAGGCAAAAAAGACCAAAAATAAAATAAAATAAAAAATAAATAAAATAAAATAAATTTAAAAAGAGTTGTAGGGGGTTCCCATCGTGGCTCAGTGGTTAACGAATCCAACTAGGAACCATGAGGTTGTGGGCTTGATCTCTGGCCTCGCTCAGTGGGTTAAGGCATTGCAGTGAGCTGTGGTGTAGGTCGCAGATGTGGCTTGGATCCCACATTGCTGTGGCTGTGGCGTAGGCCAACGGCTACAGCGCTGATTAGACCCCTAGCCTGAGAACCTCCATATGCCGCGAGTGCAGCCCTAGAAAAGGCAAAAAGAAAAAGGGTTGTGGGCCAATGCCTTCTCCTGGGGACCCAGCCCTACCACCTTCAGATGGTCTTGGCCTTGAACTCAGACAGGAAGGATTGCCCCCCTAAAAAAGGGAGGAAGGGTTATCAAAAACCAGAGGTGGGAACAATAAAAGGTGGGAAGAATTGGTGATCTAGAGGGGTTGGAAGAGGTTAAGGACCTTTTGAAGCTTTCCGATTTTTTTCTTTCTGGATGCACCCAGGGGATAAAGAAATTCTCAGGCCATGGACAGAACCTGAGCCATAACAGTGACAACACTGGATTCTTAACTGCTAGGCCACGAGGGAACTCTATAAAGCTTTCCAATTTAGAGCCAAGACATAATGAAACCTAATACTTCTTATGTACCAACCATGCTAGGCACGTTAAATGTGTTATTTAATTATCATTACAGGAGCTCCCTTTGTGGCTCAGTGGTTAATGACTCCAACTAAGAACCATGAGGTTGCGGGTTCGATCCCTGGCCTTGCTCAGTGGGTTAAGGTGCTCACAGTGTTGCTGTGAGCTGTGGTGAAGGTTGCAGATGCAGCTCGGATCCCCCGTTGCTGTGGCTGTGGCAAAGACCGGCAGCTACAGCTCCTGTTAGACCCCTAGCCTGGGAACCTCCATATGCCGTGGGTGCGGCTCTACATAAAAAGGCAAAAAGACAAAAAAAAAAATATATATATATCATTACAGTCATTAATCACTTTGGAGGACTGGAGGATTCTGTTGTCTCTGGAGAGTCAGCAGTATCTTATAAGAATTGTTCGAGGAAGACTCTGGACTTAGCCTAAGAACAAGAAGTAGTACTTCAAGTTTCCAGATTTCTCGGTACAGCAGGCTAGGGATTACCAAAAAAATAAAACAGGTGTAGGTTCAGGACAAATGCACAAATAAGCAAGCATACGTAAGCAATTGCATTTGAATGGAATGTTCACTAAGCCCAGCAGAGCACAAGAGGGCCAAGAAATAATAAGAGTTCTCTTGTGGCTCAGCAGGTTAAGGATCCAGCATTGTCACCGCAGCGGCTCAGGTCGCTGCTGTGAAGCAGATTCAATCCCTAGCCTAGGAACTTCTATATGATGTGAGTGTGGCCAACATAAAAGAAAAAGAAATAATAAAAATAATGGAAATATTAAATACTTGTTTAGATCACTAGAAATCTCAATTCACTTCCCTAGGCTAGGTAACTACCCATTTACATTTGTTTAACACCTTGCAGTTTTCACAGCACTTTAACATATGCCAATTCATTATTAGATAATGACAATTTAGAGGTTATGGGACAGCCCATAAATGTAGGCCCATTGTGTCCAGGGGGGCACTGAGAGCCTAAGAAGTTAAAGCATTTATCCTAATTCTTCTAACTAGTCAAGAACAAGGCTGGGAGTCAAGTACATGGCAATCTTCTTGCTCCTAATCCAAAGCATCCCTCTGTGTCCCCACTGCCTTTAACATGTACTTCCGTTAAAGTCAGTAACCTATTTTAGTGACATCATTTGTAAATCCAGCTTCTGTATATAGACTGGATGCTCCTTGACGGTAAGAAGTTTTTCTAACACTACCACCTAGCAAACACACTAGCACACAGGTGTTCAATAGTTGGACTGAACTAATAAATCTGTTTCCATTTTATGTAATAGGGTATAAACAAAAAAATAACAAGCTCAGCTCAATGACTGCACTGAAATTTAAGGTAAATTCTTAAAATGCTATTTCTGATTTTATTTCATTAACATGGTAAGAACTGTTTAACAGTTGCATTTAAGAAACTGAAACTAAAAAATGAAACCACAATCAAAATAACCATTAGAAACGGCTATGCAGTACTTTAATTTCCAGTCCCTCCAGAGGCTAGATGGTAGAGAGTAGGGAATAAAAAGTTTACCTACAAGTTATTGATTAATAAGAATAAGTTTGTTCTTGGAGTTCCTGTCGTGGCTCAGTGGTTAACAATTCCGACTAGGAACCATGAGGTTGCAGGTTCAATCCCGGGCCTTGTTCAGCGGGTTAAGTATCCGGTGTTGCCGTGAGCTCTGGTGTAGGTTGCAGACGCGGCTCAGATCCTGCGTTGCTGTGGCTGTGGCGAAGGCCGGCGACTACAGCTCCTGTTAGACCCCTAGCCTGGGAACCTCCATATGCCGCGGGTGCGGCTCTACATAAAAAGGCAAAAAGACAAAAAAAAAAAAAAAGAATTACTTTGTTCTTAAAATTTAACCCACAACTCCCCACAATTCAGTATGCTAAAACTGTTCCTCCTCCTACCGAACAAATTACATTCTATTATAATAAAAATTCCTATCAGAGAAAAAGATTTCTGAACCTTCAGCTAAACGCAAACTTAGTATTTTCAATACTGATTTATTTCAATATTTCTCAACATTTTTTTCATTACTGCCCCCTAAAAGAGCTTTTTCAGACTTTTTCCCTAACCACATCCTCTACCACAAAATTTGAGCAAGATGGCACACTGTATATCAGTTTATATACTGCATGTATATCCATGTTTATACATAAAGGGAGTTAAGAATTTTTTTACCACACCGCCAGAACGAATTTTCCCTCCCTTAGGGATGACATTACCCTCACTGAAAAACATGATTTACTTAATAAATATTTACTGAGTGGTAGCTATATGCCAGGCTGAGATATTCACCATGGAAAAATTCCATGACAGCAACACAATTTAGTTGTTTACTGTAAGAGTTTTAACTCAAAAGAACTAAAATGAAACGGGCTTGAAGATACAGACCTTCATCCCAGTGTTTGCAACTCATCAAGAGCTTGGCTCAATAAACATTTGATGAATCCATAAAGTTGTTAGAACTCTACATGTGGTAGTAACAAAACTTATGTCATTCAGCAAGATGACCAGACTAAAGAAATGTTAGCTTCCTACCTCAAATCTCACTGAAAATCCAACTCACTACAACCCTGAAAACTGAAATTTTCTGTAGTCAATTTTTAGAAGGAAAAAAAAAAGACAAAACACAACAAAAACAATAAGGTTAAACTAAAAGTTTCTATTAGATCATTTTTAAACTTCTGCTCACTAAATGCTCTGAGCATCTCGTGAAAGCTATGTTCTCTATCTCCAGAAAAACACACAAATGCAACAAACACAACTTGAGAGTGTTCACAAACTTTCCAAACTCCACCTGTAGACTCCAATTGAAGAACTTCCCCCATTTAAAGTAACATATAAACTCTAAAACTAAGTTACTTTTTCATTTAAAATTTAACTTTTTCAAGCTTAAAAATACATCTGCCAGAAGCATTCTTCTGTAACGTAATGTACTTTATATTAATTGTATTCTAGCAGATCAGGGGTTTACCAAACAACTACTAAGATAAGATAATGTGAATGAATAACACCCTGTTTTAGGAGTTCCCGTTACAGCTCAGCAGTAATGAACCCATCTGGTATCCATAAGGGTACAGGATAGATCCCTGGCCCCTGGCTCAGTGGGGTAAGGATCCAGTGCAGTTGTGAGCTGTGGTATAAGTCGCAGACAAGGCTCAGATCTGGCATTGCAATGGCTGTGGTGTAGGCTGGCAGCTGCAGCTCCAATTCGATCGCTAGCCTGGGAATTTCCATATGCCACAGGTATGGCCCTAAAAAGAAAAAGAAGGAAAAAAAACAGGCTGTTTTATATATATACTGTAATACCTACATTAAAACCTCAATATTTACTAGATTACATTACAGTGCTGTACAATGCTATTGAAACAGGTTGCAGTCTTTCAAGTTTTGATTAGAGAAACCTAAAGCCACTAAACAGCTGTGATACAGCAGGTTAAAGATTCAGCATTGTCACTGCAGAGGCATGGGTTGCTGCTGTGGCATGGGTTTGATTCCTGGCCCAGAAACTTCCATATGCTGCAGGTGCAGCCAAAGAATAAAAATTTAAAAAACAAATGGAGTTCCCGTCCTAGCACAACAGAAACGAATCCAGCTAGGAACCCTGAGGTTGCGGGTTGGATCCCTGGCCTCTCAGTGGGTTATGGATCCGGCATTGCCGTGAGCTATGGTGTAGGTCGCAGACATGGCTTGGTTCCTGTGTTGCTGTGGCATAGGCCAGCAGCTGTAGCTCCAATTTGACCCCTAGCGTGGGAACCTCCATAAGCCGTGGGTACAGCCCGAAAAAGACAAAAGATGAATAAAAAAAAGATTCTTATCTACAAGCACTAAAAACATTGGTAACTAGTCCCAAACTCCCAATCAATCCTTCCTCCAGTTCAGGAGTTTGGGATTAGCAGATGTAAACTATTAATACATAGAATGGATAAACAAGGTCCTACTCGGTAACACAGGGAACTATATTCAACATCCTGTGATAAACTATGATGAAAAAGAATATGAAAAAGAATATATCTGTATAACTGAGTCACTCTGTTGTATAGCAGCAATTAAGAGAAAATTATAAATCAAACATACTTCAATAAAATTAAAAAAAAAACATTAGTAACTGACTCTTGCTATCTTTAAAAAGATTTTACTGGGAGTTCCCATTGTAGAGCAGTAGAAACAAATTAGACTAGGAATCTTGAGGTTTCGGGTTCGATCCCTGGCTTTGCTTAGTGGGTTAAGGATCCAGCACTGCCTTGAGCTGTGGCATAGGTCACAGATACGGCTTGGATCTGGCATTGCTGTGGCTATGGAGAAGGCAGCAGCTGTAGCTCCGATTCAACCCCTAGCCTGGGAACTTCCATATGCCGCTTTGAGGCTCAGAGTCCAGTTATCACAAAGAATACACCTCAGACCAGGACACCACCACCACCCCCTTTCCACTTAGCTACTCCACATGAACACTCTAAATTACACCTGGCTATTTAAAATAATCAAACCCAACTTTACTAAGATTTACCACAATTGCAGATATTTAAAAGTATATGTATGACACCAGTTATTTCAGATAATCCTAAGGCATTCTCAAAATACTATTAGAGGCCTCTACAGAAAATTCAAATAGTTGGGGAAAAGAAAATACCTAGCTTGGTAGAGCTCCTTCTTGCCTGCCCACTTGCATCTCTCACAAGTGTCCTATCTTAATAAATCTATTTCTTGCCCATCAAAAAAAAAAAAATTGGCTTGCCTGTTGCCCCTCCCCTTCAAACAGAGGGGAGATTGCAGAAATCTTGCTAATTATTTGGAAGTTGAATTAGAGTTTAAACCTATCTGCCATCCTTGCTGTGGCCTTTGAAGATTTACTTCAATACTTACGTCCTCTGCTTAGACTGAGTGCCAGAATCCCCCGAGGGGCCCAGGCATCTGTGTTTTAATAAAAGCCAGAAAGGAAAATCATTGGTTAAAAAAAAAAAAATCTGGAGTTCCCGTCGTGGCGCAGTGGTTAACGAATCCGACTAGGAGCCATGAGGTTGCGGGTTCGATCCCTGCCCTTGCTCAGTGGGTTAAGGATCCGGCGTTGCCGTGAGCTGTGGTGTAGGTTGCAGATGTGGCTCGGATCCTGCGTTGCTGTGGCTGCGGCGCAGGCCAGTGGCCACAGCTCCGATTAGACCCCTAGCCTGGGAACCTCCACATGCCGCGAGTGCGGCCATAAACCCGCGGCCATAAAATGACAAAAAGGCAAAAAAAAAAAAAAATCTGAAATGAAACTCACAATAACTTTATAGTCACTCCTAATAGGTAATCTGAAGCCAGACCACATGCTTACCGACAGGCAGCTGAGCCTTCTGCTCAGTTAAGGCATGAAGCAGATTCAGGATATGATTTTTTAAAATACTGAAGATTGTTAATGTATTAAAAAATAAATTGACAGTATAATGAGTATGAACAAATGACAACCTCACACAACATGGATGAAGCTCACAAACAATACTGAACAATGACACAAATAAAAGAGTACAAAATTAGGTGAAATTATTCTATGCTGAATTCTAAAGTCAACTGAGTAGTGACCCCTGAGGACAAGGCAGTGACTGGAAAGGAAATCAGATAGGGCTTCTGGAAAGCTGGACATGTCCTGTTTCTTGATCTAGGCACTGGAATAGCAGGTGTGTTCAGTTTGCGAAAATTCTCCACACTCATGTGAAGGTTTATTATTCAACAAAAAGTATTTTTAGGAGTTCCTGTCGTGGCTCAGTGATTAACAAATCCAACTAAGAACCATGAGGTTGCAGGTTCGATCCCTGGCCTTGCTCAGTGGGTTAAGGATGCAGCGTTGCGTGAGCTGTGGTGTAGGTTGCAGATGCGGCTCAGTTCCCGTGTGGCTGTGGCGAAGGCCGGCAGCTACAGCTCCTGTTAGACCCCTAGCCTGGGAACCTCCATATGCCGCAGGTGTGGCCCTAGATAAGGCAAAAAGACAAAAAAAAAAAAGCATTTTTAACAAGCCAGCTATAAGTCTCAGCATTTTTAGAGTCAAACTAATTTCACCACTAAACAATTTCTTTAAAATTTTTCTTGTTTGATTTCAAACAAGGTTAGCTCACATACATATAAAATGTGTCTACCATTAACGACCTACCAAAACTCTAAATCTAGCTTTTAAATATCTTAGGATTACACAGATATCACAAAGATGGACACTAAATAAAAATAATAAAAAGTTAAAGCTGTGAATTAACTAAGCTGTATATCATGGTTAAAATTTAGAACTTTGTTAACATTAAATTTAGTAAGTTAAAATATAATATTGACAAGCGTAAATGCCATAAAACGTATGTAAAAGAATAATTCCTGTCTCCTAAAGTTGAAGACATGGGGTGGGGGGTTGGGGGAAAGACCAGGAATTGCCAGGGCTACTTATTAAGTTACTTTGTAAAGATGTAAAAGACAGGGAAAAAAATATACAGGTTAACCTCTAAAAGCTAAACCTAAAGCAATACAGAGTGAAAACCCCACCCAACTCCACTCCAGAACTTGCCCCAATATAGAACTGAAAAAGTTTCCCTCTGTGGTTTTTGAAATCAGCAAGAAATGCTCAGAATTAGCCAGCATCTGGACCTTGGCTATGACACGGCAAAGTACAATGAATTACCTGCCAACCAAGAACTTTAAATTGTCTAAATTGTGAAAGTACCACTAAGCCTCAACAAATAATTCTTTAGATTAACTTCATGAAAACTCATCACAGAAAAAAAAAAAAACAGCATGCTGATATAATTCAGGTTAAACATTTAGAGTAACATATATTTAAAAAAAAAAGGGACTTTTCTCACAATAATTTCTCATTTAGAGTGACTCAGAAGTCCAAAAGCTAGTTTTGGTTTTAGCTTCTAAATTTTAGTTTTACATATGTATCCACATAGAAAGGTCTAAAAAACTAAAATCAAAGTGTTCCCTCAGTAACATGGATAACTTGTTTGCTTCATTTCCAGTGTTCTGTGGGTTTTTTTGGGCAGAGGGAGGGTCTTTTTTTTTTTTTTTTTTGGTTTGTTTTTAGGGCCAAACCCGTAGCATATGGAAGTTCCCAGGCTAGGGTCAATCAGAGCTGCAGCTGCCAGCCTAAACCACAGCCACAGCCACAGCCACAGCCATGCGGAATCTGAACAGAGTCTGTGACCTACAACACAGCTCACAGCAACACTGGATCCCCAACCCACAGAGCAAGGCCAAGGATCAAACCAGGAATCCTCATGGACACTATTCCCTTCCCTTCTGCTGAGCCACAGGGGCAACTTCTGGTGGTATTTTCTACAATGTTACTTTTGTCCCAAAGGAAAAAGATAAAGCCTTAAAGAAAAATGTTTAGAACCACAGTTCTAAGTTGTAAAGTCTAAAAAAAGCCGGGTTGAATACTTTCTAAAAGTCACACTGGACACTGTACATCTAGCCTGTTTTTCCAAAGAAAAGGAATTTCACATACAGCCTGCTTTCATCATAACTCAATAATTAAAAAGGATACTAAGCCCTTTCATAGCCAGAGGGACATCAACTTTTTCCAAGTGATCATCAGTAAAACCTGAGCAAACTGAAAACCCGGATATTGCAAATACTCTGGAAACAGTGCCATTTCCATCAAGGTTAAGTTTTAATTCATTAGATTACCAAATATCAGGAATCCACCAACAATCCGTATAAAACAACTATATCTGATAAATCTTGGTGAAGTTAAGACTAAGTTGTTTTATTAAGAAGATTACCAAATATCAGGAGTCCACAAACAATCATATAAAACAACTATATCTGATAAATCTTGGTGAAGTAAGACTAAGTTGTTTTAGTAAGAATTAATTATTCATCTCCATGAATTGGGGAAACTTTATTAAAATTTTTCAAAAACAAAATATTTTTGTATCTGACTCTAAAATGTGCTGTCAGGAGTTCCCGTCGTGGCGCAGTGGTTAACGAATCCGACTAGGAACCATGAGGTTGCGGGTTCGATCCCTGCCCTTGCTCAGTGGGTTAACGATCCGGCGTTGCCGTGAGCTGTGGTGTAGGTTGCAGACGCGGCTCGGATCCTGCGTTGCTGTGGCTGCGGCGCAGGCCAGTGGCCACAGCTCCGTTTAGACCCCT
>PVHT020000009.1:7350659-7411465 GCA_004024745.2 Catagonus wagneri
TCAGGAGTTCCCGTCGTGGCGCAGTGGTTAACGAATCCGACTAGGAACCATGAGGTTGCGGGTTCGATCCCTGCCCTTGCTCAGTGGGTTAACGATCCGGCGTTGCCGTGAGCTGTGGTGTAGGTTGCAGACGCGGCTCGGATCCTGCGTTGCTGTGGCTGCGGCGCAGGCCAGTGGCCACAGCTCCGTTTAGACCCCTAGCCTGGGAACCTCCACATGCCGCGGGTGTGGCCATAAACCCACGGCCATAAAATGACAAAAGGCAAAAAAAAAAAATGTGCTGTCAATAATTTCCATATGGAGATAAAACAAGCTTCTACGACCCTCCCCAGCATACCTGATTTGTACAATATCCAGTGACCTGCCTGGCCCTCTGTAAGTCTTTAATTTTTGGAGACAGATACAATACGTGATAAAACAAATATAACAAAATGTTAATGAGAGAACCTAGGAGCTGAGTATATAGGTGTCCACTGCAGCATTTTCTCAACTTCTCTATGTGTGAACATTCTCACAAGATACTGGGGTGAAAAATAATCATTTCAAAATCTGAACACAAGTATCTATCGAAACTTTCAGGCCTTTCATCAAATAACAAACCTAGCAATTCAAGTACCCCCACTAAAAAGTTTTCCTTGACACTGTAAAGACTCTTTTGAATGCAGCCAACCAATAAAACGTAAAAGCAATACTTAAAATAATCTCTCACTCAATGCAAGTCTACCTAGAAAGTCATTTTCCAGGAGGTTTCATGAGAATTTTGTTGACTTCTAACTTTTATCAGCAAAACAGCTTCTGCCTCCACTACCATCTCACCGTAATTTTCCAAAATTCCAAACAGTACACCTTAAGTTGCTGGGTTTGTGTTCTGTTTGTCTTTTAAACCTCCCAGAAGGCAGATTCGTGGGCCCCTCCCAGGTCCTAAAACCTGCAGAACCACGAGTTCGAGGCGCTGGTGGTTCCAAGTGTTTCGCTCTAACCCGTAGTCTCCAGGTGGGAATTGTACCCTGGGGTCTACACGCGTCAGACACGCGGGAAAAAAAGCGAGGAAGAAACAGACTGTCGGGGAGTCAAAATGTAAGGAGTGACTGTGAAAGGAGAAAGGGAAATCCAAGCAATCTGTGCGGGGAGGTTCTGGAAGCACCCGCTGGCTGGGCGCTCCCGGGCGCGGAGCTAGGAGCTCGGAGAACAGACGCACGGAGTCGGCGCCCGGGCCCCACGCCGGCCGCCCCCGCCCTGCCCGCCGGGGCCGCACCTCTCGGTCCTTGAGGCCCAGCAGGAGCACCTCCTCCATCAGGGTCAACCGCGTTTCCTTGGAGTCGCCCTTGTCGTCATCGTCCTGCTCGTCGCGGCGGCTCTGCGCGTCGTCCTCGCCGTTGCCGCCGCCGCCGCCCGCCGCCCTCTCCTTGTCGGCGGCGTTGCGGGAGGCCTCGGTGCGCCGCTGCACCAGCCCGGAACTGCGCTGGGTCAGAGAGGTCATGACTCCGGCCGAGGCGCCACGCCGGGCCGAGAGGGACGCGGGACCTGCCGGTTCTCCCTCCTCCTCCCTCCGCGGCCCCCGACCCGCGCTTCCGTGTTAAACCCGGGCGCTGGGGCGACGTCCGTCGGCAGCGGGACCGGAGGCAGTCATGGGGATACAGGCCGCGGCGAGGCGGGTGGGCTGGGCGTCGGCGGGGCAAGAGAGGGGGACCTTTCTTACTGCGGCTGCAGCCCCCTTGGCAGCCGGAGCTCCGAGGCGGAGGCGGTGAAGGAGGAAGCGGCGGCGGCGGAGGAAGCGGCGGCGGCGGCGGCGGCTTCTTTCCAATATGGCGGCGCTGGCTGACGTCACTGGAGGATGTGGCACGGCCGGCGCGGGAGGGGCCGGAGGGCGCCGGAAGCGGCCGGCGAGAACCCGGCGGCCCGGGCGGGGGCGGGAGTGGGAGCCCCTGGACGTCGACCCCTTCTCCGGCCCCCGGGTCTCCCCCGGCGCTCGCTCTTTCCTTGGCGGCCCCCCTCCCGTGACGTGTCCTCCCTCCGCCCGCCTTCCCCTGTGCCGGTCGAGAAGCCCGGGCTGGAGTCAGAGACTGGCCAAGTCCACGCGAATTGGGGCCGCCCCCGTGGCCTAGAGAGTATGGACCCTGCTTAGCCTCGAGCTGTGCCCTAAGCACCTCAGACACCACCGACCTCGGAGTCGCCCTCGGACCGGGCTGAACGGACCCGTCCTGGAATCCGGGGTCCCCAGGAGACACTCCAAGGACTTTGCTCAGCGCTGATGGGGCGAGAGCAGGGCTCGCCCTCTGCCCGCGTTCCCAGATTTCAGAAGGAGCACTTGTTTTTAAATGGCTTGAAAGTGGACTTTTAGTGTTTTCTGCGTGTGTGACAGTATGGAAACGAAAGAGAGGTTAGAACGAACTGAATAGTTTTCTTTGTAAAACTCTTCCTCCCTCCCGGACCAGGGAGCAGTGAGTACAGTTAGTACTGCGCACGTCAGTCGACCTTAACGAACTTTTTATAGGGACAATAAACCTATTGGATTTCATGCCACGTCTTTGTACACATTAAGTCTCCTTCAGTTTAATTACTGGGTTAAATCCTCTTGGCACGTCTGACAGTTTGTGCAAGTTATGTTAAAGAATAGCGTCAAACCTGGGAGGTGGCGGCGGGGTGGGGTGGGGTGGAGGTTGGAGATCCAGAGGAATAGAGCTTCTAAGTAAAATATTATCCAGAACGGGCATTGTATGCCAACCGATATTATTTAAAATCAACAGTGACCACAGGCTGTGGGTACAGAACGATATGGATAGGAGGAATGCATTGTTGTAACAGAACTATAATGTGATAAACGCCCACGGTAAAATCGTCCCATAGAGCGTTCTGAATACAAAGTTCTTCCCCTTCCACAGACCCATTATCCAGAACTCTTATAGCCATTCGCCATCACTGCCACTCCTGGCCCAGGAAAGAGAAACTAAATCTTCTGGGGTGGGGAGGAGGGCGACCACAGAGTCGACCCTCCCTTTCTCCTGTCTTTCAGGGCAAAGATCAATTTCACGTCAACCAATTTCTCTCATTCACAATCCTGTTCGACTCTTTTTTTTTTCTCTCCCAGTTCTTTCCCAAATAGCTAAAAATGTTGCTTTTTGAAAGCAGTATAATTAATGATTTGATTGATATAGTCAGATACATAGTTGAAAGAGTTTAAAGATGGATACAATGAAAATTTTCCTTTTACCCCTGTTGTGTTCACCCAGTTACTCCCCCCGCCAACCCATGGTGATTTTAAAATATGTTGACACATTAGGTGAAGCCTAGTTCTTCTCCCCTTGAGTGTGGGCCAAACTTGACTATCTTCAAATGAAGGAACGTGGCAGGCATGACTGTGTGTGACTTAGACTAGATCATAAAAGTCCACAGCTTCTTCCTTGCTCACCTTTGCTCTCTCTGGGATCATTCACTCCAAGGGAGGCCAGCTGCCATTTCATGAACTCTCAAGCAGCCTTATGAAGAGGTCTAGTGGAAGGAACTGAGGCCTTCTACCCAACAGCCATGTGAGTGAGCCATCTTGGAAGTGGATCCCAACCCAGGTCAAACCTTTACCTAACATCTTAATTGCCACTCCATGAAAGATTCTGAACCTGTATCACCCAGCTAAACTATTCCTGAATGGCTACAAAAACAGTGAGATAATATTTGTTGTTTTAAGCTGCTAAATTTGGAGTAATTTGTTATACGGTTATAGGTACCAGAATACTTGGGCGTATACACAAATGGGTGACAACTGTATTACTCTATATTCCATATCAGTACTTAAGAGCTTCTTGGTGATTTGTTTCAGTTATATTGTATAAACATACTACAATGTTTTTTAGTCAGTCCCCTCTTGACGGACATTTAGGTTATTTCCAGTTCTTTGCTATTATGTAAATATCATGAATAGTTACATATATTTTGTCCCCAAAAATATATGCTCATTGTCTTACTATTGATGCACCAGTATCACACTTTTGAAATTACTGAGACTGTACATAACTTTGTTGCTTTTCTTTTAGAGTTTTCCTAGCATTTTTTGTTTGCTTCACTAGTATCTACATTTTTGTATAATCCCCTCTCCTTGAGTACGACTTACTTCTAACCACTAGAATATGGCAAATGGGAATGGATGCTGCAGATGTAATTAAGGTCCCTAATAAATTCCTTTGAGCTAACCAAAAGAGTGGGCATAATCGGGTGGTCCCTTGAAAGTGGATCCAACCCTTTCCTAATAAGAGACTTGAGTCAGCTGAGACTTGATGGCTCTCCAGACACTCTCTTGAAAAAGAAAACAACCTGTTGTGAACTGCTGATAGAGAGAGGTAACCTCCAAGAGTTGTTGGTCTCAGTCCTAGAACTACAACCACTAAATTATGCCAACAATACGAATGACCTTGGAAGAGAACCCCAAGCTCCAGATGAGAATATAACCCAGTCAACACTTTGATCACAACTTTGTGAAACTCTAAGCAAAGAATCCTGTTAAATAAAAAGAGCTTACTAATGCTTTCCTTTATATGAAAGGCTAGGAAAGGCAAATCTAATCGATAGTAATAGCACATCAGAGAGTATGGCATGATTGTGGCATGAGATGGAGCATATAAGTTTCAACTGGGAAGGGCTAGTGAATATAATCTATATGTCCATCATGGTGGTGTTACCTGTACATATAACTTTGTGAAAATTCATTTTATGTAAATTATACCTCGATGAAGCTGATCTTTAACAATTTTTATATGGTTTAGGGCATAAACTTCAATTTTGTGTAGGTCAGTGTACTTAAAAGAAATACAATAATAAAATGGTCTTCATGTGACAGTTTCAATTGAAAAAAAAAAAAAAAAGAATCCAGCTAAGCTATGTCAAACTCCTAACCAATGGAATCTCTGAAATCATAAATGTGTGTTGTTTTAAGCTACTGAACTTGCAGTAATTTATTATGCCATAGATGAAAGTAGGTTGAAAATAAAGGGTTGTAAAACATGTATCATGCAAACAGCAACCATAAAAAAGCTAGACTGACTATGCTAATATGAGACAAAGTAAACTTTGAGAACACACACACACACACACACACACACACACAAAGCTGTCAGAAATACACTCTCACATTTATGGTCAGTTGATTTTCAAAAAGGGTGCCAGGAAAATTCAATAAGGAAAGAACAGTGTTTTCAATAAATAATGAAGGAACAACTGTTTATCCACATACAAAAAAATTAAGTTGGAACTCTTACCTTATATCATGTACAAAAACTTGCTTAAAATGGATTAAAGTTTAAATGTGTAGCTAAAAGTATAAAATGCTTAGATGAAAATATTGGCATGAATCTTCATAATCTTGGATTAGGCAATGGTTCCTTAGATATGTACCAAAAACCCAAGTGATAAAATGAAAAAGAGATAAATTAAACATAGTTAAAAAAACACCACTAAGAAAGTATGCTTCAAAGGACATCTTCAAGGAAAAGACAACCAATGTAAAAAAAAATTTGTTATAAATCGTATATCTGATAAACGACTTGTATCAAGAATATATAAAGAACTCTTACAACTCAATAATAAAAACACAAATAACCCAATTTAAAAATAGGCAAAGTATATGAGTAGACATTTTTCCAAAGAAGATAAAAAGAATAGCCAATAAGCAAATGAAAAGACATTCAATATCATCAGAGAAGAGCAAGTCAAAGCCACAGTGAGATACTACTTCACACCTGCTAGAATGGCTATAATAAAAAATACAGCTATAACAGATATATATATATATATGTATATGTATATATACACACACATACATACGTGTGTGTGTGTGTGTGTGTGTGTGTGTGTGTGTGTGTGTGTGTATACATATATATATTTAGGGATGCATGTGTGGCATATGGAGGTTTCCAGGCTAGGGGTTGAATTGGAGCTCCAGCTGCTGGCCTACACCACCACCACAGCTATGCAGGATTTGAGCCACGTCTGTGACCTACTCCACAGCTCATGGCAACACCAGATACTTAACCCACTGAGTGAGGCCAGCGATCTAACCCACATCCTCATGGATACTAGTCAGGTTTGTTACTGCTGAACCACAATGGGAACTCCATAAGAGTATTTTGATTTGGAGATATTAGAACCCTCACAGTACTTGTTAGAATGTAAAATAGTACACCAGTTTTCCAAAGCATTTGACATAGATTTTACCATATGATCCAGCAACTCCATGTCTACTTATATACCCAAGATAAATGAAAACGTATGTTTACACAAACACCTGTACATGAATATTCATAACAGTATTATTCATAATAATGAAAAAGTACCAAAATACCCAAAACCCAAATACCTATCATCTAGTGAGTGGATAAATAAAATGTGATGTAGCCACATCACGAAATATTAGGCAACAAAAAGGAATGAAGTGCTGATACATGCTACACATGGAGAGACTTTGAAGACATCATGCTAAGTGGAGGAGCCAGTCACAAAAGTTCACATATTGTACAGTTCTGTTTACATGAAATGTCTGGAATAAGCAAATCTACAGAAACAGAGAGTACTTAGTGTTGCCCAGGGTTTCCTGGGGCAACGGGAGGCTGGAGGGGCAACGGGAATGACTGTTAAATGGTCCAGAGTTTCTTTTGGGGGTGATAAGAATGTTCTAAAGCTAGTTGTGGTGATAGATGCACAGTTTCGTGAATATACTAAAAACTATTGAATTACACACTTTAAAAGGCTGAATTGGGAGTTCCCATCATGGCGCAATGGAAACAAATCCTAGTAGGAACCATGAGGTTGAGGTTTGATCCTTGGCATTGCTCAGTGGGTTAAGGATCCTGCGTTGCCTTGAGCTCTGGTGTAGGTGGCAGCAGTGGCAGCTCGGATCTGATGTTGTGGCTATAGTGTAAGCCGGCAGCTATTTGACCCCCACCCTCAGAACCTCCATATGCCCCGGGTGTGGCACTAAAAAAAGCAAAAAAGTAAGTATAGGAGTTCCCATCATGGCTCAGCGGAAACGAATCTGACTAACATTCATGAGGACGCATGTTCCATCCCTGGCTTTGCTCACTGGGTTAAGGATCCAGCGTTGCCGTGAGCTGTGGTGTAGGTAGCAGATTCAGCTCAGATCCCACGTTGCAGTGGTTATGGTGTAGGCCGGCAGCTACAGCTCCAATTCAACCCCTAGCCTGGGAACTTCCATATGCCGTGGCTGTGGGCCTAAAAAGCAATAAATAAATAAATAAACAAATAAATAAAAGGGTGCATTGTATAGTATATAAATTACATTCCAATAAACATGTTATTAACAAAAATTAGGGATACTTGAATTAGATCTAGCTGGAAGCATGTGCCAGAATACTCTATTATTGAGAAAAAAATTTGGATTTTAAAAAATGTGCTTGTTTTTTATGTTTGTTTTTTTTTTCTTTTTAGGGTTGTACCCGCATCATATGGCTCAGGCTGAATCAGAGATACAGCTGCCAGCCTACACCACAGTCACAGCAACACCAGATCCAAGCTGCATCTGCGACCTATATACCACAGCTTGCACAACACCAGATCCTTAACCTACTGAGCAAGTCCAGGGATTAAAGCTGCATCCTTGTTTACACTATGTCAGGTTCTTAACCCACTGAGCCACAACCGGAACTCCTGGGGGGAAAAAATGTGCTCTTTCTAATAGGCATTTTTAATTTTTAGGTTAAAATGTTTGCTCCCTATCCTTTTTTTTTTTTTTTTTTGTCTTTTTTGCCTTATCTAGGGCCGCACCCGCGGCATATGGAGGTTCCCAGGCTAGGGGTCTAACAGGAGCTGTGGCTGCCGGCCTTCACCACAGCCACAGCAATGTGGGATCTGAGCCGCGTCTGCAACCTACACCACAGCTCACGGCAACGCCGGATCCTTCACCCACTGAGCAAGGCCAGGGATCGAACCTGCAACGTCATGGTTCTTAGTCGGATTCGTTAACTACTAAGCCATGACGGGAACTCCGTTTGCTCCCTATCCTTTGCTATAGGGAGATGATGAAAAACAAATATACTTTTGGAATAAAAAAGAAACTATGATTATGATTATTACTGCTTTTTAGGGCCACACCCACAGCATATGGAGGTTCCCAGGCTAGGGGTCGAATCAGAGCTACAGCTGCCGGCCTACACCACAGCCACAGCAATGCCAGATACGAGCCACATCTGTGACCTACACCACAGCTCACGGCAACACCGGATCCTTAACCCTCGGAGCAAGGCCAGGGACAGAACTCACAACCTCATGGTTACTAGTCAGATTTGTTTCCGCTGCACCACAACAGGAACTCCAAGAAGGCTGTATTTTTTTAACCAATAAATTTACACTAGGATTTAAAATTTTAAACAAATGTAGAACAAAGCAATTTTGCTCACCTTCATTGAAGATCAGAGTGAGAAAACAATGTAAACATCAAAGAAATACACTGACTAGTTAAGCTATAAAAACAATTTTTGTTCTTTGTTTATATAACAGTCTGTCAGACAAATTCCAGAATTCTATAGCATAAGGAGCGCTCAAGAGATCAAACAATTCACAATTCTGAAATTTTTCCAACTGCCTACTCATTTTCCCTGGAACTCTAGCAAGGCAAGTTTTCATGATTTTACCAGGTAGTTCAGTATCTTTCCACCATGATCATTAGCAAGTCTTCCAAACCCCTAAGTTAAAGCCTTAATTATAGTCTATATGAGGCCAGATATAAAAACTTGTTGATGTGGAGATGAGGCATTTCCTGACTTATTAATAAAAATCTCTACAGTGATTGGAAGTTTTAGACCAAAGCAATCTTGGAATTTACTTCAGTTTTAGGTATAATCCTCTAGCCTCTTGTACTAAATACCCCTGTTTTTCTCAGCTCGGTGGAAACTGAACAGCTTACTCACCGTTACCTAGAAAAAAGCCCCTTACACGTGTATACAAATATTTTTTGGGGGCCTGGCCGATGACGTGGAAGTTCCCAGGCCAGGGACTGAACCCGTGCCACAGCAGCGACCCGAACCACAGGAGTGACAATGCCAGACCCACCGCGCCACACAGGAACTCCCAAGTTTAATTTGTTCTCTGCCCCACCTTCTCCGAATAAATTATCCTCAGTTCCCTGAGTTAACTAATCAGGGAATGCTCTCTTGTCCAAGATGTTAAAGAAACCATGGTGTGATAAGAAAGAATAATGGACTTTCCAAAGCGGTGGAACGTGGCATTCTTTTCACAAACCACAAGTTTTCCTTCTAGGAACAAAGGTTGCTTTCCCGTCTAAGAACTGAAGGAAGGGGACACTTCCTGAGCAGCTATGTTAGTTTCTTCAGCTGCAGATCAAACAGGAGACATTTCTTATCTCCCAGCTTCTGTAAAGCAGGCGTCAGGCACAACTCACCTGCACCCTCCACCCTGAGATTCACAAGGCTGCAATCAAGATGTTAGCTGAGCTGCATTCTCATCGGGCAGCTCAGCTGGGGAGGGATTGGTTTCCATGTTTGCTTGGATTATTGGCAGAACTCATTTCTGAACTAGGGGCTTCTGTTTCTTGTTGGCTGTTGGCTGAAGGTCACCCTTAGCCCCTAGAGGCTATACTTGGTTTCTTGCTGCATGAGCTTCTTCAACACAACTGCTGACTTCATGGTGCCAATAAGGAGAATCCCCTGTGTGAATCTGTCAGCATAATGGAGTTTTACGTAATGTAATATTGTCATAGGAACAACAGCCCATCGCTGTTGCCAAATTCCAGTGGTTAGAAGCAGTCATTAGTTTCAGCCCACATTCAAGAGGACAGGATTATATAAATGCATAAACAAGAATACAGGTATCATTGGGATCACCTTAGGATCTGCACAACTTAGCTGTTTTGAATCCTTTCTGCATGGAGATGGAGTGTGTGAATGAACCAATCAATGAACAAAAGCTAATCTCTTTTCTTTATTCATAACTCCTCAGAAGAGCATTCATATGAGCTATTTACTGCTGTTTAACAAACCATGTCCCTGAATAATGGTTTAAAACAGCAACTATTTGCTTATTATTCTGAGGCTCAGTACTTTGGCCTGGCCTCAGCTGGGCTCTTCTGCTGGTCTCCTATGGGGTGACTTGTACGGCTGGCATCAAACGGCAGCTTGACATGAGCTGGTTGGTTTAGCACAGCCTCACTCACACACATGGGAACTGGTGCTGGCTGTAGGTTTCCGGGAGGCTGACCCAGTCTTCTTCGCAGCATCTGATTTCCCAGGGGAAGAGGATCTTTGAGGCTCAGACATTTAATAATACTACTTCTGCCACATTGTATTGATCGAAGCTGAGCCCAGATGCAACAGGTGGGGAAATAGATTCTACTTCTTTTCTAAAATTCTTCTTTCAGACTTGTGCCAATTTCAAACCTTAGGACACTTCAAGATACACCTGATAGGAGTTCCCTTCGTGGCTCAGTGGTTAACGAATCCGACTAAGAACCATGAGGTTGCGGGTTCGATCCCTGGCCTTGCTCAGTGGGTTAAGGATCTAGCGTTGCTGTGAGCTGTGGTGAAGGTTGCAGATTCAGCTCGGATCCCGCGTTGCTGTGGCTGTGGCGAAGGCCGGCGGCTACAGCTCCTGTTAGACCCCTAGCCTGGGAACCTCCATATGCCACGGGTGCGGCTCCACATAAAAAGGCAAAAAGACAAAAAAAAAAAAAAAGATACATCTGATAGCCACTACAAAGTATCCACCCTCATATACTGATCATTTCTTAACTGGTTAAAGACAACACAGCGGTTTTGGGTTTATTATTGTTAAAGTACTGATCTTTGCTTAAATAAGCTATTATCTCCAGATAGCTTCACATGTTAGTCTTAAATATTGCTAGGTTTATCCCCCCCACTTTTTTTTTTTGGCCCATGGCATATGGAGTTCCTAAGCCAGGGATCAGGTATGAGCCACAATTGCCATCTATGCCGCAGCTGTGGCAATGCTGGATCCTTTAACTGGCTGTGCCGGCCCTGGGATTGAACCTGCATCCTGGGGCTGCAGAGACACTGCCAATCCCGTTGTGCCACAGCTGGAAGTCCATAGGTTTATTCCTAATAAATATTCATCTTAACTGTTGCTAGTTGTTTTCTTTTTTTTCTCTCAACTTTTCATTTTGATAAGTACTTCAAAGCATTTACTAAATAATAGAAGTGAATTCTTTTGTAATATTGGAAAGAAGAAGCCTATCTTACCATCACCCAAAACCCAGAGTCATGAAAGAAAGCATTGATAAATTTGATTCCATAAAAATCAAAAACTTGGGAATGGAAAAAAAATCTCAAAGTCAAGACACATTGGCAAATGGAGGGGAAATGGGCACAACATATTAACAGACTGTTCCCAGAAGAACAAATTCAGTTGTTCTTAAGTATGAAAAAGAGCTTGACTTTATTGATCTTAAAGGAACAGTATTAAAACTACACCAGTAGGGAGTTCCCGTTGTGGCTCAGTGGCAAAAACCTGACTAGTATCCATGAGGACGCGGGTTTGATCCCTGGCCTTGCTCAGTGGGCTAAGGATCCGGTGCTGCCGTGAGCTGTGGTGTAGTTTGCAGATATGTCTCAGATCTGGCATTGCTGTGGCTGTGGTGGAGGCCGGCAGCTGTAGATCCCATTAGACCCCTAGCCTGGGAACCTCCATATGCCATAAGTGTGGCCCTAAAAAGACAAAAGACAAAAAAGGAAAAAAAAGGTGCCAATGTGGAAAGATCGCTGACATGTATAGAGAAAAATACTAAGAGCAGAACAATCTACACAGTATGCTGCCTATCGTGCAAGAAAGGCAAGAACAAAAGAATACTTATTCCTGTTTGCTCCCATATTCCTTGGAAAAGCCCTGGAAAGATATAGAAGAAACTAACAAAAGAGATTACATGATTTGAGAGATGAAATAGGGACACAGTGGTGAAGGAGTAGATGATAAAGACACTTTCTATGCAACATAACAATTTTTTAAAATCTATGCTTTTTTTTTTGTCTTTTTGCCTTTTCTAGGGCCACACTTGCGGCATATGGAGGTTCCCAGACCAGGGATCGAGTCAGAGCTACAGCTGCGGACCTACACCACAGCCACAGCAACGCCAGATCCGAGCCGTGTCTGTGACCTACACCACAGCTCACGGCAACACTGGATCCTTAACCCACTGAGCAAGGCCAGGGATCGAACCCGCAACCTCATGGTTCCTAGTCAGATTCGATAACCACTGAGCCACGACGGGAACTCCCATATACTTTTATTTACATTCAGTTGTGGGACTTACTTTTTCAAAATAGCAGCTCTATTGATATATAATTCATATACGTACAATTTACCTTTTTAAACTGTACCATTCAATGGTTTTTAGTGTGTTCACAGAGTTACAACTATCACCATGATCAATTTTAGCACATTTTCATCATCCCCCTCCGCAAAACACCTCCTCACTAGCAGTCATCCCCTGCTGCCCCCAGCCTTCCTCCCTTGGCTTCAAACAACCAATAATCTACCTTTTCCTTTTTTTTTTTTTTTTTGCCCTTGTCCATAGCATGTGGAAGTTCCTGGGCCAGGGACCGAACCCAAGCCATAGCAGTAACGGCACCAGATCCTTAACCCACTGAGCCACCAGAGAACTCAACGAATCTTTTTGTTTCTGTAGATGTGCCTATTTGCCCATTCTGTCGGCGGGAGGGGGGGGCTCTTTTTTCTCCTACACGTACAAATTTAATCCATTTGTTCACTCACGATGGCTTCTGCTTACTTTGCCCCTGTGCCAATGCAAACATCTTCCGGCCCAACTGCCACCGCACTTCATTTACCTTCCTTTCTGGGAATGCTGTGTCAGTAAGGAGTGACTTTCTGCCCGCTGCCCCGTGGCCAGCATCCCCAGCTGACTTGGAATTCCCCAAGTGGCTTTCTGCTGTGTCCCCTCCTGAAGGGTAATTCTCTCTCCATCTTATTCCCGCCCTCGCCGCTGAAAGGCTTTACCTGCCAAAGGATAGAGGAGCTTTCCCAAGGATCAGCCCTGTGAGAATGGTCTTCTCCCATCTCCTACCCAACTTTAAAATATAAAATTGTGCTCTTACTTTGCATTTATGTAACCCCTTTTCTAGACGCTCACAACGCTCTTCGGGAGTGCGTGGCACCTTTCACCGCACCCTCCCCGAGCTTTGCCCCAAATTTGTTCCTACTCTACCAGCTTCTCTCCACCATAATCCCTCCCATCAATTCACCAACAAAATTCAGAAAGTATCCGAAACCAACTGAAGGGGGATAGCTCCTCTGAATAGAGTGTATCCGCTGAATGGAACAGCAAGAGAGTTGCTGTTGGAATCACTAATTTTACCAAAATTTCATCTGCTAAAAACAGAAACGATTACTTCAACTGGCTTATTGCTTCCCACCAAAAAGATAAGAATGCGAGAAAGTTATCTTAATAGGTGACATAGCAATGTTCACCATAATCTTAATAATGACTATATTTTTCTTAGCTCAAAATCCCAGTAGACTTTGATCTTGAACTCTTGATAAATAAGATGATGGGATGTAATGAACCCCATTTCCTTATCTTATAAAAGGGAGGTTTAGATAAGTCAAAATGTAAAAAGAAATTGAAATTGGGTTTTTTGGAAGGGTTGCTATATTGAGTAGGTTCTGCTTTTGTTTTTGAATTACTATTCTTTCTGCATTTACATTTGCAGGTAAGTTTTTCTGGGTTTTGGAAAATTTATTATCAAGCAAACTATAGGGGATCTGTTGTTTTTGTTTTGTCTTTTTGCCTTTTCTAGGACCGCACTTGTGACATATAGAGGTTCCCAAGCTAGGGGTCTAATCGGAGCTGTAGCCACCGGTCTTTGTTACGGCCACAGCAGTGTGGGATCCGAGCCATGTCTGCAACCTACACCACAGCTCATGGCAATGCCGGATCCTTAACCCACTGAGCAAGGCCAGGGATCGAACCCGCAACTTCATGGTTTCTAGTCATGTTCGTTAACCACTGAGCCACAACAGGAACTCCTAGAAGATCTGATTGAGGAAGATCTGGGAGGATCAATTTCTCAGTCTGCATTTGCTTAACTGCTATTATATTCTTCTTTGGACCCGGTGTGCTCTGCATATGCTCTCTCTCAAAACCAACTGGTGGCCAATAAATGGTCTACATTTGCCCCCAATCCAGAGATGGAGGAAATTCCTATTGTGGCATAGCGGAAACCAATACAACTAGTATCCATGAGGATGCAGGCTCGATCCCTGGCCTCACTCAGTGGGTTAAAGATCCGGCGTTGCCGTGAGCTGTGGTGTAGGTCGCAGCTTGGATCCCGAGTTGTGGCTGTGGCATAGGGAGGCAGCTGCAGTTCTAACTCAACCCCCAACCTGGGAACTTCCATATGCCACCATTTGCCACCCTAAAAAGCAAAAAAAAAAAAAAAGAGAGAGAGAGAGAGAGATGGAGTCTGAGATGCAATAGAGAGTCTCATATTGAGTGAAGTAAGTAGGAAAGAGAAAGACAAATACCATATGATATCACTTATACGTGCAAGAATCTAAAGTATCACACACATGGACTGACCTGTAAAACAGAAACAGACTTACAGACTTGCGGTGGCCAAGGAGGAGGTGGGAGGGGGATGGACTGGGAGTTTGGGGTTAATAGATGCAAACTATCACATGTAGAATGGATAAGTGAGGAGGTCCTACTGTATAGTGCAGGGAACTATATCCAGTTTCTTGGGACAGACCATGATGGAAGACAATATGAGAAAAAGAACATATTTATATGTATGACTGAGTCACTTTTCGGTAGCAGAAATTGGCACGACATTGTAAATCAACTATACTTTAATACAGTAAATAAATAAATAAAATTTTAAAAAAGAGAGAGGTGGAGTCTGTATCTCCCCCTCTTGAACCATGAGACTGCCTCAACCAACAGGGGATGCTGGAACTGACCTTAGGTAACTTCTGAAGGTAGATTATAATATATTCACATGTGCTGTTCTCTTGGGAAGATGGTTCTTGGAGCCAGCCACCATGCTGTGAGGAAATCCAAACACTCTGTTGAGAGGCCCACCGAAAGAGGAGCCGAGGCCCCTGGCTGAGCTCCCAGGGCACAGCACAGCTGGCCAACCACTGGAGGAGGCATCTTGCAAGTGACTCCTGCCCTGCGGTCAAGCTGTCCCAGCTGATGCCATGGGGAGCAGAGACGAGCCATCGATTCTTGAGAAACAGATAACTGACTCATGGAGCAAGTGGGGTTTCCCTTGGCTCGAACTTCTCCAGCGCAGAATCTGGCATATATTTCGATTCAAAGGACTTCCCTCTTTTTGAGGTGAAACAAGCAAGTGAGTAATCAAGAGGAATTGTTGTGAACTGCCGCTAGGACTCTGAACCCTCCGTCAGCTCCCCTCATCCAAATAAGTAATTTAGTGAAAGCTGACCCTACACTCATTTTATAGGCTGGAGATTTTAAACAGGATGAGTTGAGTCATCAGTGGACACAGGAGCCAGGGGCAGCCTGGCTGAGAAAACCAGCCAGGTTAATGCAGCAGTCAGGGACAGAAGAAAGCCCATCTGCTCTCAAAAAGAGAGGGAGAGACCCCTGCAATGGTGAGGGCAGGCCCAAAAAACGTCATACCAGTTAAGGGAGCAGAGCTGAGTTTGAGGAGCCGCCACAGAAATCATCTCACTTGTTCTTGGGCTCTTGAAGGCGGCTGTGGGTAGGTCAGACACCAAGGAGGGTCACTGAATCTAGTACTTCTTGTTTTTAGGAGCGTAAATGCATCATACAATCTTTCTAAAATTACGCAAGTGACATGAATTTTCTTATAATGAAAGATTTAAATGAGAATCAACTCCAGAGAGCAAATTATCAAAGTCACCTTTCATCCCACCCCGTTTTCAGCTCCCTCCCCCATATGAGCTAGAACTGTGATTTGACAGCTGTCCTTCCCTCCCCAGTCTATGGAATTATGTGTAACACATGCAAATGTATTATACAGATTTTTAATCTAAAAGGATTATGCTGCTTATGTGTTATGCAATTTGCTTTTTCCACATAATAATGTGTCTTTAAATGGCTGCAAAGTATTGCACAATATGGGCAAACAGTTTAATCACTTCTGTAATGACGAGGGCATCTAAATTGCTCCTAAGTGATCACTAATCTAACAGCATTACGATAAACCCTTTTTTACAAACACTTCTGTGGTGAGTGTTTCTATAAGACAGATTCCGGGTCTCAGGTTGAGTGTGCAATGATGAATAAGGTGGCTCACAACTGACTTATCTCTCCAACAGTCGTAACATTCACACAGTCTCTGGTTTCTTTAAGGACTGTTTCTTGAGTGGACTGCTCCTAGGAACTTTACAATTGTTACTCACCAACAAAACAGAAGACTCCACTGGCAGGAAAATTAAGCTGAAGAAGCTGAGCTTAAGTAAGACATACAGTTTGAGATGAGCCATTAGAAGGCAGTTTTGCTCTCTCAGAGTTTCTTAATAAAGATGGCCTTGACATATGTTTACCTTTCTTGGTTCTCTACTATTTTCAGTTCCTGGGGCAAAGTTAATACTTGATTATAGGAGTTCCCATAGTGATGCAGTAGAAACGAATCCGACTAGGAACCATGAGGTTGTGGGCTTGATCCCTGGCATCGCTCAGTGGGTTAACAATCCAGCATTGCCATGAGCTGTGGTGTAGGTTGCAGAGGCGGCTCAGATCTGGCGTTGCTGTGGTGTAGGCCGGCATCTGCAGCTCCGATTAGACCCCTAGCCTGGGAACCTCCATATGCCACGGGTGAGGCCCTAAAAAGACAAAAAAAATAGAAAAAAAAATACTTGATTATAAATACATGCTTTTAAAATAAAAAAAAGGAAGATTTATAACATATTTGTAGTAAGTTTCAGCTAAAAGTAGCCATCTTCTCCCTCGTTGATGCCCATCCTGGGGTGAACCGCATGTACCCCTGGAAGCATCGTTAACTCGTTTACTTCACCCGCCTTCTCTTGGAGAATATATTTGCCTCATTGTAATAACTGGTACTTCATGACCTTAAAATCTTTTGTTTATTTGTTTTTTAGGGCCGCACCCACAGCATATGGAAGTTTCCAGGCTAGGAGTTAAATCAGAGCTGCAGCTGCCAGCCTACACCACAGCCACAGCAATGCAGGATCTGTAACCCACCGAGCAAGGTCAAGGATCACACCTGCATCCTCATGGACACTATGTCAGGTTCTTAACCAGCTGAGCCACAATGGGAACTCCCATGACCTTAAAATCTTTTTTTTTTTTTGTCTTTTTAGTTTAAGGGCCACGCCCACAACATATGGAGGGTTCCCGGGCTAGGGGGTCTAATCAGAGCTGTACCCGCTGGCCTACGCCACAGCCACATCAATGCCAGATCTGAGCCTCATCTGTGACCTACACCACAGCTCACGGCAACGCTGGATCCTTAACCCACTGAGCAAGGCCAGGGGTCGAACCTGCAACCTCATGGTCCTAGTCTGAATCATTTCCGCTGCGCCACGATGGGAACTCCCCATGACCTTAAAATCTTAATGTCTCTTCCAAAGGTCATTTATCCAAGTCTAAATCATAGCTATATCCAGCCTTTGGGTCTGGCTTACCAGTTTTATTTTTGTTTATTTGTCTCAAAAAGGGTTGAGGAGGGGAGGTGGAAAATGAATAGGTTGGGTTACCTTTTTCTTTTCTTTTTACAGCCCCAGCATATGGAAATTTCTGGGCCAGGGGCTGAATCGGAGTCACTGATTCTGGTCTACGCCAAATCCGAGCCTCATCTGTGACCTACAGCATAGCTTGCCACAACGCCAGATCCTTAACCCACTGAGGCCAGGGATTGAACCTGTATTCCCACAGACACTATGTTGGGTTCCCAATCCGCTGAGCCACAACAGTAACTCAGGTTTGCCTTTTTTAAAGGCCAGACCAGTGGGAACTTTTAAAGGCAAAGCTAAATATCAACAACCTTTGCTGGATGGGCCTTACACAACTGAATCTATTCCACCTATCATGTTAGTAAAATCGTAGCATTTCCTACACGCATGTCAAAGATAGACCTACCATTCTAAGGTGTGTTCCCTTCCTCAA
Source organism: Catagonus wagneri (assembly GCA_004024745.2). Classification (NCBI taxonomy): domain Eukaryota; kingdom Metazoa; phylum Chordata; class Mammalia; order Artiodactyla; family Tayassuidae; genus Catagonus; species Catagonus wagneri. The sequence goes on from PVHT020000009.1 coordinate 7,368,763, forward strand.
ACGCAACTCCTGGCAGGCGTGACATTCCCGTTCCAGTTGCCACACACATCTCCTTCATGTACCTCACTAGAAATTTTCTTTTTAGGGAGTTTCCGTTGTGGCACAGCGTAAACGAATCCGACTGGCGCTCACAAGGAGGCAGGTTTGATCCCTGGCCTCCCTCAGTGGGTTGGAGTTTATTTTTCTGTTGTAAACAAACAAAGTCCTGTATTTTTGAAATTAGACAATGAAAGATGCCTCTCAATAAACAAAGAAATAAATAGATCACCATTAGCTTTTTAGGTCTTCACCTTCGGCACATGGAGGTTTCCGGGGCTGGGGGTTGAATCGGAGCTACGGTTGCTAGCCTACACCACAGCTACAGCAATGCAGGGTCCGAGTCCCGTCTACGACCTACACCGCAGCTCACAGGTTCTTAACCCGCTGAGCCACAATGGGAACTCCATTTATTTATTTATTTAGTATAACTTCTAGGAGTTCCCACTGTGGCACAACCGGATCAGTGGTGTCTCTGCACTAGGACACAGATTCAATCCCCAGCCCAGTGCAGAGGGTTAAAGGATCTTTTGTTGCTGCAGCTGCTGTGTCGGTTGCAACTGCAGCTCAGATATGATCCCTGCCCCAGGGAACTCCATATGGCATAGAGTATCCAAAAAAAGAAAAAAAAGTATTTTTTCTAAAAAACAGAGACAAACTCGGAGCTCTCAAAACGAGCCTTAAGTTTACCATAAGAAACCGTTTGGGGGAGGGAAGGATTGGGAGGTTGGGAATAACATCTACGCTTTACTGTATAAAACAGATGACTGTTGCCATTGTGATGCAGAGGAAACGAATCCGACTAGTATCCATGAGAATGTGGGCTCCATACCTGGCCTCGATCAGTGGGTCAAGGGTTTGGAATTGCCTTGAACTGTGGTGTAGTTCACAGACCTGGCTCAGGCCTGGCATTGCTGTGGCTGTGGCACAGGCCGGCCGCTGTAGCTCCAATTCCACCCCTAGCCTGGGAACTTCCATATGCCACAGGTGTGGCCCTAAAAAGCAAAACTAAATACATAGTTTGTAATAACCTATATGGGAAAAAAGAATGGCTATATTTATGTGCATGACTGATTCACTTTGTTGCACACCTGAGACCAACACAACATTTTATTTTATTTTATTTTTTTATTTTTTATTTTTTTTGTCTTTTTGCCTTTATGTGGAGCCGCACCCGCGGCATATGGAGGTTCCCAGGCTAGGGGTCTAACAGGAGCTGTAGGCGCCGGCCTTCGCCACAGCCACAGCAACGCGGGATCCGAGCCGCATCTGCAACCTACACCACAGCTCATGGCAATGCCGGATCCTTAACCCACTGAACAAGGCCAGGGATCGAACCCGCAACCTCATGGTTCTTAGTCGGATTCGTTAACCACTGAGCCACGAAGGGAACTCCCAACACAACATTTTAAATCAACTATACGCCAATAAAATTATATTCTTTAAAAAAGAAGAAAGTATAGTTTCTCACATAAGCACAAAACCATTATCAAATCAGAAATTTAACTTGATCCTTTTTTCTATTCTGCAATGTAATCCACATTCTAATTTTGTCAATTATACCAATAATATTCTTTTACTTCAGAATTCTGCAGATATGCTCCTCCTCATCAAACTCCCCTTCGCCAGATTTAGCAATTTTTTTTTTTTGTCTTTTTAGGTCTGCACTTGCAGCATATGGAGGTTCCCAGAGTAGGGGTTGAATGAGAGCTGTAGCTGCTGGCCTGCACCACAGCCACAGCAACGTGGGATCTGAGCTCTGTCTGAGATCTACACCACAGCTCACGGCAACACCAGATCCTTAACCCACTGAGCGAGGCCAGGCATCGAACCTAAAACCTCATGGTTCCTAGTTGGATTCATTTCCGCTGTGCCACAATGGAAACTCCTAGATTTAGCAATCATTGCTATTCCCTGTCCAAACCATTCTTTACTGTGACGGTCACAAAAGGGTGATCACTCAGCCCCACCCCTCCTCCACACTTAGCAAGTCGTACTTCATACTAAGGAAGACCCTTCTCTTCCTCGGCCTCATTTATTTACCTATTTATTATCAGCATGAACTGATGGATTTTTATTTTATTCAATGAGTTATAGTCCCTTACTGTTCTGATTTACTTTTAGTTCAAAAATTATCCCAGACATGGCCAGGAGGACTGTCCTTCAAACTGGCTCCTGTGTTCTTTTAAAACATCTCCATCCTTCTGTTATTTTTTCATTTCCTTTTTTTTTTTCATGCTTTTTAGGGCTGCGCCCATGGCATATGGAGGTTCCCAGGCTATGGGTCGAATTGGAGCTACAGCTGCTGGCCTACACCACAGCCACAGCAACGTCAGATCCGAGCCGCATCTGCGACCTACACCACAGCTCATAGCAACGCCAGATCCTTAACCTATTGAGCAAGGCCAGGGATGTAAACCACAACCTCATGGTTCCTAGTTGGACTCTTTTCTGCTGCCCCATGTCAGGAACTCCTTCATTTCCTTACTTTCTGATACACCAGGATGTCCCCATGTTTCTGGCTCATCTTGTGCTGTCCCTGCCCCAGACCTGGACTCAGCCATTCCTCCAAGGAGACCTACTTCTTTTTAGAGATGAAATAATATTTAGAAAGACATGAATACTAGGTATATCTTTTCCATTTTATTTTATTTATTTATTTATTTTGCTTTTTAGGGCCGCACCCGTGGCATATGGAGGTTCCCAGGCTAGGGGTCAAATCGGAGCTACAGCTGCCGGCCTACACCACAGTCACAGCAACACCAGATCCGAGCCACGTCTGTGACCTACACCACATCTCACGGCAATGCCGGATCCTTAACCCACTGAGCAAGCCCAGGGGATCAAACCCACAACTTCATGGTTCCTAGTCAGATTCTTTAACCACTGTGCCACGATGGGAACTCCCTATCTTTTCCATTTTAAATGAGGGACTCAATCTCAAATGACACTGCTCAGGACTGAACTGTGAATATTCTGTCAAGTTATTTGGAATATATATATATTCCACAGCTCAAGGCAACGCCAGATCCCTGACCCACTGAACGAGGCCAGGGATCAAACCCTGCATCTTCATGGATCCTAGTCGGGTTCATTAACCTCTGAGCCATGAAGTGAATGCCCCCCAATTTTTTTTTAAATTAGAATTTGTAATGCATACCCATTTCCTTAAAAAAGAGCCTCATTCCCAAAAGCATCATGCAAAAGTAAAAATATGTAACTTTTTATTAGAAAACCTTTGTTGATCTGCTGATAGGAATGTTGTTGGCGTTCCCGTTGTGGCTCCATGGTAATGAACCCAACTAGTATTCATGGGGATTCAGCTTCAATCCCTGGACCCATTCGGTGGGTTAAGAATCTGGTGTTGCCATGAGATGCAAAGCAGGTCACGGACGAGGCTCTGATCCCACGTTGCTGTCGCTGTGGTGTAGGCTGGCAGCTGTAGCTCCAATTCGACCCCTAGCCTGGGAACCTCCACATGCTGCAGGTGTGGCCCTAAAAAGGAAAAAAAACAAAAAACAAAGTAGGATTGTGGCAAAATTACTTATCATCAGATTTGTAGTAATAGCTCTATTTAAAAAGATTTAAAAATATCTTTCCCCTTTAAGTTTCTCCTTTAGCGTGTGCAGCTAGAATGCCTCCAGCTCAGGAATAAGTAGCCTTCATTTTATGAAATTTATGACATGTTCTCCATGTGAGATAGCTTCTATTAGCCAACTATTGCCACATAACAAACAATCCCCAAATTGAGTAGCTTACAATGACAAAACATATTTATTATCCCACAGTTCCTGTAGGTCAGGAATCTGAACATGGCTCAGCTGGGTCCTCTGCTTCAGGCACATTTTTTCTTTTTTTTCCATTTTTTTATCTTTACAGCTGCACCTATGGCATATGGAAGTTCCTGGGCCAGGGGTCAAATTGGAGCTGCAGCTGCAGCCTACGCCACAGCCACAGCGACACTGGATCCAAGCTGCATCTGTGACCTACACCGCAGTTCGTGGCAACACCAGATCCCTAACCCACTGAGCCAGGCCAGGGATTGAACCTGCATCTTCACAGGGACAACATAGGTTCTCTAACCCACTGAGCCACAGTGGGAACTCCAGCCCAAGTTCTTTTCCAAGATTGAATTCAACGTTTCCTATAGGGATATAGTCACTTCAGCGTTCAAGGAGGTGACCACACCCCTTCAGGAGAATGGAGGAAGGGTCTAATTCCAGGCTGACTCCTGGTTGTTGACCGACCTCAGGTCCTTGATGGCGGTTAGCCAGAGACATCAGTGTCTTGCCATGTAGTCCCTGCTTCCCCTAAACCAAGCACTCCCAACGAGACAGAGATTAAAGTCATATTCTTTTGTAACTGACTCACTTTTGCCATACCCTGTTTGTTAGAAGAGAGCCACTAGGTCCAGCCCACACTTAGAGAAGATTAACAAGGACAAGACCCCTGGCAGTCGTTTTAGGGGCTGCCTGACACACTGAGTAATTTTATTCTTCCCAACCATGACCCTTCCTGCCATCCCTTCTTTATAAGAGGAACTAGGCCAGGCAACCCAGCCAACAAATCAACCCAGGCCTGACAGTCCATCCTCGAAGCAGATCCTGCAGTATGCTGCTAATACAATACTGCACTTTTCAAAAAAATGAATGCAGAATGAAGCCGGGGGTGGGTGAGTGGGGAAGTCTTTTCAGCAATCTCATTGTTTGGACGTGTTCGGGTATTTAGACTCCCAGATCTGTAATCCGTAGCATTAAAGGCAAGAGCCTGCTCTCCCTCAGAGTGTGCAGTACACCCTTGAAAGCCCTTTGCCCTGCCTATGCTCTTCCGAATGTCAGTGACTTAGAGTGATTATGCAGGAAAACCTCACCTAGGTCTAGGAAGTGCAGCTGAGGAGAGTAACTATATGCTAAGGGCCTGTCAGGCTTGCTGTGCTTTCAAGATTTTGTTCTGAATAGTCTTGGGGACACAAGCTGGAGGTGGCTAATGAAGGTGGGAGGTTTGGGTAGAAGAGCAGAAATGAATGGACAAGGAAAGTGTTGACACAGCATTCTGCTAACTCCCGGGGGAGCTTAGCGGGCCACGTCATCCCTCTGGGCTTGAGTTCATCCTCTCTAAAATGACAGGCTTGGGAGTTCCCTTGTGGTGCCGTGGGTTAAGGATCCAGTGCTGCCACAGCTGTGGCACAAGTTGCAACTGTGGCACGGGTTCAGTCCCTGGCTGGGGAACTTCCACATACCTCAGGTGCAGCCAAAAACAAAAACAAACAAAAAACCAGGCTTGATGCAGACAATCTCTATATTTTCTGGGTAAATGACCAGTAGAAATAAATTATAAGAAAGCTAGCAAGGACTGGGATTAGCTGTTTGAAAAAAAACGAATGAGTCAGAGTTGATTCATTAAGAAGTTACTGAAAACAATTTCTGAGATTTTAAAAGCACACTGTGGGAGTTCCCATCGTGGCTCAGTGGTTATCGAATCCGACTAGGAACCATGAGGTTGCGGGTTCGATCCCTGGCCTTGCCCAGTGGGTTAAGGATCCGGCGTTGCCGTGAGCTGTGGTGTAGGTTGCAGACGCAGCTCGGATCCCGCGTTGCTGTGGCTGTGGAGAAGACCGGCAGCTACAGCTCTGTGTAGACCCCTAGCCTGGGAACCTCCATATGCCGTGGGTGTGGCCCTAGAAAAGACAAAAAAAAAAAAAACCACAATAAAAACCATACTGTATACTTTTTTCTAATTTGAATAAATTAAAATAATCATGTTGGTGTGAAGATTATTGCTTTGTAAATACAGAGCTCCTTTCCTTCTGGAAACAACCACCTACTATTCTTTTCTTCAGTCCCCTCCCCACCCCCGCCACACACACACCCCATCCACGTGATCACCTCGGAAGCACTGTGAGCTCACCATGATTCTGCCCGTGGCTGGCTGAGGGTAGTACACCTATCTGAGCTGGGACGCCCCTAATCTTTAACTGGTTTGGATTTAGGAACAGGTGGTCCAGTTTTTCTTAAGAACCCCAGGACATTTTCTCTTACTTGGACCAGAGAAAACTGGTCTGGAAAGCAGGGAGGAAACAAAGTGGACGTATGGAGTAGAGGCTCTGAGATGGAGAAGGAACACAGGCAGCATTTGCAGTTCTGGTTCCAGTAATTGCGGAGGCTGGGCTGTTTTCTCATCATTTAGTTTCTGAGATAGAACAGGCTCCTCGTAACTTCCCCCCTTTAGCGAAAGCATATTTGCTTTGGGTTTCTGTCTCTTGCAACCAAAGGGGAAAAAAAACCTAAGCTTTTCACACTGCACAAGAGAAACAACTGTCAAATTATTAAAAATATAAGGAAGAACACAGTGACCAATAATTCTGCCAGTTTGAGATAACTTCTCCAAACATTTTGAAAACTTTCCCCACCACTTTTCTACGCATTTACATAAATGAAAGTAGAAATTTGATAGGAGTTTTAAATTCACGCTTTTTTTTTTCACTTAGGGATTATATTGTGGGGATTTTCTTGTGTCTATTAATATAGTCTTCAAAGATACCATTTTTATGATTCTATGATGATTTATTTCATGAGAAGCAAGTGAGCTGATCTGGTTGATGTCTTGGAAAGATTCTGGCTGCAGAGTGGGGATCAGAGTGAAGATGAAGTAGGAAAATGAGATCAGAAATGTTGTTGGAGTCCAGGTGACTGTCCAGGCTGGTTAAGACTAGGGTGGTGACAGCGGGCAGAGAAGAGGAAGGACCCAGAACGGGCCGTGGTGTTAATTAGGGTCAGGGAGTAAAAGGAAACAGGATCTACCGCAACTATGTGAAAGGTGTAGCCATTTGCTGAGGACACAGTTCTGCAGGAGAAGAAGTCTGGAGGGAATAAAATGAGGTTTTTTTTTTGTTTGTTTTTGCTTTTTAGGGCTGCACTCACGGCATATGGAAGTTCCCAGTTCCCAGGCTAGTGGTCAAATCAGAGCTGCAGCTGTCGGCTTACACCACAGCCACGGCAACACCCGACCCAAGCCAAATCTGCGAACTACGCCACAGTTAATGGCAATGCTTCATCCTTGGGCCACTGCGCGAGGCCAGGGATTGAACCCTTCATGGATACTAGTCAGGTTCGTTTCCATTAAGCCACTACAGAAACTCTAGGAGTTTCATTATGGACACGCTGAGTTCTCAGTGCTTTGTGGACACTCAAGTCCTGGTACATGGGTTGAAGCAAGAGATAAAAATTTGGAGCACAGGCATGAGATAAGGACTTGGGGGCCATCAGTGTCCCAAGACGATTAAAGCCACAGAAATAAATAACATCACCCAGGAAGAGGGTTAAGAGTGAGTGGGACCTGAGGAGGGTAGAAGAAAGAATCTGTATCAGGGAGACCAAGGAGGAGCTGCCCGAAGGGCAGGAAGAAAGCTAGGACAGTATAATATCGTGGAGCCCAAACCAAGAGCCTTATTTGAGGAGGAGGGAACAGCCCGTGGCGCTGACCACTCAGGAGGTCAGGCCAGGTCCGGCCTGGCAGATGCTGACAGCCACCCTCCCAATGTCCATTCTCCCCTTCTTCTCGGCTTGTCACACTCAGTCCTAACTGTTCAACAAAATGGGAACTGACAAGTGTCTTCTGGATTTGGTGGCACGGAACTCCCTGGGTTCTTGAGATAACAGGCTCAGAAGTTCGGGGTGGAATGAGGAGTGAGTGTGAGGTGGGACGATGAGAACCTGACTGAAGGCGACTCTCCCGGTCTTGGCGGATGGCGGGGCAGGGGTGGGGTGGGGAGGAAGGTTTGAGGGGAAGACAGGATTGAGACACGGGCTTGTGTGCTTAGAGATAAGCTACAGCAGGGCTCATTGAAATACCGATGGGCAGGGCCAGGAGAGACTGAAGGACCAGCCAGACAGAAGATAACAGAGAGCAGATGTTTCTGGAATGCGGCACATTCCGACAGGTGACGGCAGCCAGCACGCAGGTCCTGGGACTCCCAGAGGAGAGGAGCAGCCAAGTCTTCCACTGTAACAGGAGGGACAGAAAAACGGTGCGATAAAGGCAATGGGAAGCCAGGGGTGATGGGGAGTCCGGACCAGGAGCCACAACCTCCCCGAAAGACGCTGAGTTAGATCCACAGAGCTAGGGAGGATTTTCTTTCCTATCTTCTCCATTAATAAAACTGTCCATTTCATCTCTAGTGACGGCTCTACTCACAAATATCAAAGCCAGTCTTTCATAACAACAAATCTGAGACCAAATAGTGCAAATTCACCTCTGCCTGAATTAGCTTCTTCCACGTGTATTTACTGAGTTAGAATTACACAGTAGGGCTATTATGTCCAGGCACGTCACTTCTGTACCCTATAGGATGCCTCTGATTAAAATGAATCTCAGAGTTCCCTTCACGGCTCAGTGGTTAACGAATCTGACTAAGAATCATGAGGTTGCGGGTTTGATCCCTGGCCTTGCTCAGTGGGTTAAGGATCCGGCGTTGCCGTGAGCTGTGGTGAAGGTTGCAGACGTGGCTCGGATCCCACATTGCTGTGGCTGTGGCGAAGGCCGGCAGCTACTGCTACTGTTAGACATCTAGCCTGGGAACCTCCACATGCCGCGGGTGTGGCCCTAAATAATAAGGCAAAAAGACAAATAAATAAATAAATAAATAAATAAATAAATAAAATAAAATAAAATGAATCTCAACAACAAACAGCAGGCAGAATGGAACGAGAACCCTCAAGAAGAACCTGCATGAGTATCCACATGGAGTACAATGAAGTTGGATCCTGCTCAAACCATATACAAACCTTCATTCGAATGAATCAAAGATCCAAATTATAAGAGTTAAAATGGTAAAACTCTTCTAAGAAAACATAGTGGTAAATCTTTGTGACCTTGGATCTGGCAATGAAGTCTTACCCAAGCAAAGCAACAAAAGGCAAACAAATTGATAAATCAGGCTTCATCAAAATGAAACTTTTGTGCTATGAAGATACATCAAGAAGGTGAAAAAACAACCCACAGAATGGTAGAAAGTACTGACAAGGGACTTATATCTAGAATATATAAAAAACTCTTTAAAATCTTTGTTGAAGCGTAGTTGACATACAATGTTCATTTCAGGTGTATAACACAGTGATTAGACATTCACACACATTGCGAATTGGTCATCACAATAGGCCTTGTAACCATCTGCCACTAAAAATTATTACAAGATGATTGACTGTGCTTCCTATGCTGTACGTTACATCACTACAACTTAACTTTATAACTGGAAGTTTGTATATCTTAATCTCCTTTACCCGTTTTGCCCATACCCATCCCGCCACCGTGGAGACCACTACCTTTCTGGATCTAGGAGTCACTTTCTGTTTTGTTTCTAAATTTTTTTTTGGCCATGCCCATGGTATGCACAAATTCCTGGGGCAGGGATCAAACCCACACCACAGCAGTGACCTGAGCCACAGCAGTGACAATGCTGGATCCTTAACCCACTATAAGCCACCAGGGCACCATTTTGTTTTGTTTTTTTTTTTCAGATTTCATTTATAAGTGAAATCATATGGTATTTGTTTTCCTCTGACTTATTTCACTTACAATGTCCTCTAGGTCCAACTAGCAAGATTTCATTATTTTTTGTGGCTGAATAATATTCCATTATTTATGTATATAAACACACACATCTTCTTTATTCATTAATCTATATATGGACACTTTGGTTGCTTCCATATCTAGGCTATCGTAAATAATGCTATGAATATTGGGTATCTATTCTTCCAAATTAGTGTTTTTGATTTCTTTGTACAAATACCCAGAAGTGGAATTGCTGGATCATGTGGTAGTTCTATTTTTAGTCTTTTGAGGAAGCTCCATATGTTTTCCATAGTGGCTGTACCAACTTACATTCTCATCAACAGTGTACAAGGGTTTCCTTCTCTCCACATCCTCACCAACACTTGTTATTTCCTGGCTTTTTGGTAATAGTCATTCTGATAAACACATGGTAATATCTCATTGTGATTCTGATTTGCATTTCCTCGGTAATTAGTGATATTGAGCATACTTTCATGCATCTGTTGGCCATGTGCATGTCTTCCTTGGGAAAATGTCTTTTCAGGTCTTCTACCAATTTTTTTTTTTTTTGGCTTTTCAGGGCTACACCTGCAGCATATGGAGGTTCCTAGGCTAGGGGTCTAATCGGAGCTATAGCTGCCAGCCTATGCCACAGCCACAGCAACGCCAGATCCGAGCCACGTCTGTGACCTACACCACAGCTCACAGAAACGCCAGATCCTCAAGCCACTGAGCAAAGCCAGAGATGGAACCTGCAACCTCATGGTTCCTAGTTGGATTCGTTTCCACTGCACTACAATGGGAACTCCATCTTCTGCCAATTTTTAATTGGTTTGGGTTTTTTTGAGAGATGTGTGAGTTCCTTACATAGTTTTTTCTCTTTGCTTCTATTTTTATTTTTATTAAAGTTGATTTACAATGTTGTACAAATTTCTGCTCTACAGCAAAGTGATTCATTCGTATATATATTCTCTTTTCAATATATTATTTTCCATCATGGTTCTATCCCAGGAGATTGGATACTGTTTTCTGTGCTATAACTAGAACCTTATTGTCTATTGATTATGAATGTAATAGTTTATATCTATCAACCGCAAACTTCCAGTCCATCCCACTTCCTCGCCTCCATCCCCTTGGCAAAACAAAGCTGTTCTCCATGTTTGTCTCTGTTTTGTAGATAGGTTCATTTGTACCATACTTTATTTATTTACTTATTTATTTTGCTTTTTTTTGCCTTATCTAGGGCCGCACTCGCAGCATATGGAGGTTCCCAGGCTAGGGGTCTAACAGGAGCTGTAGCTGCCGGCCTTCGCCACAGCCACAGCAAGGTGGGATCCGAGCCGCGTCTGCAACCTACACCACAGCTCACGGCAACGCCGGATCCTTAACCCACTGAGCAAGGCCAGGGATTGAACCTGCAACCTCATGGCTCCTAGCTGGATTCGTTAACCACTGAGCCACGACGGGAACTCCTGCACCATACTTTAGATACCACATATAAGTGATATCATATGACATTTGTCCTTCTCTTTCTGACTTAGTATGATAATCTGTAGTTGCATCCCTGTGCTACAAATGGCATTATTTTGTTCTTTTTTATGGCTAAGTAGTATTCCACTGTGTATATGTACCGCATCTTCTTAATCCACTCACCAATTGATGGACATTTAGGTTGTTTCCATGTCTTGGCTATTGTGAATAATTATGAGCATATGGGTACATGCATCTTTTTGAATTGTAGTATTGCCTGGATATATGCCCAGGAGTGGGATTGCTGGATCACATGGTAGTTCTATATTTAGTTTTCTGAGGAACCTCCATACTGTTCTCCATCATGGTTGTACCAATTTACATTCCCATCAACAGTGAAAGAGGGTTCCCTTTTCTCCACACCCTCTCCAGCACTTGTTATTTGTTGACTTATTAATGATGGCCATTCTGACCAGTGTGAGGTGGTACCTCATGGTAGTTTTGATTTGCATTTCTCTAATAATTAGTGATGTTGAGCACTTTTGCATATGCCTGTTGGCCATCTGTATGTCTTTAGAGAAATGTCTATTTAGGTCTTCTGCCCATTTTTTGATTGGGCTGTCTTTTTGCTGTTGATTTGTATGAGTTTGTGTATTTTAGAGATTAAGCTCTTGTAGGTTGCATCATTTGACACTATTTTTGCCCACTTCATAGACTGTCTTTTCATTTTTTTAATGGTTTCTTCTGTTGTGAGTTCTTTAGTTAAATATTAGCCCCTTAGTGGATGTATAATTTGCAAATATCTTTTTCCCATTCAGTAGGTGGCCTCTTCATTTTGTTGGTTTCCTTCACTGTGTACAGGCTCTGGTTTGATGTGGTCTCGTTTGTTTATTTGCTTTTGTTGTCCTTGCCTGAGGAGACAGATCCCCAAAAATATTTCTAGGACTGATGTCAAAGAACATACTACCTCTGAAGTTTTATGGTTTCAGGTCTTACATTAAAGTCTTTAATCCATTTTGAGTTTATTTTTGTATATGGTGTAAGAAAATGGTCCAGTTCCCTTCTTTTACATGTAGCTGTCCAGTTTTCCCAACACCACTTATTGAAGTGACTGTCTTTTCCCCACTGTACATTTTTGGCTCCTTGGTCGTAAGTAGTTGACCATTATAAGCATGTGTTTGTTTCTGGGCTTTCTATTCTGTTTCACTGATCAAAATGTCTGTTTTTGTACCAGAACCAAATCACATGTCAGATAAGGAGCTTGTGTCTAGAATACACAAAGACCTTTTAAGAAGACCACATAATTAAAAAATGAACAAATAATTTGAATTGACATTTCTCCAACCCCAAGGAAAACAGACAAATGGCCAACATGCCCATGAAAAGATGCTCAACATTATTAATCATCAGGGAAACACAAATAAAAAATACAACCAACACCACTTCATACACACTAGAATGAATAGAATCAAAAAGTCAGGTAATAGAAGTTCCCATCACGGCTCAGTGGTTAGCGAACCCAATTAGCATCCATGAGGATGCAGGTTCGATCCCTGGCCTCATTCAGTGGGTTAAGGATCCAGCATTGCCGTGAGCTGTGGTGTAAGTCGTAGACGTGGCTTGGATCCCGTGTTGCTGTGGCTCTGGCGTAGGCTGGCAGCTGCAGCTCCGATTTGACCCCTAATCTGGAAACCTCCATATGCCGCGGGTGTGGCCCTAAAAAGACAAAAAGAGCAAAAAAAAAAAAAAGTTAGGTAATAACCAGTGCTGGTGAGGTGTGGAGAAATCACAGTCCTCCTACAGTGCTGATAGGAATATAAAATGGTGCAGCCGCTCTGGGCAATAGCTGGGCAGAGCCTCAAGAAGTTAATCAGCGTGTTACTGTTTGATCCAGACATTGCACTCCTAGATCCAAACCCAAGAAAAATAAAAACACATTGACCACACGAAAACTTGCCCACGAATGTTCCTAATAGCACTATTCGTAACAGCTAAGATGAGAAAACAACCAAAATTCCCTAATGACTGGATGAACCAAACATGGTATGTTCATACAAGAGGTTACTATTATATCATACAAAGGAATGAAGTTCTTATATGTGCTATACACGTCCATGAGCCCTGAAAACTTTATGCTAAGCAGCTGATCGCCAAAGACCACTCACATGATTCTGTTCTTATAAAATGTCCAGATTAAGTAAATATGTGGAGACGACAGATGAGTGGTTTTCCAAGGGATGGAACATGGGGATTGAGGAGTGATGATAGCTCAGGGTAAGGGTTTCTTTTGGAGGTGAGGAAAATATTCTGTAATTGCGGTGACAGTTGCGTGACTGTGATTATATTTAAAACTATCGATTTGTATCCTCTTTAAAAAATATTTATTTTTATCTTTTTAGGGCCTCACGGCATATGCAGGTTCCCAGGCTAGGGGTCCAATCAAGCTACAGTCGCCGGCCTACACCACAGCAATACCAGATCCGAGCCGCGTCTGCGACCTACACCACAGTTCATGGTAACGCTGGATCCTTAACCCACTGAACAAGGCCAGGGATTGAACCTGCGTCTTTATGGATGCCGGTCAGATTCGTTTCCGCTGAGCCACGAAGGGAACTCTGATTTGTATCCCTTAAATGGGTGAATCGTAGGGTCTGTGAATTATATCTCAATAAAGTTGTGACCTGCCCCTCCCCTGCAAAAGAAAAAGAAACTCTCAGCTAAAGGGCAGCTTTCTCCTACCCAGCCTGTTCTTTCTGTGAGTCACGAACACCCTCAACACCTGGTCTAAGTAGAGGGGTCCCCAAAAACGTGGGTCACTGGGATGCAGCCACAGAACCGTGTTCCTGCACCAAACAGCCGTGGGCGTCGTGCTGGAATTTATGTGTCTAAGTTGCCCTTTGTCTTGCCAACTTGGCTCCTTTCTGCCTGAGTCAGTCCAGGATAAGTTCTCCTTGTGCCTCCAACACACTGAGCCCTTATTCCCCGGCATGTGCTGTTATTGAGAAGAAAACCAACAAGTTTCGAATCTGCTCACACAGTAGAGCTATACATCAAACCGGTTATGCAAAGGCAGGAAACGGTATGTGTTAAAATTATGTTTCCTTACCACTTGCTATAATATAAAACAGAGGCTGTTTAATGTCTTGGCTTTTAGCTCATTTAAAAAAAAATCACACAACATTTATTTCTTGAATTCTTGCTGCCCTTTCCTAACGCTTTGTAACTTGGAGATTTGGGGTATGGCCACACATCTGAAAATGTTATTACACCTCAAAGGGCTGGCAGGGGCCCCAGAGATTGGATGATGGGGATGGAAAACTCTGAAATTATATTCTTTATTTAATAAAGGCTTCTAATTTACAGGAAGGATTGACTCACATAATCGTCTAGTTAATTTTGCCATTTCCTGCAAGGCAAGGACAGTGTGGGTCAAATTTTTAAGAATTCTGGGGGGAGTTCCCATCGTGGCTCAGTGGAAACGAATCTGATTAGCATCCATGAGGACGAAGGTTCGAACCCTGGCCTTGCTCAGTGGGTTAAGGATCCAGCCTTGCCGTGAGCTGTGGTGTAGGTCACAGATGTGGCTCGGATCCTGCGTTGCTGTGGCTGTGGTGTAGGCCGACAGCTACAGCTCTGAGTTGACCCCTAGCCTGGGAACCTCCTTATGCCGTGGGCGTGGCCACCAAAGAAAGGGAATTCTGGGAAATCAGGCCCTGTAACTAGAAGCTCTGAGCGGAATGAAATCCAACCTTTGGTAGAAATAGCAAGGGCATTTAGAAATGCTCACAGGGGATCTATCTTGAGGTGGGAGAGCGCTGAAAGGGTTCGTGAGGAATGGGCTTGAAGAGGCTGCTACACAGCCCTTTAAGACGCTCTCTGAGGAGCTACGAAATAAGGATTCACTGGAACTCCACCACCCAACGGAGGAATTTCCCTAAGACAATGCTGGGTGAGAAAGACAAGATGAAGAAATGTGGGCGTAACCATCACATCCCCCTCCCCAAAATTCATATGGTAACTCAGAGGTCCCCGGGAGGGTTGAGCCCGTCACTCACAGCAGTAACTTGTTCTTTCCTGTCCCAGTTCTCCACTCTTTGACCACCGCTGCCTGGGACCACTTGCCAAAGAAACTCCTTGCACCCCAACTTTGTCTCAGAGTCAGCTACCGGGTCAGTCCAAACTAAGATATACAGACCTTAGCCGGCAGCCACGACGGACCCAAGATCACAGGAGAATTCATATACCCGAGCTTCCCATACAACTCTAAGGCACAGGGGTCCCCCAGATATGACCACCGCATGACTGTCACGACTGGATCTAAGTCACTTTGGCCCTTCAGCAATGATTATGCTCTGCTGTTAAGTCAGCAGCTCTGGAAATCAGAGGGAGACGGGGCCACAGTTCGCTGCCATCATCACCACAGCCCCTTTAGGAGATGGCATTTTACAGTGAAAGCCAGTCGTGGGTCAAGCCTACCAGGTGTGTGAACATTTATGAACAGCACAAAACAATCATACATCCTGTGTCTGGTTGTGGAGGAAGCCCCCCTCTCCGTCCTCAGGCCTCCACTCAGTATCCCGCATGAAAGTGTCACTTCCAAGACAGATGCGACGAGACAGCAGAACCAGCTCGCCCTGGGGTCTGTCAATGACACGGAGCTCATTGGACCAATGGGGTTTTTAGACCTCGTGCTCTGTTCCACAGTCTACACTGCTGGGCCTGGGGGATATTTTTATCCTGTAGGTCTGAGGGTGGGGCCTCTACCGCTTGTCCGGCGAATCACATATCCCAAGAACCTACACATTTCACTGCTGGAAGGTGCTCAGCAGACCTTCTGAGGTAGATTTTGAGCATTTAAGGTGCTTATGTAGCCAGCACAGGAACTTGGATTCCTGGTTAGGAAATGCTAACTGCTCCTGGGATGGAGAGTAAAGTTAACTTACATGCACACGCACATACCTCTGTTAACGGAAAGTGTTTAAATGACTACACAATTTAAATACTAGCATTATGAGCATCTACTATGCAATAGACACATAAAAGGAACTTGTCTTTTTTTTTTTTTTTTTTTTGCTGTTTTAGGGCCACACGCACAGCATATGGAGGTTCCCAGGTTAGGTGCTGAATCAGTGCTGTAGCCGCCGGCCTACGCCACAGTCATAGCAACGCAGGATCCGAGCCACGTCTGTGATCCACACCACAGCTCACGGCAACACCGGATCTTTAGCCCACCTGAGCGAGGCCAGGGATCGAACCCACATCCTCATGGATCCTAGTCAGGTCCACTAACTGCTAGGCCACGAAAGGAACCCCAAAAGGAACTCATCTTTAATGCTCCAACAAGGAGGGTTCTGTGAATGTTGCCATTTTACAGATGAGGAAACTGAGAGAGGAACGGTAACTCCCTGGCCCAAGTCCCACCATTTGTAACTTCAGAATCGGGGGATCGGATTCGGCAGTCTGGCTCCAGAAAGGCCAGCTCCTTACCCATCCAGCACACACGCCACAGCCCCTGACGGGGGCCAGTGCCAGTTAATTTAGAGAAATACGAAATGTGACAGTCATAATGCTACAAAATTTGAGAATCTGACAGAGAAAGATGACAGCACCACCATCAGTGAGCTGCAGAGTCTGCGCTGGGAAGGCGCACCCGCGGCATACTCGGAGCTGGCGGGCCCACCCCACAGCCGGCTGGCCCAGGCTTTTCCCCAGGATCTGGAATGGGACCAAGATTCCAGTTCAGTCTGACTGGTCTCTTGCAAACAGAGTTGCTATGGGAATTGCATCCCACTTCGTCAACTGAAGGATGAGAAAGCTGGTGGACCAGCAAGAGCAGCAAAGAACACTCAGAAAAAACTACTTGGGCTTCGGGAACTGAGACCCAACAGCATCTCTGACCTAAACCTTCAAACACAAACAATTTCTCCTCTTTCTGGCTTAAGACACTGCAATCCAGAGTTCTGATGGATGCACCATTACATGCTTTCAAACCACAAAAGGAAAAAAAAAAAATCACATGACTGCTTTAGGAAGATTCATGGCCACATGAAAGAGGGAACCAAAAGCACAAAGGACTCAGAACAATGATTCAGGCAACAGCAAGTGATGGCAGAGAAAGACAATGGAAACAGAAAATGGGGGTTCAAGGCGGGGAGAGAGGGGGAACACGAACATTCTGGTCCCCTCTCCAAGTTCCACTGCATCTCCTGGTGGCCAGGTGGTTTGACACGGATAGGGCCTCTCTCCTCCCACAAAGGGCTCGTACACTCCTACATATTTTTTTCATGCTGTGTTTAGAATTCTTACTTTTTATTTTTCTTTCGCTTTTTAGGGCCGCATCCATGGCATACGGAATTTCCCAGGCTAGAGGTCGAGTCGGAGTTACAGCTGCCTGCCTATGCCACTGAGGCAGAATATTAACAGAGGCAGTCAGTGGAGGAGCATGAGCTTCGATGCATTTTTTGCTAAGGCCTTTCATTAATATTTATGGTGTAAGGGCTCCAGAGAATAATTCCCCACAGGCCTTGTTTACTACAGAAAATGTGCCTTCCCCCAAACAGACAATAATCTCTAACCCACTCCTCAACTGATAGAAAAGAAATGAGAGAAATGGTGACCTCGTCCAAGGGAAGAAAAGGACAAATAAGGCATCAAACTTATGGGGACATTTCCACCCCTAAGACCCTATTGGACAAGGACTGACATAGGTAACTGAACAAGGCCAATGGGAGAAAACTACATATTTCTTTCTGGACCCCACGTTGGTACACCCCCCACCATCTTTAAGGGATAAAAACCCCTATAGGACAATAGAGAGGGGGGCTCTTCTCCCCCCTCCCAGCAGCCCTGGGAGCTGTTTGCTTTCCTTTAATAAAGACTTTGCTTGCTTGCTGCCTGCGTGTTCACGGAGTTCATTCCTCAACCACCATGAACAAGAACCCGGATTCCGGTATCATCTTTCCGGTATCACCACAGCCACAGCAGCGGTGGGATGCAAGCCGTGTCTGCGACCTACACCTTAGCTGACGGCAGCGTCCGATCCTTAACCACTGAGTGAGGTCAGGGATCAACCCGCGTCCTCATGGATTCTAGTCAGATTCATTTCCGCCTGTGCCACAGAGGAAACTCAAGTTTAGAATTCTTAAAGAATTTATTTAAAAAGGTTTCCAACATTTTATGATGAAAACTTTCAAACAGAGCAAACTTTAAAGAATTTTGTGGATATGCATACTCCCTTCACACTCACTCCAGATCCTGTCTCTGACATGTTGCTAATACTTGCTGCATCCAGCCCTTTCCCCAGCCATCGATCCCACAGCAACGCTGGATCCAAGCTGCAATCTAGACCACAGCTCACGGCAACGCTGGATTCTTAACCCACTGAGCAAGGCCAGGGATCGAACCCACAACCACATGGTTCCTAGTCGGATTCGCTGACTGCTGCGCCACGACGGGAACTCCTTAAAGTTAAATTTAAATACCTTGAAAACACACACCTTAAATGAGCTTTCACTGAGTTCTGGCCTAAACCTGTATAACCTCAATGCTTATCAAGATGTAGAAGGCTATCACCATTCCAGAACATGCCTTTATGGCCCTTTCCCAGCCCATCCCTCCCCCCACCTCCACCCTCACCCTAGGTAGTCTGGGTGGGGCAGTGTTCAGCTCTCCCTGAGGGCTGCAGTGCATTCCAAGTGAGGCGCTCAGGTCAGTCTGCATTCCTTCCCAGCCTGGGCACGGGGCATGGCACATGCGCTGTGCCCTTTCAGTGCTGGGAATAAGCAAGCACTGCACTCACAGAGGCCCCAAACCTCTGTGAAGATGATCATTTGAAAAGTCCTCTGTTTAGGACTAAAGGAAAAAAAAAAAAACCCCACACAGTCTTTCATGAAAGGAACATTCAAATCTCAAATTTAAAAAAGGGAACTGTTAGCAAAAACTGGACTGGCTAGCAAAAACTGTTAAGTTTTTTTTAAAAGAAAGCCGAAAGTTGACTGTATTTCCATATTTATATATCCTTAAATTGCTAAAGTCAGACAGTGTAGTCAGGAGGATTAAAAACAAAGAATTGAAAAGAACCTGGATCTGAACCACCAAATGGACGGAGATGTGTGTTTTTAAAGACACAGAACGATCACTCTAACAAATTCCTTTCCTGTTCAGTATATAAAGGACATTTAAACAGTTACTGTATGACCCTTGGCTGGCCTGGTTATCAACATAAGACCTTGGACAATCCCTGGTTACACTGGAACCCACAGCACAAACAGCTTCTCCCGCCCCGTCTGTCTCTAAAGGCAGTATAGTGACTGTTTGGGGAGGCTGCTGGCAGGCTGGCTCACTACAGACCCTGTCCCCGCAAGGGAAGGTCCTGGGCGCTCAGCCTCCACCTGTCCTGCCCCAGGGCCCGGGGTGGGGTGGGGGGCACACGCACAGCTGAGGCGGCTTGCCTCCTGCCGAGCAATCTCAACCACGACCAAGGCAGGGGCTCAGCAAACAGGCTAGAGTCCGGGGTGCCTCTGCCCTTGGACTCACCTTCCTGGACAGGGAGCCACTCCCCCCACCCCCCCACCCTCCGCCCCTGCCACTGTCCTGTATCACAAGGGACGGAAAATGCCTTCCCTCTCCCCTCAGTGCCCCCAACACCCTCACCTGAAAACCAAGAAACCAGTAAATCCTGAGAGACAGACGGCCAGCGTATCCCAAGTCCAAGTCAGTTAACAAACGCGGAAAATAGGACGAGAATCTGCTACCCTATAGGGCCAGAGCTACTGACTGAGAATCCATATAAACATCAGAGAACTGAAACGTGTGAAGGAATGTGGGAGCAGTGAGGGTTTATGAAGGTCCAGCGATGGCTCGGAGATGGCTCAGAGTCCGCTCTGTGACAGAGGGGGTGGGCCTGGCCGGCGGCAGAGGAGAGGGGCGAAAGGGAGAGGGCCGCGGGTAGCAAAGGTCAAAAAAAGGAACCTCTCGATAAACACAAGTGACAGCTCTCAATCTGATGTAAGTGCTAAGCAAAACGAAATAGGAAGAAATCCTACTTGTACCCACCAACTCACCCAGTGCCAGCTCGCTCATTCTCTCTGGAAGGAGAAACAAAGCTTTTCTCTCTAATGGTTTAACTGAAATCCTCTCTTCCAGCAACAAAATAACAGAATTCTCATTTTCTATATCCCTACAAAAGCAAAGAGGTAATTATACCTTTTACTCGCCCTATAGGGCTCCCACCCTATTCATTTTTCTTCACAGTATTTTGTCACCATTTGAAATTTTAAATTGGTTATTGGTTTCCCAGCACCAACCAACCAACCACACACACACACACACACACACACACACACACACACACACACACACACACGAATAAATGAAAGTAATGATTCCATGTGATATTACCACACCAAACACAGTACTGTAAATTGTGCTTTAATTACTGCAATCAGATATGATGCAGTGAAATACAAGTATAAACTTTCATTGTACATCCAGATAATAAAAAGCACATTTATACAGATTTAGCCCAACAGCTTATTTCCTTTAAAAAAAAAAGTTTTGAATGTATTTAAAGCTAATTTATCTTCAGTGTAAAAACTTAGAGGTATAAACTCAAGATATTATATACAGCAAGTTAATTTACATTTCCAAACGTGCACAGTGCAGCATTTTAGACGAAGTAAATGGTCTCATTTCAGCTTTTACTATTAAGCATAACCCACATCTCAATCTTGAATAAAAACGTCACAATATATAAACCCACTGAGAATCCTATACACAAATACAAGTTTATAGAAATCTGATTTCAAATATAAATACATAAATTGTCATGACCTTACGTGTTACAACAGCTTATTTTTCTATTGTAATTTTTTAAAAAATCATAGAAAAATATTTCAATGCACATTCAACTGCTATGACAGGGGCCATGACCTTGTGCCTTTAAACCATACTTTATGAATTGTAAAGCATCACACCGGGCATTTTTGGAATGAAAATTACTAAAATCTTAAGACTGAAGAGCTACTGTATAAATATTGCCATGGTCACATGGTCACAAAATTAGTCAGCTCCATGGTGTACTTGGGAGGCAGTGGGGCAGAGAAGTAGAGGTTACTGCCGGTTTAAGAAGGCCCACACAGAGTTCCCATCGTGGCGCAGCGGAAATGAATCCGACTAGGAACCATGAGGTTGCGGGTTCAATCCCTGGCCTTGCTCAGTGGGTTAAGGATCCGGCGTTGCCGTGAGCTGTGGTGTAGGTTGCAGATGCAGCTCAGAGCCCACGGTGCTGTGGCTGTGGCCCAGGCCAGCGGCTACAGCTCCGATTCGACCCCTAGCCTGGGAACTTCTGTATGCCGCGTGTGTGGCCCTAGAAAAGGCAAAAAGACCAAAAAAAAAAAAAAAAAGGCCCTCAGGACACACTTAAAGGTGGCCAATAAATTAGGATAATTTTTAGATCTCTATTCCAAGCCTAGCACTGACCTTACTAGTGAGACTCTTAAGGCAACCAAGACTGGGCATGTGTTTGGCCCCAGACGCATGAATCCTGCACTCCCCTCAACCTCCATCGTCCTAACAGACCAGGAGGGCCCATGGAGCGACAGGGCATGCGGAGCACAGCAAAGCAATTTCTGGTGTGGACAAACGACGATTCGGTGCAAACCAAGAAACTCTTCTTTGTCAACAGTTTCAAAATTCTTATTGCCTTTGAGCAAATGAAAGTTTTTCTAGACAGGGAGTATTCATTTTGGGATCTATACTGGAGGGCAAAGATATATAAAAGGCAAACGTTAGATAGGAAACATTCTAGTGTGAGATAATTTCCCCCCCTTCCTTCTGGGGAACTGAACAGCGTTCCGTGGAGAATGAAAAAAACCGGTCCTTATAAAGTATACTTTCTTGCATTTAAAAAATATACATCATTTAGACAGCAGATCCAAGAAGGTTACCAGGCAGAGTCAAGTTTCTTCTATGGCTTTTAAATCGCTGAGGTACTATGTGATAACCATCACTTCTGATGCTTCTGCTTGACTGCTTCCCCACGAAAGCCACGTGCACAGTGAACCCACGCATCAGACTGTAAGGTAAGTGAACTTGGGGAAACTGAGGGGCTGCTGCAGAGGGCGGTGATCGCACACACTCCACGGCCTTGCGGGCCATTAGAAAAAGCCAAACCATCGCTTTCAAACACTGAGCACCTCGGAAAAACGGAAGCTCCTCTGGGCAAACCGAAGAGATTCCCCTAGTTTGACCAGCAGGTTTAGCAGCAAGATCCTGGACAGACACCAAGGCAGGGGGCATGGAGGGCTGGTGGAAAGCGGACGGAACTGCCAGGGCGACCTGGAGCTGTCAGCCCACGAGCAGGGGCGCTGCGGTTGGCTGGCCCCCAGCCCCCACATGCAGTGACACAGTCTGAGGATGGCCTTGAAGGTCACGATGAGTGACACTCGCGGGATTTCCCCCACTTTTCTACAGGCAAGAGGACACAGAAAGGGAAAATGCTATGGTTTGGAAACGAAGGCCCGACATCTTAATGCCTCTATTTGAATCTCTCAGTTCACCACACACACATACCATGAAAAGCTGAACTTCTCTGACCCGAGATGGGCTGGGGAGACATTGCTCCCGCTGCTGGAGAAACCAACTCGGCACAGAAAAGACCTGAGGACAGTACGGAGTCCAAGCATGTCTCACCGAAGCCCTTTCTGAGTAGGAAGCCATCTACTGCAGGCTCTGTACGATGCCTCATCGCAGACACTGGCCACAAGTATCACGGGTCAAGCAGTAACTGCTTTCAATGAATAATACTAGCCACACGGTTTTAATTTGCATAGTCGCTCCAAACCATGGGGAGAAAATGAGAACCAGCTCTTTTCCTGAAGGCCTGGCCTTCTTCCCAAGGGCGCGGGGCTGAGCCCGTCCTCCCAGCAGTCACCTCCCGCACGACACGCCGACACAGGGAGCAGCCGCGGCCGACTCCTGCCCCAGCCCGAGACTTTCCTCTCTCGCTGTCTCCTCACAGATGAGTCACACATCCCCTAGATCCACAAACTCGTCTTCTCGCTTGGCCAAGTCTTCCTCATCTTCCAGAGCTTTCCACCCGCTGGTGGGCAGGACCGGCTTGGAAGAATGGCGCTGCAGCAGGGCGAAAGGGAATAAGGAGGACAGGCGGGCCGAGTTCCTCAGCAGGGAGGTGGGCTCCGCCTGGCGGGCCTCCTGGCTGTGGTGTCTCTCCTCGATTTTCTCCTGTAAGCTCTGGACTTCCTCCAGCATCTCCAAGAGTTTGCTCATGGTGGCCACCCTGCCACCACCCAGGATCTGGGCTTCTGGAATCCAGCGCAAGTAGCGCTGGGCCCAGACTCTGACCTCTGGCCCCTCAATGTGAGGCAGCAGCAGCCCATGGTAGCTGCGGGGCTTGCTGTGCCAGCTGTCGTAGAACTCCCGGAAGTTGTCCTGCAGCTCCTCGGAGGAATTAATCAGTTTGCTAATTCTCTTGCCCAGAAGGTTTTTAATTAAATGATCTGTTTCTTCCCTGAAAAATCCTCTCTTGGGAGATGATTTAGACTGGGTGAGTGGCAAAGACAGTTGTCGTTGATGCTTTGAGAGAAAACACAAAAATCTCTGGTTAGCCCAAGAGCAATTTGTTTCAAAAAAAAAAAAGAAAGAAAGAAAAAAGCAAGCAAGCATAATCTTGCTTAAACAAGAGTCACGAGACATCAGAATTACCATGTGAATGCAATTCATTACCATACTAGGGCACATAGACAGAAAGCAGTGGCGGTGGTAGTGGGGGTACTGTTTATTCCACAACGCAGTGCCAGATGCACACTGGGTTTATAAACTAGTGGACAGAACCAGGTACCGATGGAGCTGAGCAGAAAGGCAAGCGTGACACCCAGAAGGAGGACCTGGGTCCCTTCTCTCCATCACAGTGTACCACAGGGCACTAAGTACTTGTGAAGAGCAAGCTCAAGATACGCTGTTGACAGTTTACGGGAGTCTGGGGGTGAGACCCAGTTACTCAAAGGGAGCAAAATGTTTCCTCTTTGCGAAACTTAGGCTGTTGCTTCCACGACGTTTTGAACACCTGTGAGAAAGTGGTGCTGACAACCTGAAGAGCCTGTCGCTCCAATGAAATAACTGGTAGGCTACCAGGCTTCCAGTGGGAGGTCAAGCCTAAATCAAAAAGACTCCTTTGGAGGAGTTCCTGTCATGGCACAGTGGAAACAAATCCGACTAGGAACCATGAGGTTGAGGGTTCGATCCCTGGCCTTGCTCAGTGGGTTAAGGATCCGGTGTTGCCGTGAGCTGTGGTGCGGCTCGGACCTGGCGCTGCTGTGGCTGTGGCTGTGGCTGTGGCCAGCAGTTACAGCTCCAATTAGACCCCTAGCCTGGGAACCTCTATATGCCGCAGGTATGGCCCTAAAAAGATAAAAGCAAAAAAAAAAAAAAAAAAAGACTCCTTTGGATAAAGATAGATGGGAGCAAAAGGAACTTGAGGAACTAGCATGGGGTAGAAAACCCCCCGTGGGAGCCTTCACACTTCTGTCCTCAGTGACTCTACCTGCAGCCAGAGCAGGGGCTGTAGTGTGGGATGCACCTGGAAGCGCTGTGAAGATGAGTTAAAAAGGATACCTGGGACTCCTGGTGCCCCAGGCAGTGGCGGTGGGGGCGGGGGAGATCTGAGGAGAAGCTGTCTCTCCCCAGCTCTTTTGCTCTTGAGGTGTTCATTTGAAGTGAGACTACATAAACGTTTTATTTCTGGGTTAGCCTTATAACTCCTGAACAGATTCCTACTAGTGGTTCTTCCTTGTAAAAAATACTTCCTTATTATGGAATATAGAACAACAATAAAAACATAAAGCAAAACCATTCACAATACCACGAGTCAAAGACAACCGGAACTTTTTTCTTTCTTTTTTTTTGTCTTTTTAGGGCCGCATCTGCCGCATATGGAGTTTCCCAGGCTAGGGGTCTAATTGGAGCTGTAGCCACCACTGGCCTCTACCACAGCCATGGCAATGCCAGATCCAAGCTGTGTCTGCAACCTGCACCACAGCTCATGGCAACGCTGGATCCTTAACCCACTGAGCAAGGCCAGGGATCCGACCCGCAACCTCGTGGTTCCTAGTCGGATTTGTTTCTGCTGCGCCATGACGGGAACTCCAGAATTTTTGACATTCCATCTGGGGACAGGAGAGCCGAAGGCCAGAAGTCAGGGGCTGGCCTCTCTTCTCCCCAGTGACCCAGGTGAGTCGGGCAGGGCAGGGACTGGGGAAGCCGGTGTCCACGGCCTGCCGGGTTCTGTGCTCAGAGCTTAACATGCCTCTACTTACCCATTTCTCAAAGTCACTGTTATGGCCCATGTTACAGGTGAAGAAACTAAGGCACAGAGGTTAAGCAAACTGCAAAGGCCCCAGCTACCAAGTGCCAGATGCGGTTTCCCACAGTCTGGTTCTAGAGCCTGTTCTTTTAGCACAACCCCATTTGTTCTGGAAGCCCCTCCCTCAAACCCTAAGTGAAGGGGGCGCTCCGGACAGGCCAGGTAGGAGCAACACCACGTACCCAGAGCTGATCCTGGCCTGGGGCTGAGGCTGGGACTGCATGCCCGGTGGACCCTGTGCTAATTCCCAGCGCTGCGCCTTGTGCTGGTCGGCTGTGGCAACTCAGTGTCTAGGGACTTCTCCGGGGCTGCCCATGCACTCACTCGAGGCCTCAAGCCTGCCTCCTGGGCTCCCCAAAAAGGCTTCAAGGTCCTCACTGGCCCAGCCCTGCTCGGCTTTAGTTGGTACAAGCTGAGATGCCCCTACCCTTCAGCTCAAGCCTCTCCCACCAGCCAGCTCCCAGAACTCAGGCCGTTCCTCCCTAAGAGGAGAAGGGACACTTAGGAAAAGGGCGCGTGGGCAGAGAAGTGGAATCTAGTCTGACAAGGGAGGTTTCGAGTCTGCCCGCCTCTGAGCACCCTTGGCCCTGGGGCAGCTCTGCAATCCTGACCGGGCAGGAAGTGTGCGTGCAGCCACCAGGGGGCACAGCACACTGACAAATCTGCTCCCTGGCCGAGCCGCTCTGGACTCAGGGCAGTTGTGTCCAACAGACAGGAAAGAGGCTGAACCAAGAGGGGAAACACCCACCTCGGGCCGAGGACCCTGGAAAGGGCAAAGTGGCAGCTCTGAGATCTCCAGCGGCTGGCGTCTTCTCAAAGTACTGGCTTTGGCTCACTGGGTCCCCAGGCCTCTTTAGAATGGAGCCCTTCCCCTTCCCCAGACGGTGGGATCAGAGGACAGTGGTGCCGAAGGCGGTGACATGCACTGGCCTACGACCGACCGCCAGTGCTCTCCCCTTTGTGGGATCTGGTGGCGGGTCGGGTGTCCAGGTCAGGAGACAGGACTAAGAAATGCCATGCACAGCACACGTCACCTCAGGAATGCCGGGGCTTTAATAACTAGTAAAATTAGGAGTAAATATCTGAAAGGAAACTCAAATAATTCAACGCTTGTCAATTACAGTCCGGGTCTGCTAACGACGGCCCGCGGGCCCAGTCTGGCCTTGTGCCTGCTTTCGGAAATGCTGGAACACGGCCACGCCCGGCTGCTTACGTGTGGCCGTTTTCACGCAACAGTGGAGTGGGGCGAGTTGTGCCAGAGACTCTGTGGCCCGTGACAGAACACATTAGTCACAAATATCATTTTTAGCAAAAAGAAAACCCATGAACCGGTGATCAACGTTCCTTCCGGTCCACCAGCCCCACGTGACCCCATGCTCAGGGCGGGCCTGGCTGCAGCATCCCCACTGACACTCAGCCAACGCCCGGGTCACCTCAGGGCGGAGGCGGACCTGCTGAGAGCAAAGGACCACCCCCCCGCCCCCGACAACCTGCCCGTCACAATCTCCACCCCGCAGCTGTGTCCAGAATCCGTATCTAACGTCTATGCTTCCAAACACAGGGGCCTCTGAGCAGATGAAGGGGGCAGACGTGTGCATGCCTTACCTTGAAATGCGTTCCTTTCCGCTGGCCTTTGTCCAGTTTTGGCTTCTCCACGTAAAGAGGGTTTCTGAGCAACGTCTGGGCTTTGGGTTCAAACTGTACAGACCAGTCCCACACGGGGAGGAGATTCAAAGGCCTGCTGTGTGTATCCTGGCTTTCCCTGCCCTGCCAAAACAAGCACAGGTCACGGTGTTTCCAGGGAGCGCTGAGGAGAGCAAACAGTCCCAGGAGGCCACGAAGGCGCCCCGAGACCCGGCCCTTCATTTCGGAGGCCACCAGGCGCTGCTCCCCGACGGCTCTGGGCGGCGATGGGGGAAGGAGGCCAGCTGCTGCGCTGGCCACAACACCCCTGTGAGGTCACTCCGACTTTTCCAGTTTACCTTTGGAGAAACTGAGGCTGGGAAAGCTGAGTGAACTGCCTGAGGTCACAGGGCTCCTGAGCCGCAGGGTGGCGCCTCCGTGTGTCCCATTTCCCTGTGGGGTTTCGTGAAACCAGCCCCACTGGACGGCGAGCTGCGGCAAACCCCGAGGGCTGGTCAGGGCGCGGAGGCCCCAGAAGCACGGCCTCAAGGGAGCCTAACGGGGTTTAAGACCTCTCAGCTCCACTCTCTTCAGCCGCTCCAGGCAGCAGGCAAGTGGAAGAGAAGGCATCTGACCTGTTCACACAGACAGCTTTTAATCCACTTAGTTCCCAGCTTGGACACTCGCTCCCAGTTCCGATACTGACCAAGTGACCTTGGGCAGGTCACTCACTGTCTCAGTGCCTCAGCTCCTCAGGGACGGCAGTAATTCAGACCCGCAGGGTGCTTCGGGATTAAATAGTAACACCCGGAAAGCACTCACAACAGGGCCCAGGGATTCCCATCGCGGCTCAGAGGTTAAAGAACCAGACTAGTATCCATGAGGACGCAGGTTCGATCCCTGGTCTCACTCAGTGGGTTAAGGATCTGGCATTGCCGTGAGCTGTGGTGTAGGACACAGACGCAGTTCGGATCTGGCGTTGCTGTGGCTGTGGTGTAGGCCAGCAGCTATAGCTCTGATTAGACCCCTAGCCTGGAAACCTCCATATGCCATGAGTACGACCCTAAAAAGACAAAGAAAAAAGAAAGAAAGAAAAGCACAGGGCCCAGGACAGTCAGTGTTATGTAAATATCGGGTTTATCATAAATCCCACTGCATTCTACTTGTGAGACGTGGCTTCTTCAGTACACTAACAGGTTCCTAGGAGGGGTACTTACCACGTTCGTGTCTTTTTGATGAGGCGAATTGAAGAAGAAGGTGCTAAAAATAGGTATGTACAGGCTATCTGACAAAACGGTCAGGTACGTCTCCGTGAACTCAAATGCTGGGGGGTGCTGCTGCACCAGCTGCCAGACGCACTCTAAGAAGAGCAGGAACACGGGAACCTACGAGGAAACGAGATACATGCGGCTGAGTGGCTACCAAAGGCCAAGGCCAGCAGTCCCCGGTTCAGGGACAGCATTTCCACAGCTGTAGAATAACCACTTCCGGCGGGCACTGTATTCTCCGGGGAACACATTCCAGGCGATTTCCATTCCCAGCGATAAAGAGCCTCAACTGAAGCCACACGCTGTGGATTAACCTCAGGACCTAGCAGGACCTGCCTGTGCGAAAGACATTCCCAAGATGAAATGCGTAAAACCCCCTGTCCCTCAGCACCGACAGATGGGCTCTTGCAACTGATCCTGGGAGGGAACACTGACTCTGAACCCCGAGAAGTGAAATGCTACTTCCTCCCAAAAAGAATCCCACTCTCGGACTTCTCCTGTGCAGAGGCAGGTTAATGACCTGGTGGTGTTACTCCAGCATTTTGGGCTGCTACTGTGACATAGGTTCGACCCCTGGCCCCAAACCTCTACATGCCAGACACAGCCAAAAAAAAAAAACAGGAAAAAAAAAATACCCTACTCAGTTATTTCAAATTCTGTCAAGAGCCCTTCCTCTACTCCCTGACAATGAGGACCCAGAAGAGACAGGATGGGAGAGAAGACAGAAGCAGCAAAAACAAGTTTCTCGGGAGTTCCCTGGTGGTCTAGTGGTTAGGACTCAGCACTTTTTTTTTTTTTTCCTTCAAGCGCCACACCCGAGGCATATGGAAGCTCCAAGGCTAAGGGTCAAATCAGAGCTACAGCTGCTGGCCTACAGCCACAGCCACTCGGGATCTGAGCTGAGTCTGTGACCTACACTACAGCTCACGGCCACGCTGGATCCCCGACGAACTAAATGAGGCCAGGGATTGAACCTACCTCCTTAGGATACTAGTCATATTCGTTTCTGCAGCGCCGTAATGGAAACTTCAGGACTCAGCACTTTCAATGCCTGGTCTGGGAACTAAGATTCCCCCATCAAGCTGCTGCACACTGTTGCCAGATCATTCATTTTTTTTGCAAAGACTAACTTGTCAGAAGTTGTGGGAATCTTCGTGGCTCAGTGGTTAACGAATCCGACTAGGAACCATGAGGTTGCGGGTTCGATCCCTGGCCTTGCCCAGTGGGTTAAGGATCCGGTGTTGCCGTGAACATGGTGTAGTTTGCAGACGTGGCTCGGATCCCGCATTGCTGTGGCTGTGGCGAAGGCCGGCAGCTACAGCTCCTGTTAGACCCCTAGCCTGGGAACCTCCATATGCCACGGGTGCGGCTCTAGATAAAGGCAAAAAGACAAAAAAAGAAAAAAAAAGTTGTGGGAATCTCAGAGTTAATTTTTATTTAAGTTTTACAAAGCAGTATTACTTCCACCACGAAATATAATACAGCCTTGGGTACATGATTTAAAAGGCTCTGAACACACTCGTCTGCACCGCACCCTGCCCCCCACCCCAGAACACGCTTGTCAGTAAATCTCCCTTTCCCCTGCAAGGGTTTCAATATTGTTTAAGGCGTTCAAAGTCATCTGACAGTGAAGTGACCTCAGCCCTCCTGGCAAGCCCCTAGGGCGTGCCCTTTGCAGGCAGTGACCCTGCATCTGAAGACAGGTATTAAACAACACCGGGCTCTGCTTGCCCAGGGCCACCCGGGTCTGCGATGACAACACTCACCTCCTCCTTGTCACTCTGACGCAGGTGGTTGCAGCGATCCAGGAAGCAGTGCCCGCCCATGATCCATTCCTTCTGGACAAGGCTCTGGAAACCGAACCTGGTCCTGCAGTGCGGGTCCATCATCACTTGCACCAGAGAGGAGACGAGGCAGCAGAGGTCGGAGGCGTTCTCCTCTGGGGAGGCGGTGCCCAGTGGCAGTAGAGAGAGGAAGAAGGGTACCCAGAGTTAAAAAGCTCCAGAAGCACAGGTAACAGCACGGCCCCAAACCAATGCCTGTTCCGAACAAGCTCCAATCCCCAAAGAGCAGAGCCAGTGGGGGGAAAAAAGGTAATGCTTTCAGACTGAGAGGCAAACTGCTTCCAGCCTGGCTGGCACTAAAGATGGGCTTGTTACTGATGAACAAAAGCGGCACGGCAGACCCACTGTCGGCAGGCAGGGTCCAGATGTGCCACGTGATGAGGGCAGAATCACACACGACGCGGTGGCGCGCTGGGCTCCACAGACAACTCAAAACCTTTCCAGCTGGTGTGTCCGCGTCCCCATCACTGAACTCACTGTTCCAAGGCTCAGCTGCTTCCCAGGAGCCTTCCCTCTGCTTCCTCTCGCTTCCGAGAAAGTAATATTTCTTTTTCTTTTTTTTAGGGCCACATTCACGGCATATGGAAGTTCCCAGGCTAGGGGTCAAATCAGGGCTACAGCCGCTGGCCTACGCCACAGCCACAGCCACGCCAGATCTGAGCAGCGTCTGCAACCCACAGCAACGCCAGATACTTAACCCACTGAGCAAGGCCAGGGATCAAACCTCAGTCCTCATGGATTCTAGTCCGATCCGTTTCCACTGTGCCATGATGGGAACTCCAAGAAAGTGTTATATTTCTGACTGCACTAAAATGCTTCTGATTCTCTCGCTCCAAGGCTCTTTCCGTTTCTGTCTGAGAGCCCTGAAGGGCCGCTTCCCCAGGCCTAGCCTCGAGGAGACTCTGCGACAAGTGTAAGCCACGCGGCCAGCCCTGGAGGCACGGTACGAAACCCACACAACGAAAACTCTGCTCACATCCTGGTTCACCAGCCATGACTCACAACAAATAAAAACTTATGTCTACACTTGTGCATTTGCTGTAGAGTTTTAAGGTCCTGAAAACCGACATCTACACCCCTGTGGTTTCCATATTACAAAAAGGAGTGCAACTCCGGCTGCTATTTTAAAATGCCCATGAGGACGATGGTGTCAGCAGTAGTTAGAGAAACTTCAGAGTGAATTCAAAAGCAGGGAAGTGTTTGCACTTTTAAAGCCTCATTCTGACCCCAGGGTGAACACCTGTTCTCCTATTTGTCTTCCAGGAAACAAGCCCAAACTGTGGCAACACACGGCTTTAGGAGACACAGATTTTTGCATGTGTCTTCCTAGTGCTGTCACCTTTTGAAACAAGTTTCATTTTTTAAAAAATATTTTTATTTATTTTTTTTGAGGGCCACACCCATGGCACGTGGAGGTTCCCAGACCAGGGGCCCAGTCGGAGCTACAGCTGCTGGCCTATGCCACAGCCACAGCAACACCAGATCCTTAACCCACTGAGTGAGGCCAGGGAAAGAACCTGCAACCTAAAGGTTCCTAGTTGGATTCATTTCTGCTGCGCCACAATGGGAACTCTACAAGTTCCATTTTTTTAAGAGAATCTTCCTTCTTCTGTGTGAAAGGTGTTAGCTGTACACCTGGGGGTCTCAGGAGGAACGAGATTTCAGAGGAGACACAACCCAATAGTCCAGCTCAGCCTCATCTGCCAGATTCCCATTAACTGGGTTTTACTGTAGTATCTCTTTTCTTTCCTGGCTGCTCCCATGGCATGTGGAAGTTGCTGGGCCGGGGATCAAACGTGCACACAGCATCGACCCAAGATGCTACAGTGACAACACCTGGATCCTCAAACCACTGAGCCACAAGGGAACTCCTCCCATTTCATTTTATGCAACTCTGGGACCGGTGCAGTCGAGCCCTGGGTACTTTCACCCCTCAGCCCCTAGCCTTTATTCCTCCTTTTTGTAGTTACTCAGTACTCTGCCACTATTAGGTAGGCCTTCTTCAATAACAGCCTTAGGCTTGCTCTCTTCACAGGCCATAAATTTCTAGAAGGCAGAAGTACACAGCTCTGTAGACAGGAGGTGCTCAGTCCATGTATTAAAATTTAAGTCAGTGAGCCAGCATCAGAGGGTACAAGAAGCCGCAGGAAGACACATTTCCAGTCTGCTTACAGAAGCTAAATCCCAGCAGTCATGGAAAGTGTCAGGAAAATGCTAAAAGCTTGAGGGTATGAAAGCATGAGACGGTCTACTTATGCAAGTGGCTATAAGAAACTTTAAATATTCAAAACAGCAGACATACTACTTTAGCTCAAAACAAACCAAGTCTAGCAACAATCCTTGTTGCATAAGGTTTACAGTGCTTTTTCACATGCCGAATGTGTATGTCCTGTCTGCATGCACAGCAAGTGAAGCCCACAAAGGAAAAGGAAATTGTGGACCACAAAGTCTCTACGGCAATTGTACAAAGCTGTCAGACACAAAGATATAAAAGTAACAATTAAACCATCCATGGGTCTCTTCATACGAAAAAATTATCCAAAGATTTTAACTGAGTTAATATAAAATAACTCAAAACATTAGGAAATGTGAGCTCTGGTAAAGATAGCAAACAATTCCTTCTTGGGCTACAAATAGGTCTGCCAAGTTCCAAGTGAAAGAATTCATTTTTAAACTCTAACACTGAAATCCAGAGCAAAGGATTCTAAGGTCAGGGTACAAAGAATGGGAAAGATTTCTGCACCAGCTCACTCTTTTTATAAGAGAATTCCAATTACATAAAGCCCATATATAGAAACTGAATCCCAAGTCAAGAAAAAACGAAATCACCCTTTGTGCTTTAAATATATTACCTAGAAGAAGAATGTTCATGTTTTGTGCTTCTAGACATTCTATAATCTCTACTGCTTTTTTCAGGCAGCGTCTAAATAGGAGAGAGACAAGAAAAAGGGAGATTAGGTCTTGAGCCTGGTATCATAAACACTAAGAAATTTATTTAGAGGTGTCTGACTTGATCTTCATTTTTCTGTTTCATGCTAAAAATCCTTCAGAAAACAAATTATCATTTATACTACTCAGATATTGTTAAGACCCTCATCTGCTTATTAGAAACTTAAATTTAGAATTTCAAAACTGACATAAAAAGGTTCCTAGGTGATCCCTAAATCAGAAATTCTTCCTGGAAATTCTCAGCTGAGTGTGTCGCTGAGTAAGACCCATCAACGCCCAAGCTGTGCTGCACGTCCACTGTGCTTAATAAGGTCAGCGGCCGAATGTGTCGACATGGCTGGAAAGGCCCAATATGCCCAGAAATCCCTCTGTTTCTCTCTAGACATACTACTCCCTTAGAGACTGTTGCCACTGCCAGCAGATGTGCCTTCCGTACTCAGCACCCGGGCTTCACAACCTGGCTCCCGCCCCTAGGGCTCGTCCTCCGGTTAGGGACTCTCACCTTCTCTACTCGCCCCATGTGTACAGAAAGGTCCCTTTGCTTAGAGCATTCATCACAACTTGCAATTATATGTTCAAATGATGGGGCACGCAGCAGGCTCCTCAAAACCTCTCTGTTGACAAGCATGTGGAGGCCTGAGGCTCCCCTGCCCAAACTCCCAGGCAGAGCTGAGTGAGACTGCCGCGGAGCATGGTAGAAGGCAGAGGTCTTCTCTTTCCTCACATGTGTCTGGGGTCGGAGCTGTTCTCTCCCCTTCTCTCCCACACCTTCGTCATCTCTGTTTTGTGCCTCCCTTTGCCCTCTCCTCCATTTAAGGGTAACAGAGAGAAGAGATTCAAAATATGAAGTAGGAAAGGGAATAAAATTCTGTTCTCTTGGAATCTCTAATTCCAAGGTGAAACACCACTACTTGGCATTAATTATAGTAAAAAAAAAAAAAATAATAATAATAGCTAAGAGACATGTACGACACAGGATTCTTCTAGAAAGGCATATAAGTGAAAACCCAGCAACCCCTCTTCTCAGTGTCCAGCTTCCTTTCTGGAGGTGAGATGGCTGCTCAATTGGAGTGCTGTCTCCAGGCCCCCTTTCCGTGGCCTCTTGATCCCTAGCCTGCACACCAGGGAGTGGATCTCTTCGTGGGCAGGTGGCATGTCCGTAAATGCCGGTCAGACGTGCACAGAAATAATCAATGATGATGTAAAATCCAGCTAAGCCCTGAACGGAACACTTGATCTAAGAGTATTTATAACTGTGAAATATACACGTTATCTGTCAGTTTGCTAATTTACTACTTTGGATTAGAGAACCACGAAATTCCTGAGCAAAACACTGACTTGAAATACCTGATTATGTCAAGCCAGCTGCTACTTTCCAGCAGGGAAAACCACTTTATATCTGTGTCCCAAAATTCGGTACTATTATCTGAAGAAAAAAAGAAAAGGAGTAAAGAAGTCAGGAACCGTTTGCTGACACGCCTGCTGTGAAACATGTGCTATGCAGACGCTCGACCCCAGACCAAGCTAAAAATCCATTTTAAGTAAAGGCTTCCATTTTAAGTAAAGGCATCTCAAACGTTCAACTGAAGTAGATTTTGACCTGTAAACCCCTGGCAAGCTGTGGTGGTCAAAAACAAGACTTTTACTGCTCAAATAAAAAGTGCCCTGCAATAGGCATACAGGGCATATTATACGCATGTTGTTGAGCTGAGAGTAGTAGGTTCTAGGCAGACACAGCCGACAGCCAGGCTGGCGCTCCTGGAAATGGAAGACACCCAGGACGTGTCGGGCTGCCTCGGAGGCCTGAGGGGATTGCTAGCTTCTGCTGGAATCCGAAACACACACCCAGACATTTACCTTGCACACCGGAAACAATCCCCCCAACCCACCTTGATAAAGAAGCCCTGCATTTTAAAGAAGTCTATGCCTGCCAGAGCTGCCTACTCAAATCAGTGAGAAGGCAGATACCGCCGCAAGTCCTGGGTGGTGCGGGCAGCATAGAGAGTCAGTCCTGTATCGACTAGCAGAATTCCTTACTCTCTCTGCCAGGGGCCTGCTTTTTATAAATCTATTTATTTATTTATTTTGGTCTTTTTAGGGCCGCACCCAGGGCACATGGAGGTTCCCACGCTAGGGGTTGAATCGCAGCCGCAGCTGCTGGCCTACGTCACAGCAACAGCAAAGCCAGATCCGAGCCGTGTCTACAACCAACACCCACAGCTCATGGCAACACCCTGGCAAGGCCAGGGATAGAACCCACAACCTCATGGATACTAGTCAGGTTTGTTACTGCTGAGCCATAATGGGAACTCCCACAAATCTATTTTATTTTATTTTTATTTTTACTTTTTTTGTCTTTATGCCTTTATCTAGAGCTGCACTCGCGGCGTATGGAGGTTCCCAGGCTAGGGGTCTAACAGGAGCTGTAGCTGCTGGCCTTCGCCACAGCCACGGCAACACGGGGTCCGAGCCGCGTCTGCAACCTACACCACAGCTCACAGCAACGCCGGATCCTTAACCCACTGGGCAAGGCCAGGGATCGAATCCGCAACCTCATAGTTCTTAGTCGGATTCGTTAACCACTGAGCCATGACGGGAACTCCCACAAATCTATTTTATAACATGTAGCACCATGTATTCCAGTTAGAGGTGTACACTTGTTTCCCTGGGTGTCATATTCATCCTTATCTACAGAAGTCAAAGTCAGGACAAGTGTGACAAATCTCTAAGAAAACACTTATCTCAAGGGTGAAGAGGGAGTTCCCATTGTGGCTCAGTGGTAACAAACCCAGTTAGTATCCATGAGAACTCGGGTTCAATCCCTGGCCCTGCTCCGTAGGTTAAAGATCCGGTGTTGATGTGAGCTGTGCTGTAGGTCGCAGACTCAGCTTGGATCCCATGTTGCTGTGGCTGTGGTGTAGCCTGGCAGCCGCAGCTCCAATTTGAACCCTAGCCTGGGAACTTCCATATGCCATGGGTGTGGTCCTAAAAAAAAAAAAAAGGAGTGAAGAGAAACAATAGGTGACTGATCTTGATTAAATCTGATTCAAGTTCTCAATTGTTCACAGTGGGCAGTTTGGGCAGGAAAGTGAAGGTGGCTCGGATGGACATATTTCGTTATTTTGTACATTTCTGATTAATTGAATTTTTTAACACTGTAAATACACACACACACACACACACACACACACACACACACACACACACATTCAATCCAAAAATAAATGTAAAATATTTCCACTTGGTCAGGGAGGAGTCTGTAATATGCCACTAAGGAAAAGAAACAGATCATTCACTTTCCAATTTAGCCAATGAATACAGGTATTGTACAGTTACACAGTTTCTTTTTTTTTTTTTGTCTTTTTAGTGGCATATGAAGGTTCCCAGGCTAGGGGTTGAATCGGAGCTACAGCTGCCAGCCTACACCACAGCCACAGCAACGCCAGATCCGAGCCGCATCTGCAACCTACACCACAGCTCACAGCAACGCCAAATCCTTAACCCACTGAGCGAGGCCAGGGATCGAACCTGCATCCTCAAGGGTGCTAGTCAGATTTGTTTCCCCTGAGCCACAATGGGAACTCACCCAATGCTACAACTTCTAAAGGGAGAAGCCCAGTGTCCACCACTGGACAACCAGTGTGCTGGGAGGGACGAGAAGAGGAGGTTGGCTCCGTGTTCAGTGCCTTGAGAGGGGGCAGTGCAGCATGAGCCTGGACAAGGATGGCAGCAGGAAGTGTGCAGATGGCAGCCAGCCCCTCCACTCTGTGACACTGGCCCTGGCGGTTGTGACCCTCTGTGCACTACCATGAGGAACCGAGGGCAAAGGCACTGGGGTTCACCTGACCACGTGACAGGTCTTTCCCCATCTGACCAAAGTTTTTGCTCAGCATTCTGCTCACCTATCAGAAACAGCTGTTTAAACTTAGAGTATGCCGTCTGGATTTCCTGCAGCGACAGGAAGTTGCTTGACAGGTCTTCAGTTTTAACATTTTCATAGGGTGGCCTGTGGATGGTCTTGTAAATTCTAGGTACCAAAAAGTAACAAGAGATTAGAAAGCGCAGGCATGAGTATGAGGCAGTTAGCTTTTCCTGAGGGCTTCCCAAGGCCCAGGACCCGGGTGAAGAGCGGTAGTTACCCTCCCACCAGCTCCTCCCCAACGAGCTGACTGCTGCACGACTGCCACCGCCGTCAGAGGAGGTGGGAGCACAGGGACAAGGAGCAAGACTGTGCAGTTTATAACCTGATAGAGCCAAGACCTGAGAACTAAGGCAACTGAACTCCAAAGTCTACTCCCTTTCTGATTTTTAATTCATCCAGTTTATTTTTTTTTTAACTTTTCATTTTCAAAATTTTCAAACCTGCAGAAAAGAAGAGGACAGTGACATATACCTTGA
The DNA here is from genome assembly GCA_004024745.2 of Catagonus wagneri. Classification (NCBI taxonomy): domain Eukaryota; kingdom Metazoa; phylum Chordata; class Mammalia; order Artiodactyla; family Tayassuidae; genus Catagonus; species Catagonus wagneri. The sequence continues at coordinate 7,406,280 of PVHT020000009.1, forward strand.
CCTGGATTTGACCACTGTTAACATTACAGATGTCATGCCACTTAGCCCTAAAGGCTTCAGCATGCATCTCTCAAAACAGTGCAGTTGAAGAGTTCCCGCTGTGGCTTAGAGGCAACGAGCCTGACTAGTATCCATGAGGATAAGGGTTCGATCCCTGACCCCGCTCAGTGGGTTACGGATCCGGCGTTGCCATAAGCTGTGGTGTAGGCCGGCAGCTATAGCTCCGATTCGACCCCTAGCCTGGGAACTTCCATATACCGAGGGTGTAGCCCTAAAAAGCAAAATAAATATATAAATAAAAAAATAAAACAATGCAGTTGACATTCTTCATGATTATGTTATACCGACTCCTTTCAAATTAAAAACCACCACCCTAAGCGGTATCTCGAGTAAGCAGTAGGTAGACTGAAATGGGCAAATACCAAGAATGGTCCGTGCTTCCTGAAAAACAAACACTGAGCTAAATAAACCTTAAGAAAAGGCAGGACACTACTGACCCATCCAAGAAGTTCTTCTGGACCTGTAAAATGCCATCATCCTGTTCTTTGGGGAGCGCTGACATTTTCAAAAGGGCACATCCGTTGTGGCAGGACCAACACCATATCTGCAGGGAAGAGTGAAGATTTTCCAGACATAATGTAAACCGCCTAGCGGAGGATAGGCAGGCTTAGCATTTAAATTCATACAGGGAAATATAAACCTTCAGCATGAAATAGCTGAATACACTCATTGTTATGCCAAGGAATAAACGTGTTACACTCATAATGAAAAAGACTGATTTAGTCTTGAAAACAACAACCACCATCACCGCCACCACCACCCAGGTCCAGGCAGTCCCACTCAGACTCACTTATGGTCTAACATACACCTTCTGACTTGGCTTTAATGTTGGGAACCTCGGCGATGATAATAAAAACAGTATTACTATTATTCTAAGGACAGAGGCGATCGCTGGAGTGCAGCTCATTATGTCAAGATTTTACGTGAATTAAGTCACTCGATTCTCACAATCACGCTCTGAGACAGGCATTAAGTATTATTCCCATTAACGGCAAGAAACTGAGGCTTGGAGAGATGGAATAACTTCTCTGAGTTGCACAGACAGTGCAGCAGTGGCTCCAAAGGCTGTGTGCTACCTGAACGACCAAAAGGAGGCAGCTCCCATCATTAGAAAAAGCTCACACTAGAAAGAATGAAAAGATGGTTATTCAACGTACATAGATACGAGGCTCGTATGTGCGAGTCACCGAATTCGGCTGTGAAAGGATGTAAAGGGGCCCAAGATACTGTGTCTACCTTCAAGGAGCTTATACTCCAAAAAGGGAAATACATTTGCAAATACCAGAGAAAGCAGAAGGTGGGAAATCTCAAGAGAAGGGACCGCTTGATGGACAGCAAAGGGAAGGCAATGGAGGAAGAAATCAGATGAATGCACACCAGTGACGGATCCAGGTGTTTGGTAGGCATTTTTCTGGATACAGTGGGAGTTTCACTTGTTTGCTGTTTTACAGGAACACAAGATGAGAACTGATTTAGGGGCAAAGGCATCTGCCAGAAGAGCCCAGAAGGGAGGACAGGGGAAGGCTGGCTGGGGCAGGGGAGCACAGCTGTGGACTCTGGGCCCCATATAAAGGCCTGGTTGAGGGTTTGAGAGTGGCTAACGCCCAGCCCTGTTCTGCTGACGGAGCCCTAGGGCCCCGGCTCAACGTAACCCTGGGGGATTTCAGCTGCCCAAAAGGGGCACCCTCTCGCCAGTCACCTGCAACATACACAGCACGCCCAGCAGCCTGGGCTGGAAGGAAGAGATCAGCACACAGTCTGGCCTAACACTCTGCACACCGCCTAGAAAATCAGAAAGGGAACTGGTCTGGGGCTTCAGGGGAAGGGGAAGAAGCAGCGCTGGGTATGCTGGGTGCCTAGTGCCCGCAGGACAACCATGTGAAGATATTCAGGGGGCGCCTAAGATGAGGGTGATGAGCTTAGGAGAGGAAGGCGGGGCTGGAGCTCTGGACACGGGAGCCGACTGCCAGCTGCAGCGGAAGAGATGTCCAGCCACCCCGGAGCGAGGACAGAGGGATACACAACTGCTTCAGGAGCTGCCAAAAAGAGCGCCAACTCTAAGACTCCTGACGAGGTGGCAGTGTTAGAACACAGACAAAGCAAAAGGCCCTTGGCTGCTCTCTGACTCCCTTTTCCAGCCTCATGCTAAGCAGTGGCGCTCAGCGCTCTGCCAAAGGTGGTGACAGTTTGACGACCAGGCACTGCTGTTCCCTTGGGTGCAGCTCCCTCTGAGAAGGGAGACACTCTAAGATATTCAGGGTTCTTAATCCTTTTTATCGCCTCTCCTGGGCTCTTGGTGACATTCAACCATAGCTCATTTTCTAAGGGGAGCTCATCTCTAACTGCCCCCTCCTCAGCCAAGGCACTAAGGGGCAATTCCCTTAAACGCTCTTTTTGAAACAGTAGAGAGAAAACAAGCAAAATTCCTGGTCAGAGAGAGACTTTTTACGGGAATTTAGCAAAAGGTGGTGCATGTCTTCTCTATTGCATTATGTACAATTTCTGTCCAGGGAAGGGCCACAGAGTTCTTGGCATGAATGACTTGTCAACAGACAAGAATCAGTTTGATGATCTTGTTTATTTCTGAAAAGGGAGGGGGGAGATTATCATTTGGTACATCTTTTTTTTTTTTTTGGTCTTTTAAAAAACTGAAGCATAGCTGATGTAACATATTACGTAAGTTACAGGTGTACAATACAGCGATTCACAACTTTTAAAGATCACACTCTATTTATATACTGGCCACATTCCCCATGTTGTACAATATGTCCCTGTAGCTTATTTTATACATAACACTTTTTGCCTTATTTGGTTCAAAAAGGGGTCTCTCTTAATAGAGCTAAAGAGTTTTAGGCAAACACCTACGACTGGTGGCCAGAGAGCAGCCTAAAAAGGAAGGAAAGGAACCAGCAAGGAGGTAAGAGGACCAAGACAGCATTGTGTTTCCAAAGCCAAGACAGGAATTCAAAAGGCAAAAACGGGAGGCTGTGCTCAGCGTCCAGAACCGCAGTGCCGGCATACAGAAAGGGGGCTGGGCGGGCTCAGGGACCCAGCGAGGTCAGTCGGCAGGGGTGGAGCCGAGACCCTGCTGCCAGGGGAGAGGGGTAGAGAGGCAAGCGGAGAAAATGAGTACAGACCTTCACTACGTCTGGCGGTACAGGCGAGGAGAGCAGGCCAGTACTCGCCTCCTAAGGGACGGCTTCTTCGGGTGAGGACGGACTTGAACATGAATGTGTGAACGTGCCTTCCACAGACGGGCAGAGCAGAGGAAGCGGGTGCCAGGAAAATCTAGGGCAGAGGAGATCAAGAGCCCAGGCCAAGGACTGGACTGGAGATGAAGGAAACAGGAGCACAGAGATGGACGATGGGGTAGGGGGCACAGGGAGCTCTTGTCGCTTGCTCTCCAAGACCCCACGGAAGCAGAGGAAAGGTCGTCCAGAGTGAGACCTAAGGATGGAATCACCAAGTTGACACGAATGACAAGGTGTTTGCACTGGCCCCAGGGAAGCATGACACGGGAACCAGAAGGAGAACCCCAACCAGCTGCTGAGCGGAACCCGGGCCCAGATGAGGCAAGGTACCAGCTCTCATGTACCCCATTCAGTACACCCTGCAGTTGTGAATCATGTCCAGCAGTGCTCATCAGCCCTACAGCAAAATAAACGAAGAAATCAATCAATCCTCAGGCTGGAGTACAGCAGAGGGCCCAGGAGCCCAGAGTCTCTAGACGGCAGCAAGGACATGACTGATGCTGCAAATGAGGCGGGTCTTCCCTGAAGGGGAGTAAATGGAGGCAGGAAAGCACAGGCTAGGTGCAAAGTCAGGGTGAAAAAGCAGAGAGATACAGAAATGTTCTAGAACTAGTGGTAAAGGTCGTCCAACAGCGTGAATATATTAAATGTCACTAGTAGTAAATTTGATGCAATGTGTACTGAGAGCTGTATTCCCTGAGTGCATGTGTAAACGCTGTGTTGTGTAATATTTTTCTACTGTCCATTCTTCACAAGCTCCACTGTGACTTTCAGGACCTACAATTAAGGCTGATCTCATCAAGCGAGGACTCCCTCCTGCAGTTTCTAACAAAGTTCTGCTGCTGGTTCCTCGGACCAGACTGTCTCAGGACAGTTTCTACTTCTCAGACCCTACGGCCTGGCTAGAAGAGAGGATGAAAATTTCCAATATGCCAGGGGAGGGAGGGGACCCTACTCCCTCAGTGTGTGGACAGTTCATCTTGGTTTCTCCCCACGGGCACACCCTCTTCTAGATTCCTCTATGACAGGCTGAAGGATGAAGACCATCATTTTTATTCTTCTAAAACAGCGGTTCTCAGAATATAAACTACAGATCCAAACACCCTCATAGGAGGCCTGAGAATAACACTACGATATAATTTCTTTTTCAGTACGCTGACATTTGCGTCTATAGTGTTACAGCTGCTGGTGCCTTGGCACTAAACACTGCCCTGCTGCCCACCGCACCGGGCATCGCTGTGTCCTCCCCGCCGTGCACTTGCAGAAACACAGCTTTCACTTGAGAATGTCCATAATGAAGCACTAAACATTATTAACTGTATTACTCTTTGTCATTACATATTAATATCTAATGCGAACATTTTTTATATTGATGTGATGGGAGTGGAAAGTGCTATCTCAGGGAAAAACACTTGTGAGACTGTGAACTAGCTGCTGTCTCTGTGTCACTGAAAGAGCAAGAGACACACTCCGGGTGTTCAGACTTTGGTATCTGGCAGATATTCACTCTTTAAAAAAAGAGGAGAGAGAGAGAGAGAAGCAAGCCTATCACTTCAAGGAAAATAACGGACAATCTGTTGCCAATGATAAAAACTGACCTTTCGGAGTTCCCGTCGAGGCTCAGCGGTTAACAAATCTAACAACCATGAGGACGCAGGTTTGATCCCTGGCCTTGCTCAGCGGGTTAAGGATCCCGCGTTGCTGTGAGCTGTGGCGTAGGTCGCAGACGTGGCTTGGATCCCTAGTTGCTGTGGTGTGGGCCGGCAGCTGTGGCTCCGATTGGACCCCTAGCCTGGGAACTCCATACACCGCGAGTGTGGCCCCAAAAAGCCAAAAAAAAAAAAAAAAGAACTTTCAAGCAAAAATAAGACTTTT
>PVHT020000009.1:7411565-7487548 GCA_004024745.2 Catagonus wagneri
AAGAATCCGACTAGGAACCATGAGGTTGCGGGTTCGATCCCTGCCCTTGCTCAGTGGGTTAACGATCCGGCGTTGCCGTGAGCTGTGGTGTAGGTTGCAGACGCGGCTCGGATCCTGCGTTGCTGTGGCTGCGGTGTAGGCCAGTGGCCACAGCTCCGATTAGACCCCTAGCCTGGGAACCTCCACATGCCGCGGGTGCAGCCATAAAATGACAAAAGGCAAAAAAAAAAAAAAAAGACTTTTGGAAAACTAGCCTCTGCCTTTTTAACTGGACAGCTTCCTAATATTTAAAGACTTTTCTGAGGAGACAAGGATGATATTAATAAACGTGATTTTTACATAAGAAACCATGTCACTAGACCATCTATAAAACTAGAGAGCCAAGATTTTCTAAACAACCAATGTATTATGTTCTAAAATCATGCATTTTTTCTCTTTAGGGCCACACGGCATATGGAGGTTCCCAGACTAGGGGTCAGATCAGAGCTGCAGCCGCCGGCCTATACCACAACCACAGCAACGCCAGATCTGAGCCGCGTCTGCAGCCTACACCACAGCTCAAGGAAATGGGATCCTTAACCCACTGAGCGAGGCCAGGGAGTGAACCCTCATCCTCCTGGATACTAGTTGGATTTGTTCCTGCTGTGCCACAACGGGAATGCCCACATGCATGTTTTAAGATCCATTCAAAGTACAAGACAGGAGTTCCCGTCGTGGAGCAGCGGTTAACGAATCCGACTAGGAACCATGAGGTTGCGGGTTCGATCCCTGGCCTTGCTCAGTGGGTTAACGATTCGGCGTTGCCGTGAGCTGTGGTGTAGGTCGCAGACGCGGCTCGGATCCTGCGTTGCTGTGGCTCTGGCGTAGGCCGGCGGCTACAGCTCCGATTAGACCCCTAGCCTGGGAACCTCCACATGCCGCATGTGCGGCCCTAAAAAATGACAAAAGGCAAAAAAAAAACAAAAAAAAAAAAAACAAAGCACAAGACAGACCAATGGATTTTAAGTTAGCAGTGAATGACACATTCACTGACTATATTTTCAGATTCCTTACAGCAATTAGTCTTTATGAAAACACCACTTATCAATTTTTTGGTATACCATCAAAGAATGGTATCTTCAAATTAGCTGAAAAAGCTATTAATTGGTTCTCCCTTTCCCAAATACACATCTGTGTGGGGGTGGATTTTCTTCATGTACTTCAACCACACCCTAACATACCACAACACACTGAATAAAGGAAGGAGATACGAGAATGCAGCTGTCTTCTACTTTCAAAAATGCAAAATCGTGTTACTCTATTTTCTTGCTTTGGCCAATACAGCGATTTTTCATAGAAATATTTACATTAACATGAGTTTATTACTAAAAAAAATTAAGCAATTTTTCGGTTTTAATTTTTCATATGGCAAATATCAGCAGATACAACCACATAAACAAAAACTCTTTGAAGTCCTCAATAATTTTTAAGAGTATTAAGAGTCCTGAGACCAGAAAGTTTGAGAACCACTGCTCTAAGCTGATGAGCCAGCTCTGGATCAGACACATGCTTTATAAACATCTGAATCAGCTGTAAACAGCTGCATACATTTAGAAATTAGGAAAACTGACATAAAGCTCTGTATCTCTGATTGCTCCTGAGAAATGAGGACATCTGGCCACATCAGACCTATACTCCCAAGTGGCTCAACCTGGTTGGCACAGAGGGGCAGCCACCCCTTCATCCAGGCAGAGGGTCCCTGGTTCACTGCAGGGGCCACACTCATTACCTCCCAGGCCTGCACGTGCTTCTGGCCATCAGACCCCTGCCATCTCACCTCCCACGACGGGAGTGACCTTTTTGGTGAACCAGTCATGTGCATAGCACAGCATCTATCTGCAATTCTCATTCTGTACTAAATTCCCTGCAGGGCTGGCAACTCCCAACCACCCAGTTAGAAACTAGAATAACCGCCAGAGTCTTGCTTCCTTTGATCAGCGACACATTAAATATGGCTCCCATCCCAGTCCATTCTGTGAAAACTAAGTTAGCCCTCCATGTCGTCTCTGGGAGAAAACATGGCCTTGTCCATTCAAGATGAATGGTGCAGGCCAAGAAAAATCTTAAACCCTACAACCCTTAGAGGGGGTCAGCCTCCAAAGAAGTTAGGTGTTAAATCAGGCTGGCTTTCAACACCAGGCAGATTTGTAATCCTGCTAAAGCTCCTTCAAGGCCTCTCTGTTAAGAGCTCCAGTGCATCTGCGAAAACTTTAGAACTCTGTCCCCGGGAGCCTCATGCCAAAGACGTCCCTCTAGGGAGCCCCCAAGATATTTTTAGACTGATCTTGGACTGAGGACAAACTCTTCAATACCGAAGCCAAGGGTAAAGCAGTAGGATAAACTGCCAGGATGGGCTGACGAGCAAACCATGCTTTTAGGGTCTCCAGATGCACTTACTGGTATGCCGTGACCCTGAAAGCGTGGCACATCCTCTTCAGGAAGCGGGGTGGGGACAACAAAGTATGCTGGCAACCTAGAAGAAAGAGATGTCACTGGTTTTAGTGTTGGACTTAATTCACTAAATAGGAAAGCTCAACATCAATGAACATAGGAAGTTAAGCAGAGTGTTATGACATGGACCATATTTCCCCACTAAGAACCAGCACAGATGAATCGTCTCTGACCAAATCAGTCAGGAGTCTGGTTCAAATCCTAGCTTGAGCCTGTGCAACCCTAGGTAAGTTAACCCACCTTTACAAGTCTGTTTCCTCACGTATAAAATAAGGGAATTAGACCATCTGACATCTAAAAGCACATTTATTCCAAAATTGGAGTGATCTTTCTCATCATATAGTGACAATTTTAATACCTGTATTGCTTCCATTGAGACACGTGAAAACCGGTAATTACAATGACCGCTGCCCATTTTATCAAGTGCTCTGACAACACTTAAGTACGTACTGTATGTCAGACTCTGTCCTAATCTGTTCTAATTACTTAACCTGAATTATTCATTTAATCCTCCCCAAACACTATGAGGTATGTACTTTTATTATTCATTCCCATTTTACAGGTAAAGAAACAGAGCTCTATCAAGGCCCTTCCCAGGCTAACAACTTGTCTTAGTGGATCTGGGACCTGGATCCAAGAAGTACGACTTGAGTTTCTACAGGAGAAAATTTAGGTTCTAAAATTAACAAATGTGTTAAGTAGCAGGACATGGGCAAGTTAGATTCTTAAGAGTCGCAGAGATCAGTGAAACCATCTACTCTACTTAACAGCTGGGTTTTTTTTTTTTTTAATCTTTTTATGGCCGCACCCGCAGCATATAGAGGTTCCCAGGCTAGGGGTCCAATCATCGGAGCTATAGCCACCAGCCCATGCCACAGCCACGGCAACGCATGATCCGAGCTGCGTCTGCAACCCACACCACAGCTCAAGGCAATGCTGGAGCCTTAACCCACTGAGCAAGGGCAGGGACTGAACCTGTGTCCTCGTGGGTGCTAGTCAGGTTCGTTTCCACTGAGCTACAACGGGAACTCCTAGATGCAGGTTTCAATTACTGAGACCACTTGAGTTGTATCACTGTCAAGCTGTAAACAGCTTTCACTCAAAAAGCTTGAATTAAAAAGCCTCACGAGAAACAAGAAGGTGCCTATGGTGTAAAAACTGCGCTGGGAAATAACCAGGTGGTGTTGGTATGCACACTGCATGTTTGAAGTAAATTTCTGAAGTATTAGTTCATGGAAAAGTTGGATTTTCCGAGCTGAAGAGATTAGAATCTGAATGTGATGAAGCCATTAGGTCTAATCAATTCATAAGGGATGGAGCAACATTTTAAACGTCACCACGGGGTATGACCATCAAAACCCAGACTGCAGCAAACTATTAGACAAATGGCCTGGTTTCTTCAAATAAATTGCAAGAAAAAGATGATAGTGTGAGAACCTACAGATTAAAAAGCTTAAGAAATCTATCAGTCTTTAAGATATCAATCTCACTGAATCTTGATTAATGACAAAATAGATTAAAAAGGTGAAAGATAATTTTTTTTTCTGAGATAGAGGTTTATTTTGACCAAAATAGTCACCCTTGGTCTCAGGTGACAGGTGTCTAGGCAAACAGCAATTCTGTGCTGTCCTCCTACTCCTGAAGTGGCCGTGTGGTCTCCAATTGCTTATTGTGTCTTGCCGAGAAGGAAGGTTTAAAGGGCAACAGGATAACTAGTGCTACCCCAAGGAGGGCGTGCCAGAAAGAGAAATTGTTTTAAACATTTATTAAAGTGGAGAAAATCTGAACACTTGACTAGGTACTGAATGATACTAGGGGGTCAAATTTTTTTGTGTGTGTCTTTTTGTCAAAGGGGTTAAATATTAAATTTGAAAAGTGTGATGATGCTTTTGGTTTTACGGTTATGTTTATAAAGAGAATGCTTAATTCTTAGAAATGCAACACTGAAATATTTATAAATGAAATGGGATGAGCTCTAGGATTTAATTCAAAATATTTGGGGGGGGCAGGTATTGGAGTAGGTAGAAGCATAGAGAAAATAAGATTAACCATAAATTAATAATTGTTGAAGCTGGGTGATGGGTAAAAGGGAGTTCATCAAATTCTCTTTTCTTTTATACTGCTTGAAATTTTCCATTAAAAAAAAAAAAAAACTCTTAAAGAGAATTAAAAAGAAAAAAGCTCCCATAATATTGTGATGTAAAACCAGGTCTGGGAGCCACTGGTCAAGGCTAAGGTACCTCAAGCCATTAAAACTTAGAAGATTTATCTGACTGGTGAGGTTCTGAAATGCTTGGAATATCTTCTTGCATGTCTGCTTGGGTGGGTGAGCTTACTATCCCTTCCTCAGGGAAAAGCCTCTTCACAGACTACTGGCACTCAAACTCAGGCTGCCCATGAAAATCACGCGTTAAGACTTAAAAACTCCCCATGTCCAGTCTCCATCCCAGAACTATGAACCATCAGAGGCGTAAATGCTCTCCAGGTGTGCAACCAGGATGAACGCGGTTCTTCTAGGAGTTCCTGCTACTCAAAGTCAAGAGCAGCATCACCTGGATGCTCATAAGGAAAGCAGTTCTCAAGACCTCCAGACCTCCGGGGTCAGAATCTGCATTTGATGCCAACCGAGCAGGTGACTGAGCGGGAGAGCCTCCAGTGAGGAGCACAGCTCTAGACGGCAACTCACAGAAAGAACACTGGTCCCCAAGCATTACAGGACAGTCACCTGTGGGGTTGGTTTAATCGGACTCTTGGCCCCTTCCCCAGAGGCTCATTCCTCAAAGCTGGGATGGGGCCTCACTGCTTTAAAAAAAACTTGCATGTCTTCCCCGACTTGTGAGGCTGAATATTTTTTAATGTTAGTTAACCCATTAGTTTTTTCTCAGCCTTTCACCAAAGCAGGGGGAAATGTCAGAACCAAGTGTATCAGCACGTCAGTCACTGCAGAAAGGAGGCTGCGCAGAGGAGGACAGCTCCGCAGCGGCAGCAGAGCCTGTCAGGTCCCACCCTGTCCCAGTGAACTCGAGGGGGTTCTGCGGGGGCTTTGCTGTGAGACCCCCAATGCCTACAAACAACTGTCCCTCCCTGAACTGACCCTTTCCATCATTAGGATAAGTTCTGAATACAAAGCAAACAGCCTCTCAAAACACAAGCTGACTTGTTCAAGGAAAGCTGCATGACCCACTCAGCACAAACTCGGTTAGGGGGAGGGCGGCGTCTGAGCACCAGCACCAGAGAAGCAGTGTCTCCCTGCGGCCGCGTCAGTTCACAGGCTGCCCTGGGTTACACACGTCCTGCAGGCCTGGGCCCTCCTTACACTTTCACAGGGAGGTGGCGCATGGGAAAGGCTTTTTAGGAGAAGGCAAAGTAGACACTCAGTTTCTCATTCTTACCCAGCCTAACTGGGGTCCCCTCTAATCACTGGGGCCTTCGTTACTGCATTCATTCTGTCTCCTATTTACTGCGTGGCTCTTCTAAGCCAGGCACAGTAGGTGCTGAGAATACCAAGGTGAACGAAAGCTGTGTCCTTGATTCCCCAGAGCTGATGGGACGCAGAAACAAACATTAACCAGATGGCGACAGAGATTTAAAAAAACCTCGTGATCGGAGGAAGTGCTATGGAGACAGGCATGCAGAGCCACGAAAGCACTCGAGGAGGCTGACCCAGTCCGGGGAAGACTCCCGACAAGAGATGCCTGAGCGGAGACCTGACAGATGAAGTGGAGGTAACTCGCTCGCACAGCCAGAAGCAAAGGTCATCCTGGACAGGAGACGCTTGGGCACGCCTGTGGGAGGGGGTCAGGATGTACAGACGGCTCACACAAAGCTGGTCAGGCAGGCAGGAGTCAAGCCACAAGGGCCTGTTAGGAGTTTTATCCTCTGTACCATGAATACGAGGAGCCACCGAAGCAGAGGAGAGGATGTGAGAAGCATGCCGGAGACACTCAGCCTGCCACACGGAGAATGGACGCTGGGGGCCGGAGTGGGGCGGGAGGAGACCATGCGGGCAGCTACCACAGTGACCCAGGTGAGAAACAGAGCCGGGCTTTTCCTCTAACATCCCCATGGGGCAGAAAAGAGGAGTGAGTGCACGTGCGCAGGGGGCAGGGTGCGTGGATGGGGCGTCCTGGGGTGTTTTCACTGACGGCTCTGAGCACCAAAAGCTTACTGAGGCTCTATTTCCCATCCACCACTAATTACAAACACCCCCCTGACACCCCACACCCACCGCCTTTTCTACCTGGTGTATTTCTAGGCCAATAGCAATGAAGTTCATCAGTATGTGGCAGGATTTTAAAAAACAATCCTGAGAATCAGGAAGCCTTCCATTAACGTCCACATCATGTTACAAAACATCACCTCCTGGGGGCAAGGGTGCTGACCGCCTGCCGAGGAAGAGCTGCCCGTTCTGAGCTCTGTGACTGGCATGGCGGGAGCAGGAGCAGGATGGCGGTGGCGCGTGTACAAGATACTTGCCCTTCAGCGTCACCCTGGTTTGTGCTGTAGGAGGAGAACTAACCTTACAAATGTCTGAGACGGATCAAAATCAGAACTGACCTGATGAAGAGGCTCCTCAGACCATGGATACAAAACACTCTACAAAAAATACGAATTTTTGGAAACTTAGCAGGGTGCTGTGGAGTAGGTTCCAAAATGATAAGACTGAAATTTCCAAAAAAGGACTGTGCAGAATCATCCTTGAAAAATGTAGGTCAGATCACATCACGCCTCGGGTGAAACTCCCCCGCGATGTGCCACCAATTCTGAAAGCCTCCATCCGGCCGGCCGGCAGCTTCCATGGGCCCCTCTCCTCTCTGACTTCACCTCCTACCACTCCTCCTTGCTGGCTCCAGCCCGGGGGCTCCTCCCCGTTCCTCACACAGGCAGACAAGGTTCCGCCTCAGGGCCTTTGCCCCTGTGGTCCAATCTGCCTGACCAAGCTCCCAGCCAACACCTCCAGCACACTCAAGCCCCTTGCCTGATCCCTAGTTCTCCGGGGCACTACTACCTTTTAATACAGGATAATTACTCGTTTACTCTAACATCATTTTCCTCCCTTTAGAAGGAAAGCTCCGGGAGGGCAGGTGTTTTTAGGCTGCATCTCCTGTAGTTGAGACTTTGTCTGGCATATAGTAGGCCCTCAAAAATGTTTATTGAGAAGTTCCCATCATGGCGCAGTGGAAATGAATCCGACTAGGAACCATGAGGTTGCAGGTTCGATCCCTGGCCTTGCTCAGTAGGTTAAGGATCTGGCATTGCCCTGAGCTGTGGTGTAGGTTGCAGACGCAGCTCGGATCCCCCGTTGCTGTGGCTGTGGTGTAGTCCAGCAGCGACAGCTCCGATTAGACCCCTAGCCTGGGAACCTCCATATGCTGCAGGTTCGGCCCTAAAAAGACAAAAAAAGAAAAAAAATGTTTACTGAATGAATAACTGAAGTGCTTGATAAAAGGAAAGTTAATACATAATATAAATCAGAAATGCCTCTGAAAGTTCTACATTTAGATTAGATACAACAATGGGAAGAAAAAGACCCCCATTCAGGAGTTCCTGCTGTGGCGCCATGGGATCAGTGGCATCTCTGCAGCACTAGGGTACAGGTTCGATCCCCAGCCCAGTGGACTGGGTTACAGGATCTGATCCCTGGCCTGGGAATTCCATATGCCTCGGGGTTGCCCAAAAAGGAAAAAAAAATACTCACTTTTAAATGGTTTAAGGGATACACTAAGGGTTTCTTAAAAAGGACAGTATCAACGTGGAGAAGGTGGAACCGCACACACTACCGGTGGGAATATAAAATGGTATACTGGAAAACAGTGTGGCAGTTCCTCAAAAGGTTAAATGCAGAGTTACTATAAAACCCAGCAACTCCACTCTAGATACAGACTCAAGAGAAATGAAAACATACATCCACCCAAAAACCTGTACACTAAAGTTCAAAGCATATTCATAACGGCCAAAAAGGAAAAACCCCATCGGTCCATTGACTGATGAATGGACACAATGTGGTATATCCATATCCTGGAATATTACCCAGCAGTAATAAAAGAATGAAGCTCTGATACATGCTATAACACGGAGGAGCCCTGCCAATCTCCCATGAAGTGAAAGAAACCAGGCACAAAAACTACACGATTCCACTGATATGAAATATACAGAACAGGCAAATCTATAGAGACAGCAAGTAGATCAGTGGCTGTCTAGGGCTCCGGGAGTTGGGCGGACATGGGGAGTGACCACTAAGGGTATGGGATTCTTTTGGGGTTGATAAAAATGTTCTAAAATTGACTCTGTGTGAAGGTACTAAAAGAATACCACACACTTCACACTGGTGAAATGGATGGCCTGTGAATTAGATCTCAATATGGAGGGTTCCTGTCATGGCTCAGTGGTTAATGAACCTGACTAGTATCCATGAAGACTTGGGTTTGATCCCAGGCCTCGTTCAGTGGGTTAAGAATCTGGCGTTGCCTTGAGCCATGGCATAGGTCGCAGACGAGGATCGGATCCCTTGTTGCTGTGGCTGTGGTGTAGGCTGGCAGCTACAGCTCCGATTAGACCCCTAGCCTGGGAACCTCCATATGCCACGGGTGTGACCCTATAAAAGACTGAAAAAAAAAAAAAAATATATATATATATATATATCTCAGTAAAGCTGTTATTAAAGGAAAGCATGAAGTTCTCTTGCAGCTCAGTGGGTTAAGGATTCAGTGTTCATGTCCCTGCAGCAGTTCATCACTGCTATGGCACAGGTTCAATTCCTGGCCTGGGAACTTCTGCATGTTGCGAGTGCAGGCCCCCCCCCCAAAAAAAAAGAGGAAAGCACAGCACTGAGGGGCTTACCTTTCACAGACTTTATAGCCTTCATTGACGCTCACTGCTTTGTACTTCATGTTGCCTTTGGTCCGCTCCAGCTCCCAACACCAGTCCTGGAGTGTGTCAAACATTACAGCATGGTTCTTGGGGTCGGGAGCTAAGAAGACAAATTGAAAAAGACAAAATCCTGTCACGCAGCACTGGTATCTTAAAGAAGTAAAAGTGGATCCTCGGGCCTCGACTTCCTCCATTAGGCCCGTTTTCAGCCATGCAGAAATGGCTGAAATGAACTCACTGCCTAATCCTAACCTTGTTCCTTTTTTCTGTCATTCATCCAAAATTATGACGGAGGCTCTGTCTTTTTATACTGGGGGCGGGGGGAGTTGTTCTTGTTCCATTCCTTGCAAAAGTAATTTATAGCTCCATTTGCAGTCATCTGACCATGAGATAATTTATATAACATAAAAAGATCCTGTGAAGCACTAAAAGACAGGCTTGGCACAAATACTAAAATAATAAAATATTTTTAGCCCTACCAATGTGTGCAGAAGATGGCAAACTCATCTGAACAGCATGTCAGATTCCTGAGTGTGAAACCTTCTTCTTGGCAGTGCATCAATTTGAAGATATACTGCCAAAAAGAGGATTTCTTTCTCTCTCTCTCTCCTTTTTTTTTTTGGCCATACCTGACACATGTGGAAGTTCCCAGGCCAGGGATCAAACCTGGCCACCGCAGTGACCCAAGCCACTTCAGTGACAACGCCAGAGCCTCAATCTCCCAGGCTACAAGAGAACTCTTGGTTTTCGAAAGCCATAAACAAATCAGCCATGGTGAAGGTCAGGTCCTGCTTGCCAAGGGCCGCATCACGGTACGGAGACTGCTGCCTCAATCCTGCTACCACCTGCTAGGAGGAAGTGCCCAGGAGCACTGCATTTGCGGCTCAGCAAGTGTGTCCTTGGTCCACTCCCAAGCACAGCACTGCTTGATGGGGGTGGCGTGAACCAAAATAGTCTTGCGTATTTATACAAATCAGTTAATTCAAACCTATGCACATCTTTAAAAAATATATATTTTTTAAATTTCCCATTGTGGCTCAGCGGTAACGAACCCAGCTAGTATCCATGAGGATGCAGGTTCAATCCCTGGGCCTGCTTAGTGGGTTAAGGATCAGGAGTGCGGTGATTTGTGGTGTAGGTCGAAGACGAGGCTCAGATCCTGAGTTGCTGCAGCCGCGGCACAGGCCAGCAGTTGCAGCTCTGATTTGACCCCTAGCCTGGGAACCTCCATATGCCACAGGTGCAGCCCTGAAAAGGGGGGAGAAAAAGAAAAAGAAAAGCATTCTTGAAAAACAAAGTGTCTGATAAAACTTCCACTGCTTCTTTTTTATTTCACCTACTCCTTTTAATGAAACCGGATCGTAGTACAAAGGATGATAATAAGAATAACGATTTTTTTTAAGTAGTTAAGTTTATACAGCACTTAGGATGTGCCAGGCGCTATTCTGAGCATATTTCATTTAACAACTCAATCCCCATAACCCTATGGGATAGGTGGTAATATTTCCTCAATTTTACAGAAGAGGCACAGAAAGGTCAGGTAACTTGTCCAGTGTCACAGAGCTAAGCAATAGCAGAACTGGAATTCAAATCCAGGCAGCAGTCCAGGAAATTCCCATAAAGTAATGAATGCAAAAGAAGGCCCCCACGGACATGGGTAATAACAGTACAATGCATAGTAGATCATTTTCTTATCAATACAGGTGAGTCCTTCCCTAAAATGCCCTGCTATGAAAGCATTTAGTACCTTTCAGCTCGAGCACATCTGTGAATTATTTTCCTTCCCCCCTCCCTTTTTTTCTTTTTTTTTGCTTTTTAGGGCCACATTGCGGCATATAGCGGTTCCCAGAATTGGGAATTGGAGCCACAGCTGCTGACTTACAACACAGCCACAGCAATGAGTGATCTGAGCCGCGTCTGTGACCTACACAACAGCTCACAGCAACGCCAAATCCTAACCCACTGAGCGAGGCCAGGGATTGAACCCACAACCTCAGGGTTCCTAGTCGGATTCGTTTCCTCTGCGCCACAACAGGGGCTCCACATCTGTCAATTATTAAGCCTGAGAATAACGAAAGACTTCAGTTTGCAAAGTACCCGCCTACACACCCCTACTTAGTGAAAAAGCTAATCGGTCAGTTTGCAGCCATCATTATAATCTTCACTTTTCAAAAAAATGGAGATTGAAAGGAGACGATAAAGAGGCTAAAACTGAGACAGAATAGAAGATGTTACATTTCCTGGGCTCCCTGGCACAAAAAGCCACCACAAGGTAACGAAACTGCCAGAGTCAGTCAAGGTAAAGGTCTTAGCACCCAGCCTGACATGTGCTGGGAGTTGTCAAACAGCCCTGTGCTGGGTCCAGACAAAGAGCCAGGGTATAAGGAAGAGGCAAAGTTCCCAAAAACAGAGCAAGATTTTCAAATGTAGACACAATAAATGTTTATATAAGTTAGGGCAATCAACAAAGAAGTCCTATTTTATATATCTCAGATTGCAACAAGCTATTGTCAGCCAGCACCCAGTTAATCAGCACATACACATCCTGCTACAGTGAAAAGATCATTACAAAAAGATCAACTCACTGAATTAAGGAACAAGTTTTGTGTTCAGCCTGATAGTAGTGCTAAGTGCATCTCATACTGACATGAGATCCTCTGGATGTTGTCTGTCCTGAACAAGCAGTTACACTCTCAATTAACTGTCACTTTAGGACTGCACCCCATGCGCCATACATTTAACAATTCACAATCTTCACAACACTTCAAGGGAACCATTAACACTGCAATTTTTAAGTGAGAAAACAGAGGCTCCAAGAGTTAAGTGTCATTCCCAGGACCACACAGCTACTGAGCGGCTGGGCAAGGATCTGAACTCGGTGGGACAGTTCTCCAAATTCATACCCTTTCTATTAAATCACCATAGTTCCCAAAGTGCAACCCGCTCTCTCTGCACACCCTCTGCACACGCCAAAGACTCCTGTGTGCCCGCCAGACACTCCCCAACCTCCACCTCCACGTGCAGCTCAGACACAGCCTGCGCCTTCGACAGCCCTCCCACCAGGGGACACAACCCTCTCTCTGGCTTGATGCTCTTAGAGGGCATGGATTTAGTCTTGTTCATCTTCCCAAGGGCCCGACCCCCAGCAAGCGTTCGATAAACATTTACCAAATGAGCAGTTAGTGACAAAGTTACTCTGCATTCCAGAAAGCATGCATGATATATGTGGTTAAACTAGCACGCCAGTTCCCTGGTGAAAAGCACAAGGCAGGCAGGAGCACTAAACATCAACTTCACGTTAAGGGTAACTGGCAGAGGGGATGCGATGAACAACATAAGAAACATGATCAACACTGCGGTGCATCTACGTACGAAAGTTGTTAAAGAGAGCAAACCCTAAGAGTTCTCAATGCAAGGAAAAAAATGTTTATTTTCTATTTCTTTACTCTTGTATCCATGTGAGACGAAAGATATTCACCAAACTTACTGTGGTCATCATCCAGGATGTAAGGAAGTTAAATCACTATGCTGTATACCTTAAACTTTTTTTTTGGCTGTGCCCACAGGATGTAGTAGTTCCCAGGCCAGGGATGGAACCTGAGCCACAGCTGCAACCCCGAGCCAGAGCAGTGATAACACAGATCCTTAACCTGCCGAGCCACCCGGGAACTTCATACCTTAATCTGAGACAGTACTGTGTGTCAATGGTATCTCAACAAAACTGGAAGAAAAAAATAAAAACGCTAACTTGGAATTAAAAAAAAAAAAAAAGAGCAATGGGTAGAGCAAGTGAACAGATGGAGAGGTGAGATCCAGAGAAGGAAGAAGACAGACATCTGTGGAAACACTACTGAGATTCAGTACGAGGCATTATTAATAGCTAGTGCAGATGACCAAAGTTTCTTGCTTAAAAGACTGCTCCTTTTCAGTCTACAGAGTGGAAAACACTTAGAATTTGAAGTTTTCTATTCAAACTAGTTTTCCGGTCTGCTGCATACACACAACTATTTCTCCCTAAAATATTTGCTATACAGCATGTTTTCATTGTTGAAAAACATACTAGAATGCAAGACATTCTCTAGAGTCTTGGAATTCCCATTGTGGCTCAGTGGAAATGAATCCGACTAGGAACCATGAGGTTGCGGGATCCTGCATTGCTGTGAGCTGTGGTGTAGGTTGTGGACGCGGCTTGGATCCCGTGTTGCTGTGGCTGTGGTGTAGGCTGGCAGCTGTAGCTCTGATTAGACCTCTAGCCTGGGAACCTCCACATGCCGCGGGTATGGCCATAAAAAATGACAAAAGGCAAAAGGCAAAAAAAAAAAAAAAAAAAAAAGACATTTTCTAGTCTTATGAAATGAAATCAAATATAATAAAGTGGAAAAAGAACCCACGGACAGGCAGTTCCCACTGTGGCACAGCGGAAGAGAATCCAGCTAGTATCCATAATGATGTAGGTTCTATCCCTGGCCTCGCTCAGTGGGTCAGGATCCAGCATTGCCTTGAGCTGTGGTGTGGGTCGCAAACTTGGCTCAGATCCCGCGTTGCTATGGCCGCGGTGTAGGCCAGCAGCTGTAGCTCCAACTGGACCGCTAGCTTGGGAACCTCCATATGCTGCAGGTGCAGCCCTAAAAATAAAAAAATAATAAAGCAACAAAGATCACAGATAAGAAAAAATGTAAGAAATCTGAATGAATTACCCAAGCAAGAAATGACCAATTGCAGAGAAGAGGGTAAAAAAAACCATGGATGGGTTTTCTCCCATGAGTCGAAGGCAGGAACTGGAAGGGTCTTGGCTACCTGCGGGTGAAAGCTCACCTGCATCGTTCTGTGCTGCAGCTGCATAGGAAAACAGGAACAACCGTTTAAGTAGTTTAGGAGCCTGGGTATGATGAATTATGCCACTGACAATCTAGAAGAGAACCAAGCAATGGATACAGTCATGCTTTTGGCAGATAAACTTGAGAGAGACAAGAACCAAGTTGTCTAGGTTTTCAGTACCACTAAGGGGCTCCGAAGGGCAGCATGCCAACTCTTGCTGAGGTCTGTATCTGTAATGTTATCTCTGGGAATCATGCCAAATAAACAGAATGCTAACCATTTTGCCAGATTTTTTTAAAAGCTTTAAATTTCCAAAGCAATTTTTTAAACTTTGTCTAATTTCTCAAAAAAAAAAGTGCTAAAAAAAATTAAGTGCTATATTCAGCTACTCCAAAAATTTGACCTGTCAAAGACACATAGGTGACATCAGATAAAAAAGAAGATGCCTAGCTATCCTGATCCACTTTCTGTGGCCTTAAGAATCTTCTGGAAGATAAGGAAGTCAATCCATTGTGCCTTTTGAAGTTCTCAACAAACGTGTGCTTAAAGAAACGACTAAAATCATCATTCAAAATGAAGTTTCTGGCTCCTCTGGGAATTTTCCATATCTATACCACTTTTTTTCTACTCACAACAGACACTAAAGCCATGTTTGTTATTCTAACTGAACCGCCACACTACCTGAAAGAAAATTAAAAGGCTTCCTAAAAAGAATGCATAACTCACTGTAGCCAAAGACAACACATCAACTGGCCTCTCAGTAGGTTTCCCCTGATTTATCTACCACGACTGGGGCAGGTCTGAGACCTTCAGTATCTTAAGAGAAATCCGGGAAGTTACGATAACCATGGTAACCAGTTACACATCTCAGTGCGCTGGAGCAAGCAGATTAAGTAAGTGACCAGATGCACAGGCTCGTTTGGTGACTTGCTTTCTGCTCATCTGTGCCATGAACCTCCTCCTCCTTCCATGGGTAACCACAGCCTCCCAGATGTCAACTCATTCATTCCACGAGCTGGGGGTCACTGCTGCTGCCTTCCGGGAAGGCTGACAGAGGTGAGGGGGAGAGGGCTGCTTCTAGCAGTTCCATATCCCCCCACCCCCACCCCCCTTCTGACCCTGCTTTACCACCTCCCGTCCTCTGGAGGCTCCGGCAACAAAAACACTATGGAACGGAAGGACTGAAGGTGGCATGTGCCAAGATAACACAGTTGAGCTCTACCAAATTAGCTCTCGATTCAAATAGAAGCACTCAAGATTATAACTGATTGCAACTTCACAGAGCGACAGGCTCCCCACAACCTTCGTGCAATGAAGTAAGAACTAGAGTTAACCTGATGGGAAATAAAACCTAAAAACACAAGCGACTAGTTACCCTTTTGACTTCCTCTTCTTTTGTGTACCTCAGACAAAAGTGGAATACCCGAAGGTCTTTGCAGTGGATGATGAGGGTCTCAGGGTATTTCTTCAGCTGTCCAAAGAGAGTCTTTTTTTTCTCATCAAACACTACACATCAACAATGAAATCAAGAAGGAAAATCATGTTATAAGGCAACAAGTTAACGCTCAAGAAAAAGGTAGACGATATACTTCTAAGGACACCTCCCCAAACTGAGAGGAGAGCTGCTACCTTCTAAGGAACTGTCAGCAGGGGCCCAGTCCCACCCGGCAGGCACCTTGGTTCTCCAAGAACAGCCAGGGTTCCTCATTCCTCCCGAGGAAGCACAAAACCAAAACCAAAACAGACTGGCCGCTGTCGGCAGAACCAGCTCCTGCAGAAAACCCAGCTCTGAAAGCGGAGATTATAAAACATGGTAGGGAGCTCCCTGGGGATGTGCTCTGGGGACAATTAAATCCTCTACTCACGGTTAAGGCCCTCCTGACACACACACACCCACACCCCACACCCCAAACCCCCATCCCCGAGTTTGGAACCTACAGTGTAGGCTGGTGCTGGGAACACCATAAACAGCTACTTAAATATTTCTGACAAAGCCCTGACTACAAAAATAGAGAAGTGGAGCAGAGGCTTGTTTAGTCAGCAGGAAAGACACCCAAGTGCAACGACAACAGACCTTTATCAGGTTAGCCTTTAAAGTAAGGCCTACACAGGAGTTCCGTTGTGGCTCAGCAGTAACAAACCCAACAAGTATCCATGAGGACTCAGGTTCAATCCCTGGCCTCGCTTGGGTTGCTGCGAGCTGTGGTGTAGGTTGCAGGTGTGGCTTGGATCTAGGATTGCTGCGGCTGTGGCTGTGGCATAGGCCGGCAGCTGCAGTTCCAATTAGACCCCCACCTGGGAACTTCCATATGCCATAGGCGTGGCCCTAAAAAGACAAAAAAAACAAAAAACAAAAAAAGTAAGCCCTGCACAGCTAACACTGACATACAATCAACATCTAGCATGTAATGGCATCATGCAAGAACAGGTTCCAAGTTCAAGCCCATACCTTCAGCTAAGTGACTCCAAATAAGCTACTTTACACCTCAATTTTATCATCCACGAAACTGATTTTAACAAGATAAATACGTGAAGAAATTTTAGTCAACTATGAAGGGACCAAAAAAATATCACCAGTATCAGCTATACTTTCAAGGGCTAGCAACGCCCCAGGGGAAAACAGAAACTTACCTCCATAAATCTGGTCAACACAGTGAAGTGTAATGTCATTTTCTCCTACGACCTTATTCTTAAATTGGGTTTCCTAAAAAATTCAAAAAGAAACAACTGCTGACTCCTTTCTTTCACTATTAGACATTTATAGGCAGAGCAAATCACCATCCTCCACTTTCATATTAAGAAAAATGGGGAGGGGTAGGAGAAATGGGTGAAGGTGGTTGAAACGTACAAACTCTGGATATAAACAGATAAGTCCTCGGGAGACTACAGTTAACACTGCATTGTGCATTTGAAAATTGCTAAGAGGGTAGATCTTAAAAGTTCCCATCACAAGAAAAAAAATTTGTGTACACGTGTAACTGAATCACTGTTGTACAGGAGAAATTACAACATTGTAAATCAACTACACTTCAATGAAACTTCAAAAAAAGAAAAAAACTTTGTGACTATGTGAGGTGATGGACGTTAACCAAAGTATTGTGGTAATCATTTCACAATACACAACATATCACAACCATTATATTGTACCCTTAAACTGATACAATGCTGGAGTTCCCGTCCTGGCATAGCGGAAACGAATCCAGCCAGGAACCATGAGGTTGCGGGTTGGATCCCTGGCCTTGCTGAATGGGTTAAGGATCCGGCATTGCCGTGAGCTGTGGTGTAGGTCACAGACGCGGCTCGGATCTGGCATTTCTGTGGCCATGGTGTAGGCCAGCAGCTGCAGCTCCATTTAGACCCCCTAGCCTGGGAACCTCCATATGCTGCGGGTGTGGCCCTAAAAAGCAAAAAAACCGAAACAAAAAAAAAAAAATCTAATACAACTTTATGTTAACTATACCTCAATAAAACTAGAAAAAACTAAATGAAAAGCTATACATTCTTCAAAAAAACAAAGAGGGAAATGCAGTCACATCCCCAAGAAAGGGACACTGAAGTAGTTAAGTGTATGAGAAATGCGGCGAGCTCTCGTTTTCAAACCCAGGCAGGACCTGCCATTCCTGGCTGCTCCCAGGCCACATGTGAACCCTTTAGAGGTTCTGGGAAGTGGCGTATGCAGGTTCAGATCTCTCCCCGCAGACGCACACAGGCGAGTGACAGAGCCACGGGAAGATGTCCCCATGCTTCGGTAAATGCTGTCTCTGCAGGACTAGGAACCAAGCTGCTGGAGCAGCAGGAGCACAGAAGCCCGTGCTCTGAGGTGGCTGGTTCCTGCTGCGCACGGTGCACTCTGAGGGGTGTGGGCGCCGCCCCCCCCACTGCTCACTCTTCATAAGTGGGACAAGTCTCACAAAGACACTGCTGCTTGGTGCAGAGCAAATGCAAACACAAGGGCTGCATTTAGCACCAGTTTCACAACTCAGTTCCGGAATCTGAAGAAGAGTTTAGTATAGAGGAAACACGAGGAACTAGCCTATGTGCAGAGACAGGATTCCCATGAGTGACACGTACTGCACTGACACACGGCAGAAAACAAAAAGTTGACCAGGTCAACCTATGAAGTCAAATGCGAGCCAGTGTGACGTGGGGCACTGGTGGGAAACTGCAGAGGGGTCCTGCCACTGAAAGGAGGCGCAGAGCGACAGAGAGCAGACTAGTGATGAGAAGGAACCTGGCCTGTGTGTGTGTGTGTGTGTGTGTGTGTGTGTGTGTGTGTGTGTGTGTGTGTGTGTTAGGGGGCAAGCAATCGAGAAGCTGGGAAAAAAGAGTGGGGCCACAAGCGCAGCGCTCCCCCAGACTCCGGCAAACGCGGCTCACACATACATCATTATCCAACGTGGATTCATCATCGCCCAAGAAAGAGATCTTGAAGTCCGTGCAGACCAGCCTCCCATAGATCCCACGCTGGCAGGAATCTTCCTGGACGCACTTGAGTACTGTGCTGGCCTCACAGAGCAGCTGCTCACCTGCTCGAAACCAAAACAAGTCCTCCTTGGTCCTCAGGGAACACACACAACGCGAACAGTACAAGCTTCCCCAGCTCTCTGCCCGCAAAGACAAACACACGCTACGGCGCAGCGCAGGAGCTGCCAAACCAAGGGGAGAAGAAGAAGCAGAGTGGAGACCACGGAGAAGCGAAGTCACAATGGCTCACACACACTTGCACACGGGGCATTCCTCTGTCTTCTCACGGTGAGTAACGGACCTTTCCAAGGAGCTGGAAATGGCCTTGCTACACTTGCAAGCACGGGTCTTCATGTTTTTATCACTTGGACCCAAGTGGTACCTAAGTGAGCAAAGCCAGGAAAGGCTGCCAGCGTGCTCTGGATGGAGCGCTTGGCCCCCTTTCCCGGGGAAGTGGGCCCCTCCTCACCCCAGAACTGCTGAGAGAGGGCAGGTGTTCCCCTGGCCAGGGCCCTCAGGCAGCTTCCTCAGGCACACAGGGTGCAGCACGATCACACTCATTCTGGCTCCACGGCCAGGGATGGGAGGAAAGGGAGGTCAGGGGTTTGTGGGAAAAACAAACTGTTTCCTCTCTTTCTTAGTCGAGGGTATTTCCTCTCAGTGCGTCACCTTTCCTGCTCTATCTGCAGACGCCCAGCAGCATGAGAAGCTGTATTTCCTGGTGATAGAGAGTACTTCTCTACGCTCAGAAGGATGAGGGTTTTGGGAGAGGCAGGAAGCGGAGAAGCTCGTGAGGCCTGGGATGTCTGAGTGAGGGCAGGAAAAAAAGAGAAGGATGCAGGGGACATGAAAAAAACTAAGTGAAAATACTTTGCAACAAGAAAAAAGAAAAGGAATTTTCCCAGTTCTCTTGTGGCACAGAGGGTTAAGAACCCGGCAACATCATCGCAGTGGCTGGGGTCCTTGCTGCTATGGCAAGGGTCTGATCCCTAGCCCGGGAACTTCCATATGCCACAGGCCAGTCAAAGGGCGGCGGGGGAGGAATTTTCTTCTCATTCAACCAACAAGCATCTTCTCCTCAGAACCTCCCTCTGGCTATTTCCTTTAATGTCCTTAAATATACTGTTTGGTTCGGAATTCACTTAGTCTAACTTTCAATACGAAAACAAAGAATTTCAGACACTCAGACAATCAAAAGACACATACTATACGGAGTTCCCATTGTAGCTCAATGGTTAACGAATCCTACTAGGAACCATGAGGTTGAGGGTTCGATCCCTGGCCTCTCGGTGGGTTAAGGATCCGGCGTTGCTGTGAGCTGTGGTGTAGGTTGCAGACACGGCTCGGATCCCGCGTTGCTGTGGCTGTGGTGAAGGCTGGCAACTACAGCTCCGATTAGACCCCTAGTCTGGGAACCTCCATATGCCGCGAGTGTGGCCCTAGAAGAGGCAAAAAAGACCAAAAAAAAAAAAAGACACATACTATGCTTCTTTTTTTTTCTCTGTCTTCCAAGGGGTTATGAATTACTGCAGACATTCTCAGCCACCAGGTCAGCCTCTACAGATTCCACAGAGCCTGAAGAAAACAATGAAGTCGGGGCCTCCTTCGGGTTTCAAAAAGTTCCAGAAAAAGTGCCTCAGCTGAGTTTGAGGAAGACCTGTGAGCACGGCTTCCTGTGCTTTCAGCTCCTGGTGTGAAACAGCTTTTAATGTTGACCCTCTCGCAAGACCAGGCAAGCCATATGGGTCTGTTGCCACGCACTGCAGACCACACAGCAGCACACAGGGTCGAACAGGACATCCCGGGGTGGGGCTGGGGCTCCGCAAGCCCGGCACGCTGTGCCACTCTTATCTGCTGGGAGCGGACAGAGCCTCGAGTCTTGGGACGCAGGAGCTGGAAGAGATCTAGTCTAGGAAACTGGGGCTGCAAACCTAGAAGAGACTGTCAGGAAATCCAGGGGCCCAGGGGATGGGAGAACATGTCTAATACTAAGCTAAAAATAAAAGTAAATTTCAGGGAGCTCCCGTCGTGGCTCAGTGGTTAAGGAATCCCACTAGGAACCATGAGGTTGAGGGTTCGATCCCTGGCCTTGCTCAGTGGGTTAAGGATCCAGCGTTGCTGTGAGCTGTGGTGGAGGTTGCAGACGCGGCTCGGATCCCACGTTGCTGTGGCTGTGGCGAAGGCTGGCGGCTACAGCTCCTGTTAGACTCCTAGCCTGGGAACCTCCATAAGCCGCGGGTGCGGTGGCTCTAGGGAAAAAAAAAAAAAAAAGACAAAAGTAAATTTCAGAATCTATAACCCAAGAAAAGACAATAGGATATATGGATTGAGGTTTATGCCATTAGCATGGGAAAAAGCCTTTAACACATAAAAATTTTCTTAAAAAATTATAGATTCTGACGTATTTACCAAATAAGGTAGATCGATCGGAAACATGTGTGTCTTCATTCACATCCTCCTAATAAAACGGAATAAAATTAAAAGTACCAGAACAAGGCTTCTGTTGTTTTGGGAAGGTGTTCTTAAAAATACCTATGGAAAAAAGCTATCTGAGATCAGAAAAAACAAAGTGGAAGAACTGAATGCACAATTCACAGGAGAGCGACATACAAGAGGGCTACACCAAGTAGTTTCTGTTTGTGAATTCAGAAATGATTAAATCTTAAAGCTATAGAGAGTCACTCTCCTCCATTTCCCCCCTCCAAAAAAAGGAAGAAGAAAAAAATATTCACCCAGCCAGGCACCCAAGAGCAAAGCCCCGGCAGCCCCACAGCTGGTTAAACCCCAGCATGTGCAGAGTGTGGGGATCTGCAGGGGACCAGAATTTCCCTGACCAGGAGACCAGAAAACTTGATGAAGCCAAGTAAGGCAACCTGAGAAAAGGCCTCATTTGCTTAGCAAAGATGTGAGAACTTCCTAGGTTTATTTTCATCAGCTATAAGGAAGGGGAAACAAATTCCTTCTCGATATTGTAATACTCAGTTCCAGGTGTGCAGTTATTGAACTAAAGACCTTGATATTTTTGCCCAACTCATTACTGTCACACACTGTCTGGATGAAAACAAAGGAGTTTATATATAGTGCCATCAGGGATGACATAATTTATTGCTGGCTCTGAATTGCACACGAGGTACGACGCGAACACGACTGTTACCTGGCAACAAGCGAAGAGTTACTTCCTTCTCTGTTACTTCCTTTTCATTTGTGTGAATTTCCTAAAAGAGAAGAGCAAAGGGTGATATTTTTCTTTGTTTAAGGGCTCAGAATGAATAACATAAAGCTATGCTTTCAGAATACACACTAAAACATCATATGCACACAGGAGCTTTTTGTTTATTTGACAAGCTATTTGCCTGGGTTTCCTAAGTATTTTTAACTAAAGGAAGTCAGGAAAATCCAACAAGTCGGTTCCATGTATTACATTAATTATTTAGGATTGACATCTATTAGTTGTCCCGAGCGGAGGGACAGGGGTGGGCATTCTGCAAATAAAGGGACAAATGTCACACAGCAAAGTAAGGCGGCTCAAGCAGAGTCAGGAAGAGAATGGAAGCCAGTCCACAGAACAGCCCCTCTCTTCCCCACTGAGGATCAAGGAGCCCGAACAAGACTGCTGTGTGTTTTTGACAGAAAAGGGACCAGTGTAAAGGGCTTGAAGGTAAGAACAGGAAACAAATCAGTACACCAGGTTAGTCGTGATCCCTCCGCTCTGCTTCGGGCCAGGGCTCTGCGAAGGCAGCTGGGAACGCTCTGGCCCATTCTAAGTTACCGAAAACCACAAGACAGCCCCACGGGACGCCACTGCTGCCAGGCAAGATAGCAAGGCCAGGTTCTGTGCCACCGTATCTCAATAAAAGAATCTTCGAATGCTTCTGTGTTGGGTTGTGATTATCAGATATTCAAAGATAATTAGCAATCCTTAATGAATTAATGAACCAAAATAATAATCATAAAAGGCTGTTACCATAACAAACAGAGAAGCAAGTTGGGGCCTCCTCATCAACCTACCCCACCACCTATGAAGAATTCTTTCCAAATGATATAACCTCAATCTGCATGAGATTCTATGTCAACCCACCAATCTAAACGCACACTGGGACAGAGACACGTTAAATGAGTGACACAACGGGGATGCAACTAGTCAAATCCTGACTGCAAGAAATTCTACGAAACATAACCAGTTCTCTCAACAAATAAAAATAGAATATTTTGATTATTTGTCGGGTAGAAGTCTCTGGGTGGTATGAGTTTTTTGAATTTGTAGCTTCAGGCTGAAGCACAGCATGAGAAGAAACCTGGGTACACCTGAGGTAGGGAGAGGCCAGACAGCCCACCCTGAGGCTGAAGGATGAGAACAACGTCATGGCTTCTTGGGAGAAACTGTTTTGAGTGTGAAGATGACTCAGTTTTGGAGATGCCTGCGATTTCCATCCCAGGAGATGCCCATAAATCAAGTCTCTCTGAGGCAGTGCTTCTCAAACCTGCAGGGAGTCAGATCCTCTGGGGAGCTTGTCACCTCTGCAGACGCTCGGCCCCACCACAAACCCTAGGAAGCAGGGAGTGGGGCTGCTCCTAGGCCTTGGGCTTTGTAAAAGCTCCCCTGCTGACTCTTGGTGCATTGCTCTAGGTTTCACAAGAGGGACTGTTTTTGTAAATGTAAATGATATGAGTGTTTTGATAATTTAGAAACTCGAGAGTTTTCATCATCTGTCACTGACAAAGAACTAAATTAAAGCATAATTATTTTTGAGAGGTCTATCTTTTTCCGAGGAAAGCAAAACTAATTAAATTTGATCGGCTGTTAGAATTCTAGCAATCATCTTTAGTGCCTGCAACTCCAGTTCAAAACCTGAAGCCAGGAGTTCCTGTCGTGGCTCAGTGGAAACGAATCCGACTAGGAACCATGAGGATGCGGGTTCAATCCCTGCCCTCATTCAGTGGGTAAAGGATCCGGTGTTGCCGTGAGCTTTGGTGTAGGTCGCAGACACAGCTCAGATCCCGCATTGCTGTGGCTGTGTTGTAGGCCAGCAGCTGTAGCTCCGACTCGACCCCTAGCCTGGGAACCTCCATATGCTATGGATGCAACAAAAGACAAAAAACAAACAACAACAACAACAACAAAAAACCCCTAAAGCCAGCATGGAGAAGACTACCCTATGGCTATGTCCATCCGCAAAAGTATCATCTTCTGATGATAAGGATTTTGTACCAACCCGCACTATCCACACACATCACTTCTTGAAATGATCAATGAAACTCTTTGTTTACATCCTATAAACAAGACAATCAGGCGACACCTTTTAGGAGTCTGTCCTACCCAAACTCCCTTTCCCCAGACTCTTCCCTGCTCCCACAACCTCCTGGATGAACACCTTTCCCCAGACTCTTCCCTGCTCCCACAACCTCCTGGATGAACACCTTTCCCCAGACTCTTCCCTGCTCCCACAACCTCCTGGATGAACACCTTTCCCCAGACTCTTCCCTGCTCCCACAACCTCCTGGAGTGAACCGCCTCCTCCTCATCAACTGCATGGACTAACAGACAAGACGGGCAAATGGCCAATTAGTTCATCTCCACCATTTATTTGGCTGAAAGGCTAAAAGAAGCTCATCTGCTTTGACTATAGACTCACAGAGCTGGCCATAAATACAGGGCAGCAGATAAAGCTGCGCTACA
Organism: Catagonus wagneri; assembly: GCA_004024745.2. Taxonomy (NCBI): domain Eukaryota; kingdom Metazoa; phylum Chordata; class Mammalia; order Artiodactyla; family Tayassuidae; genus Catagonus; species Catagonus wagneri. The sequence continues at coordinate 7,435,885 of PVHT020000009.1, forward strand.
GAGAATGAGACACCTGAAGCAGAGATGTGGACACAAAACCTCCACCCCCAGACACACAGGGTCTAGCCAGGTCCCAACACGCCTCTGGCCCACAGTTCAGTAAATCACACCGGTATCTTTATAATGGCTCCCCTTGTTAGCAAAAATTAGCTAGAGTGGTTCTGCTGATTATCACGAACGATACCGACTTAGGTCAACTACACTAACAACAGCGAAACCACAAATGACAGGTGTCATGCAACACATCACCGTACAAGTATCCGGGGCCAACCTCACAGTCACCATCTCATAGACGGAAGACTAGGAGGGGAGAGTCAAATGCTGGACGATCTAGCATCCACCCCCCAAGTGTGTGGGTTTTAGATGGGCTGGGGATGGATGATGCCTCCGAGCTGTGAGGCCTCATAGCATTTCACCATTATTCAACTGATAAAAACCCCCTGAAAGCTCTCCTTGGCTGCCACCCCACAACCCCGAACGACTTCTCTGGATACAGAGGTGCACACCACGCCCTGCCCTAGCACTTCCCACACACCAGGTAAAGCAAAAACTGACTTAAAGACAAAACACCCCACATCATCTTAGCTCTGTCATTTGTGTACACACACACACACACACACACATATACACATATACACACACATACATATATACACCAAAGCTGAGGACTCGAGGCTTCTAAAGATAATTAGGGTTTGTACACGGAAAAGGAGAAGGAGGTTTATAAGAAACAAAGATGGCACAGTGATGCCACTTTATTGCTGCTCCTGACTGTGAGGATGACAAGCACCACTACTAGCATTCTCTAACCGAGGCGCCAACATGCACAGGACTCAATCAGGAACCTGGGTGGGCCCTAGCGTTCCGGGCTACCAGGAGGATCTGGGACAAGAGTCCAGGCCTTAGCGCCCCCATGGAAAGGACTGCACCTAAGTTTACATGAAACTGTTCTTCCCAGATCCTAAAGCACAAGCTCAGCATTGTATCTGCGGGCAGAAAGGGGCTGGGCAGAACTAGCTGAAAGTTGAGGAGCTGGATTTGGGTCTTTGACATGTCTGGAACCTTGGGGGGTCACCTGGTATACATACGTTTTTACCCGTGGATGACTTGCTTGGGGTGCAGACTCTGGGGACTTTTGTATAAAGGTGTGAAGAGAGGAGTTGGCTAGAAGGCATGGAACAAGTTTTAAGGAAAGGCAAATGTTCTATTATCCTGAACATTTCAAGAGCATTTATGAGCAGTAGTCATGCACCTTACTAGTTGACAGGCAACTGGGTGGATGCTCGTGGGATGGACAGAAGAGTAAACAATTTAAAATTTTTATTTATAAGCCAAAAGGAAAAAAAGAAAAAGAAACAAAGATAATTTAAATGAATCCCTACCAGGTGCTAGGTAAACAGGCGCGCAGAGTCCAGTGGTGAGGACACACAACACCAACGCGCCTGCACCACCATATGCGAAAGATGGATGTTTTGATAAAGGCCTTGACATGGGGCCACAGGAGCACAAAAGGAGGGACCTAACAGTAGGGGGCAAACAGGGAGGAGGGGAAGGGGGAGACTGTTTAACCAAGTGCTTCCAGAGAAGTGGCTCCTAAGGAACATGCAGGAGTTCAAAAGATGGCCCAGCAGAGAGAGGAGGAAAGAGAAGGTGCAAAGACACAGAGGCAAGTAATTCCACAAGAGGGATGAGAGACAGGGCTGGGGAGCAGTGGCTTGTGGACCATTTTGAGGAGACTGGGCTCTACCCCGGGGGCCGTAGGGAGCAGATGAAGGATTTTAAGCAAAGGAGTGAACTAAGCACTTGTTACTTCCTGTCTCTAATAAATGTCTTTCAGGTACAAGCACAGGACTCAATCAGGAACCTGGGTGGGCCCTAGCCTACCGGGCTACCAGGAGGATCTGGGACAAGAGTCCAGGCCTCGGCGCCCCATGGAAAAGAACCGAGACAAGAGTGGCACTGCTTGCCCGAGGTCAAAACCACGATACTGCAGTGAGCCTGAGTGAGGCTGGGTCCTTGGGGGCTCTCCTCACAAGAAATGGACAAAGGAGGACTCCTGCAGACCGGCCGGGCCTGTCGCAAGCACTCTGTCACAGCATGGCGCCAAGCTCTCAGAGGGATGAAAAATGAATCCACTAGAAGCATTTAATGGGGGTGGGGGGGATTGGAGACCTTTCCCTACTCACCCTCATCCTTGTCAAATGCCCCACAAGCTTAGTACACACTTTCCATTTCAGAGTAGGGGCTCGTCTTGCCTAGAATAGTATTAAATACAGTCTGACGTTGGCAACAAGTTACTGATCTGAGCAAAGGGAAAACCCACCAGGCAGCTAAGTCATGGAGGAGCTGCACATCCCACAAAGAATGTGGGAATGTCATCACTGGAGGGGGCGACAGAGAAACCACCAAGGTTCCCAACAGTGCTCCACTTCCGACTACAGCTGCCGCTACTCATCAGACTTCCTTTGGCACTGCGGACGGGAAAGGAGAGGTCAGACCAGCACAGCGAGACACACGCCGCTGCAGCCAGGAACAGGGAATCTAATCATGCAGGGCATGTGAGCCCCTGCCTCCAGTGCTGCTAATCGAATTCTAACACAGACCAGGCAGCAAGCTCGCCCTATTTGGAACGCTGTAGACAATCACGAAGTGAAAAAGACTCGGGGGCAGTCAAGCCCGATGTGCCCACATCTGTGTACAGGGATCAAAGCCCTCCGCAAGCTGGCCCTCAGTCCCAGCTTCCATTTCAACTGCACGCTTTTAGCTGCCATGATAAAAGCCCACATTTGTTAAGCTCCATGAGGTGCCAGGTAAGTACTCTTCATTAGCATCTCATTAATCCTCACAACAGTTCTAGGACTGCTACTAGCTCCATTTTACAGATGAAGAAACTGAGGCTTAAAGAGGCTCAGGAACTTCCCTTTTACAGGAAAATAAGTTACTAACCAAGCTCAAGCCCTGACTAACTCCACAGCCCACATTCCTTGCAGCTGTGTACTAGTTCTAGTTCCAACACGGTCTCCAGTTTCCTACCACAAAAGAAAAGAGTAGTCACATCCATTGCGTAGAGCAGAAAATCAGTCTCCTTTTACAAAACTGATTAGAACAAATTAGAAAAATTCTCTTAAGAGAACTGTACTGCACTGTACAAGGATGTGCTATGGACAGGACGAAAGCACGTGAAAGCTAACGTCAGCTACACTCCCGAGAATCTGCTGAGAGCAGCCTGGCTGTTTTCATTCCATCGGTCCTCAAAAAGTATTTTCTCTAGTTTCCTACCAAGTTCACATTCAGGATGCACATCTCAAAGGTGTGACAGATTCAGGGCATCTCAGCAAAGGCAGAAAAGGGAAGGGCCCCACCAGATGATCACCGACCTTGAAAAGAATGGCGTGGGGGTCGCTGCAATGAATCTCTCATAGGCCAAAACGCTCGTAAATGTTCACATCAACCTCACTGCTTACAAGGGCTTTGAGTCAAAGCCGAAGTTGTTATTCTCAGCTTAATTTCATCCAGCCAGAAGGGCAAATTCCAAAAGGCAACATAACATCCCTAAAGGCTCCAAAACACAATTTCTTTCGATCACATCTGGCACCAAGTGCTAAAGAGACATAACACAAACATTTTATTTCCTCCAAGCCACTCTACTGCTCTAAAGCGGACACTTAATACTCTGTTTTCTCCACTAAGGAGGAAACGCATTCACATCTACACAGTGGGGGCAAATCCATGTGTATCTTAGAACAAGATTTACCTTATTTTAAAGCAGAGATCTGTGTCTCTGTCGTTGCAAGTACTAGTCTTTCCCTTTGTTTCTCCGAACATCTCTCTGTGCCTGTACTGAAAACAGAAATCACACACAGTCCAAAGCCAGCCCCGGTACCTACAGATATGCCTTCAGACCTGCCACTTAACCTGACCAAGCTTCAGCTCCTCCAGTGTACATGCCAACAATACCACCTAATATGAGGATATAAAGGGAAATGGGTGTAAACATCTGGCAGACACATTCAGTAGATGGGAGGCGTTATAACCGGCCGAGAGAGCAGCAACTGTGCTGCTGCTTCCGTGCCGCCCTTGACTCCTTTCTTTTTCTCTTCTTTTCCTTTGATGACTAAACAGAGAATTCGAATATACTACTTAAGGGTTGCAATTATTCAAGATTCAGTCCGAGTAGAGTAAGTTACTTCTCTCTCAATCCCGTTTCCTTCATTAAACTAAAATAAGATGCCACTCGGGAGGCTCCTCAAACCTTTTTTCTGTGGATCAGAAACTCTGGCAATTAGTGATAGCCAGCTTGGCCCTAACTCCCTAAGACTTTAACTACACAGGAATATCTGAAGTCATGGAAAAGGAAATGGCATTTCTGTATTAATAGGATTTGTCTTCTACAAGCCCACGACGACTTAGGTCTGGTCATGTGTTATCTTTTTCTTCTCCAATAGAAAGTACTCTGAACCCACTACAAGCCCCAAAGAGTAAACTAATGGCTTTCTTAAGAGAACACCATGGCCAAAGGGGAGACTGCTCAGGCCATGCTGTACAAAAGGAAAGCTTCCTCGGCTGCTGAATTTATTCAAAGTAGATCGAGTTGCTGAAAGTTAGTGACAAATTGAGATTAAAAACCCGCCTAAGCAAGCACGTGATCAACGAAATGCAAGGAGCTGCACTGCAGGCAATCATCACTAGTGTCTAACCGGCCTCTGGTCAACATTTCAAAAAAATTATATACATTCACTATCAATTCTTACAGATAATCAACTCAGGCAAAAAATAAGTATCATCACCACTCCCACCACCCCTCCCCTCTGCTGCTGCTCCCAAACCAAACTATACACCAGTCCTAAGAAGAAAATAACCTGGAGGGCTCCAATATATCAGGGTATGCGAAGAAGAATCATAAAGAAAACCTCTCCTCAAAAAAAGTGAATTCTGTCTTTTAATTGGGGAGGCTCTCTGCTTTGGTGGAGGGGAGGAGACAGGGAAGTCAGCACGGAGGGCACTCACCAGCCCTGTTCCCTCCACCACGGTATTTTTATAATAGCTTTTTGACATCCACAAGAAAAATACAGAAAGAATAGGGAGAGAATATTACAAAATTTTTCAGAAAAAGTTTAACATCATTTGTTGCTCTGGGGAGAATGAACACAGCCAAATGCAGGAGAGGGGAAGTGGTTAACAGTGCACAGCCCAGGTTTGGAAGCGCTAAGGCTGGACATGGGTCTTACAGTGGGTTATAGGACATGATGAAATTCCCAAGAGGACATCCTACTCTTGATCACGCTGAGTTCTCAAAGCGTATAAGCTATTGTCTTCATGGTAGAGTTACTGGACGAGTGATTAAAGGCTGTTCAACTTGACCTTTACAATTGGATGAATAAATACAATCCTTTCCTTACTGACACCACAAATAACTGCATCATGACTCAGGGGTTGCCTGTGGACTGCAGAAATCACAACTGTCCACTCTGTGAATGCCAAGGTGGTTACTTTCAAGGACCAGCCATTACTGAGGCTAAGAGGAGAAATAACAACATTTCTTGAAGCTTAGGTGCCAGCCACTGTTAAAGGGCTTTATACTTCTCAACTCACTGAATCCTCACAGCAGGAGGGGGAGTTATGGATCACTGACAAGGCCCAGCAAAAACCTAAAAGTGCTCTGAAGAGGCAGAGGCTGAGAGAAAAAAGAAAAAAACAAAACACATCTACTCCCAGGAGTACCAGCTTCCTCTGTGGGGAAGAATCTGCAGGCTTCTTCAACACCAGCTAAGAGTTCACCTCTTAAAGACTTACTCCACTGGGTCCTCCAAGGCCTAAGACTCTGCATGTCACCCCAAGCAACCCTTGAGAGTTCAGTGGGAACCTTCTGATGTACCACACTCCGGGAAGGACTCCAACCACAAATAACACTGCTGTGCACGGTCCAGGCTGCCCGGAGCTTCCCTTCAAGGGCACGTAGCCTAGTGGTCATCCTAAGAGTCTCCCCCCTTACACCTCCTTCTCCTTCATGCTTACACCCAATCTATCACCAAATTCTGTCAATACTGCCTAGTGTAGACCTAGAATCCATGCTCCTCCCTCTTCTCCACCAGCACCACCCTAGTCCAAGCTATTGTCTCCCACCTGGACCACTGCCACAGCTTCCCAGCTGCTCTACCTGCATTTGCGTCTTTGGAACCCATTCTCCACCCAAAAGCAGCAGTGACCCTCTCAGAACACTGTCTGCTTTGGATCACTGGCGGGATGAGGACAACGACTTACTAAAGCCTATGAGGCCCCGCACAGCCTGGTCCCCACCCACTTGTCTAACCATCCTCCTTTCGGTCTGCGTGTCAGCCACACTGCCAAGCTCCTTCCCAGCCTGGGTGCAGGGTCCTTCCGCTTGGAATGCGTCGCCTTTCCCTCTTCGTCCTGTGACGAAGGGTCATTTCCGTGGGGAAGCCTTCTCTGTTACCAGGTTCTTCCAGCCCCGTGTGGCTCTCCCACCTAGCACTTGTCACAAGCACAACTTCGTACCTGTTTATGTAATTATTATTTAAGGCTATCTCCCCAACACCCTTTGAGGGAGGGTCCTCTCTCTGGTTTCTTGCTTGCCATATTGCCTCAGAATTCAATACAGGCCTTGCAAACAGTAAGTGCTCAAAAGATTTCACTGAGTAATTTAAATAATAATGGCTTTAAGTAATGAGAGGTTTTAAAAACACTCCACTGGGCAGGGACCAGAGAACATATGGGAGATTAAGAGACATTATCTAGGCTTAGGCATTAATACGGCAGCATCACCAAATGCTCTCATCATACTGTAAAGAACATGCCATTAGTCTGAGACCGTCATGTATCTGGAAAGACTGGAAGTTGTGAAGCCTGTCCTGTAAGAACTGCAGGAGAGCAAGAGCCGTAGGTAGATGGGCCTGCATCAGCCCAGGGACAGCTGCCTGAACGATCCCTTGTTCTCCAGGGCAGTGGGAGCTTCTTAAACTGTCACTGGTGTCACTCTGGTCTCAGTGAAAGACCCAGAATCTCCCCTAACCCTCTGCTCCTTCTATCCCACTATGCTGCATGCTGACACTCCCTGCCCAGCTGCCTAATCAGCAAAGGGTCACAATCTCACTACCAGAGCTACGACACATGGGATAAAATTCCTTACTGACCCTAATTAAGTATCATGTTGAATGTATAAGAAAAGAAGGTAGAAAAGTACAGTTTTTTTTGTTGTTGTTGTCTTTTTAGGGCCACACCCAAGGCATATGGAGGTTCCCGGGCTAGGGGTCTAATCGGAGCTGTAGCCACCGGCCTACACCACAGCCACGCCAGATCCGATCCACGTCTGCAACCTACACCACAGCTCACGGCAACACTGGATCCTCAACCCACTGAGCGAGGCCAAGGACAGAACCTGCAACCTCATGGTTCCTAGTCAGATTCGTTTCCGCTGCGCCATGACGGGAACTCCTACAGTTAACAGTCAAGCAAAACTGGTTCTGCTAGTTATGATGACAGACTTTTCTCTGTAAGAGGCCTGATGCAAATTTTCAACCAATGGGGCATTAAACTCAGCCCCTGTGGCTTGTACAGCACCTTGCTATTCCATCTGAGTTTGGACAAAGTTTGCTGCTGTGACATAAAAGCACAGCAAAGGCTACTGGCACTGGGCACAAGTTTTCGAGGTCCAAGTTTTCAAAACTAATGTATACCAAGAGGCTGAATTCAGTTAGAACAGCGGCGTAAACACAGATGGAGAGTCGTTCGTTCTGCCAGAGTGGCAGGATCAAGGTTGGGGTTTTTCGGTTAATTCCTTTTTTCAACATTTACCCCAACGTTACGGGTACTTTTTGTTTAATTTTTTTTTTGTCTTTTTGCCTTATCTAGGGCCGCACCGCGGCATATGGAGGTTCCCAGGCTAGGGGTCTAACAGGAGCTGTAGCTGCCGGCCTTCGCCACAGCCACAGCAACGTGAGATCTGAGCCGCATCTGCAGCCTACACCACAGCTCATGGCATCTCCGGATCCTCAACCCACTGAGCAAGGCCAGGGATTGAACCCGCAACCTCATGGTTCCTAGTCGGATTCGTTAACCACTGAACCACGACAGGAACTCCTTGTTTGTTTTAATTTAAAAAGAAGATAGGAGTTCCCTTCGTGGCTCAGTGGTTAACGAACCTGACTAAGAAACATGAGGTTGAGGGTTTGATCCCTGGCCTTGCTCAGTGGGTTAAGGATCCGGCGTTGCTGTGAGCTGTGGTGTAGGTTGTAGATGTGGCTCGGATCCTGCGTTGCTGTGACTGTGGCGAAGGCCGGCAGCTACAGCTCCTGTTAGACCCCTAGCCTGGGAACCTCCATATGCCGCGGGTGCGGCTCTACATAAAAAGGCAAAAAGACAAAAAAAAATAAAAAAATAAAAAGAGGATAAAGGCATGAATAGCAAGTCTTCCAGTTTCTGAACATTTTACCCCACAGATCAAAAGGAGCTACATCTGTTCCTGCTTCCATGGCAAGTATCAACAATTCCCAGGACGCGCAGCTGACGCTGCCCCCACATCATCCGAGAAACTTGTCCCATGCGGAGTCAGAAGCACTCCTGCTCTGGCCACGTCTGTGCCAGACAAGATGTGGGAACCACCATCCATTCTCCAGCAAGCTTGTGGCCCAAGGGAGACACACCCACTGGAACCTACATCATACAGCTGGCCCAGCATTTAAAAGGGGTCAATCTGATGCTTCTCAGAACTGTTTCTAGAGAAGGAGTGGCCCAAAGCACAGGGTGCCAAAGAGCTCGTGGAATGAAACCAGTAGGTCAACACTCGAGTTATAAGTCTGGTTACTCAGAGCGGCAGGATGATTCATCTCCAATAGATACCAATTCATGTCAACAGCTCCCTAGTACCCTAAATACCAAATGCCCACGATAAAAAGATGAGTAAGAATTGACTTATCGGAGAAGTTCCTCTGTGGCTCAGTAGTAACGAGCCCTGGCTCAGTAGTAACGAGCCCAACTGGTATCCATGAGGATGTGGGTTCAATCCCTGGTCTCGATCCATGGGTTAAGGATCTGGCGTTGCCACGAGCAGTGTTGTATGTCGCAGATGCAGCTTGGATCCTGCGTTGCCTGGCTGAGACACAGGCTGGTAACTAGCTCCAATTCAACAGCTAGCCTGGGAACTTCCATATGCCACAAGTGCAGCCCTAAACAAACAAGAACAAAAAAAGCGGAACTCCCTGGTAGTCTCGTGGCTAGGAGTCTGTGCTTCCACCATTTGGGTGGCCTGGGTTCAATCCCTGGTCTGGGAACTAAGATCCCACATCATGCCTCAGCCAAAAAAGTTAAAAAATAAAAATAAAATAAAGGTCAGATATTGTCATTAAAAAAACAACCTCCCCCCCAAAACTCAGAGTTTCTTATGGCTCAGCAGGTTAAGGATCTGGCATTGTCACCATAGCAGCTCGGTCGCTACTGTGACACAGGCTCGATACCTGGCCCAGGAATTTCCACATGCTGCTGGCACAGCCAAAAAATAAAAATAGGAGTTCCCGTCGTGGCGCAGTGGTTAACGAATCCGACTAGGAACCATGAGGTTGCGGGTTCGATCCCTGGCCTTGCTCAGTGGGTTAAGGATCCGGCGTTGCCGTGAGCTGTGGTGTAGGTTGCAGACGCGGCTCGGATCCCGCGTTGCTGTGGCTGCAGCGTAGGCCAGTGGCCACAGCTCCGATTAGACCCCTAGCCTGGGAACCTCCACATGCGCGGTGCAGCTATAAACCCGCGGCTATAAAATGACAAAAGGCAAAAAAGAAATGAATAAAAAAAAAATAAAATAAAATAAACTCAATTCTATAAAAAAAAAGATTTCTGCCCTCACAACAGTCAGACAAATAAAAAATAATAACTGGAATACTGGGTAATAAGCACAATTAAATATGAGACACCTGCAGAAGGCTCTCTCCCCACGCATCACCTCATTTAATCCTCACAACTCCTGAGTCCATTACTGTTTCCATTTTAGAGAAGAGGAAAATAAAGCTGACCAAAGTTAAGTGAAGTGAAACCTGAGCCTGGGTTTGCCTGCCTTGCCCTTTACTACAATAAACCTGCCTCGGCCCGATGACCACATCCTCCCCAGGGACACTGTCTCCTCCCCCGTGCCTTTCACACACTCACTCATTGACTGAACTGTCATTTCTTATGCACCTGCTGCACCAGCGCAGCAAATGCAGGCATGAACACACACAGCCCCTAACTCCCCAGAGCATACTGGGCTCTGACCACAGCATAAAGCTGTGTGCGCACTGCTCCACTGGGGAGAACAGGCTTCGATGGGAACACAGCAAAAACACCCAACCACGTTCAGAGAGGGTCAGAAAAGACTGCTGCCCTCAGGAAGTGTCACTCAGACTGAGTCGTGAAAATCAGCAGAAACACATTCTGGGCAAAATGACCCATACCCTGTCCGGCTGCTCTTCCTCACCTCCCATCTGGGCAGGTTCCCCTTCTCCTCAGGGGACCTCCGCTCCTTGGAGGGGCGCTCCAGCAACACATGCTGATGAACACCTGCCCCTCACGCGGCTCTTTACTCCAGACGTCTCTTTGGAGCTCCAGATCTGGACACCCACAGGGCCTCCAGGCCTCCAGCACTGGACCGTCCCCAGGTCCTCCAAATTCGCACCTCTAAGTCAGCCCATCGTTCCCCCGCTGACCCTCTCCAAACCTGCTGTCCTCCTGGGGACTCTGGTCCCGCCACCTACCCAGCCGCCATTCTCAGCTCTCCCCTGCCCCGCATAATCCTGTGCGCTCTCCTTTCTTAACAGCTCCAGATTCTGTCCATGCCGGTCCATCTCTGCTGCTGCTCTTCCTTCAGGCCACCATCAACTCGCACACTCCTGTGATTACAGTCGTGCTGCCTCCATCTAGCCCCCAGTGCACCCACGGTGCCCACCCAAGCCGCTCTGCCCCGGCCCTGCCCATCCAACTTACCGTCCGACCCACTGTCCACACAGCTCAGGTCCTCTGCCAAGCTTTCTTGTATTGAGTAGTCTCTTATCTTCCCTGTGTCCCAAACCAATGACACAAACTAGGGGCTGAAGCTGTACCTTTATATATTTTTAGTGTCAACGCCCAGCATACACTTCCTGAAAGATAGTGAATGGCCAATAAAAGTCTACTGAAAGCATGCATAAATGAAAATGTACAAGAAATAATTATTTTTATTTTTATTTTTATTTTTTGCCTTTTGTCATTTTATGGCCGCGGGTTTATGGCCGCACCCGCGGCATGTGGAGGTTCCCAGGCTAGGGGTCTAATCGGAGCTGTGGCCACTGGTCTGCACCACAGCCACAGCAATGCAGGATCCGAGGGTGTCTGCAACCTACACCACAGCTCACGGCAACGCCAGATCGTTAACCCACTGAGCAAGGGCAGGGATCAAACCCGCAACCTCATGGTTCCTAGTCGGATTCGTTAACCACTGCGCCACAACGGGAACTCCAAGAAATAATTATTGATCCTGGTAATATTCTTCAATCCTAAACATAGTTCTTGAGAGATTATAAAGAAACAGCGCTTTTAAAAATTACTGCCTAACACTGTGAATCACTATACTGTACGCCTATAACTTATATAATATTGTACATCAACTATACTTCAAAAGAAAACAATTTTAAGTTTGAAAATAAATAAAAACGACTACCTAAGTATGTAAGTGCCAGGGATTGCTGACCTTTTCTCACGCTGCTCGCTTAGCTGGCTTTCTGAAACACATTCTGGTCTCACGGCTAGGGCAAGGGCACATTCAAAGACAGACCTTTTTTATTTTTGGCCACGGCATGCAGCAGCTTGGTGTGGGATCTCAGTTTCCAGACCAGGCACTGAACCTGGGCCACAGCAGTGAAAATGCTGAGTCCTAACCACTAGACCACCAGGGAAACTCCCCCAGAGACAGACTTTGAATCTAAAGCCCTTTCACAGAATAGAGACTAGAGACCAAATGAATCCATCCACTGTTCAGGGCTAGGTAGGAAGCTAGAGACATCAAAACAGAATTTGTTTCCTGGAGCTGGTCCACAGTTGCTCTGTCCCTGATACCTCTTTTTTTTTTTTTTTTTTTTTTTTGCTTTTTAGGACTGCACCTGCAGCATAAACTCCCAGGCTAGGGGTCCAATCAAAGCTGCAGCCGCCAGCCTTCGCCACAGCCACAGCAACGCCAGATCCCAGCCACATCTTCAAACTACACCAGTTCAAGGCAACACCGGATCCTTAACCCACTGAGCAAGGCCAGGGATCAAATCTGTGTCCCTCACGGATACGAGCCGGGTTTGTTACTGCTGAGCCACAAGGGGTACTCCTGGTTCCCTGCTCCTGACCAGAGGGCTTTCGCTGCCTTCTGAGCCAGCCTGACCAGCAGGCTCAAGCCCCTCTGAGAGCCTGACCAGCACCAGCTTTGCCGCTAACCACAGCTCAGCTCTACTAACCATACACTGCCTTGGCAGTCCACCACAAGCAACAATTACTCCGACAATAAAGCAAGACAGCAGCATCTGAAGCTGGGGGAGCAGACATGCAGTAAGAGGCAAACTGTCTGGACTCCACGTTACAGACCACAGACCCGGGGCGGCTCGGGACCTGGTCTTTAAGGACCCTGCTATTAACTCATCACGCAAATCAGTTCTCAGCCACAGTAAGTGTTCATCGCACAGGGCAAGTTGGGAACTCTTAAGAGCCTTTCAGGCTAAGCATCTATTATCCACAAAAATAAATGTCAAACTTAAACACAGAAATATATGATTTGCTGGAGGTTTTACTATGTCCGATTTCACATGTTCTATGTCATCTGTCTTGACAACAATCCTGTAAGGAATTTTCATCCCCACTTTACAGGTAGGCCAATAAAGTTCCCAGGGGTTAAATAACACGCCTCGGCTCATAAGGCTAAATAGGTGGTAAAGCCAGAACTCATTCTCAGGACTACTGACACCAAGTTTAGTCCTTTTGACTCACAAACCGTGTTTCTGTAAAAGCTTTAAGACCTAACTCACATACTGTACAATTCATCCACTGACTGATTGATTGATTTTGAGCACACTCATGGCTTGTGGAAATTCCTGGGCCAGGGATCGAACCCAAGCCACAGCAGTGACAATGCCAAATCCTCAATGACCAGACCACTAGGGAACTCCCAATTCACCCATTTAAATTATACAACACAACAGTTTTTATTAGTATACTCGCAGAATTGTACAACCATTACCAGTCAATTTTAGAACATTTTCATGATCCCCAAAAGGTACCCTGTACCCATTAGCAGTCATTCCCCATTCTCCCTATAATCCAATCCCCAGTCCTAGGCAGACAATCTTGAACATTTTTACTGTTACAAAATAATACCATCAAGTGTCCCTTCAACTGTAACAAGTCTCCAGGACAGGGAAATAGGGCACAGCCTTCCACAGTGCACTTAACCCAACAGCTAAGCAATACTCATTCATGGGTCCATTCAAATCCTTTCTCTCACATTGAGATCTATTGCTTTTTTCCCTTACCTCAAAATTTTGGGAGGGGGGTAGGGGAGAGTAACTGCTCACTAAGACCCAAACCAAAGCCCTCACCTGTTTTGACTGCTCATCATTTATTGAACAGAAGTGGAAAGATCACCCATGCTTCTGAGTAAGGATCACTCTTACCAGGCATTCCCCAGGCTTTTAAATAATCCAAACACTTTATCACATTCTCTCCAATAGGAAACTCAAGCTAGAAAGGAAGTGGTAAGACCCACGTAGCAGTGTATGCCTCAGAACCCAAAGATCTGACTTCACTGAAGAGCGGGCTTGATTCCAGCAGAGAGTCTGCTTGCTTGAAGCAAAGGGCCTCTGGAGACACATCTTTGGGAAGAGCTGGGCTTCAGGCATCCAGGCAACTCACCGATTTATCAAACTAAGCGCCATATGATGGCAAAAAAGAGTATTTTTTAAGCAAAGCACCTCATGCCAAGCTGACTCTTAGGGTACAAGGACCAGCAGCAGAGTCAGTAATCACACTGAAGTGCCTCGCGTAGTTCTCAACACCCCAAATGACTCTGCAGGAGAAATAAAAACAAACTCTGAGGGACGATGCCGCCAGCCACCTACTGAAGCCCTCTCCAGGCTGGTCCTGGGCCACAGTCTACTTAGTACTCTTTGAAGCCACCTAGAGCCCCACAAGGCCACAGTGAGTGGCCAGCACTACAGCCCTGCACTCAAGGAGCTTACAGTTCTGTTGGGGAAATAAAAGCCACCAACATAGAGCAATTATACACAAAGTAGAGAATAAACACTCATGGCATCACCAAGAATCTAGAGCTACAGGCCGCCTGTCTCACGGACAAAGAAGAAAGGAGGAGGCCAGTTAGCAGGACAGCTTTGAGAGCGCAAAGAGCTTAAAGTAACAAAAGCCTTCCATACTGCCTGGTCTGGTGCTTTCCACACTGCGCCTCTCACTCTCTCTCTTCTATTCTTTCTCTATCTGGGGATTTCCTCTAAGATTTCCTCTGAAAGCAGGACACACACACACACACACACACACCCCTTCCCCACCCCCGGGTCATATCTGAATCTCTAAAGCGGGACTTGGGATGGTGTGTTCTTGCACAAAATATGTTTAAAAACACCTGCCTATGTGGGAAAAAGAATGGAGATATACATATTGAAAACATTCGCTTTGCTGTACATCTGAAACTAATACAATACTGTACATCAACCATAAAAAATAAAAATAAACACCAAAACACTTCCCTAATCCAACTCCATAAATCAGGAAATGAGACCCAAAGATGTAAAGGGGCTCCCTCAAGGACACTCAGAAAAGAAATGGCCAGAGCCTTGGGTTCCCAAATCCAAGCTGTTGCTCTTTCAGCAAACCAAAAGCAGGCGAAACCTGGAGTGAGCCTGGGAAGTGCATTAAGATTCTGACCAGTGGAAGGGGCAGAGGGCGGGGAGGAAGTAAATAAGAAACTGACACACGAAGGCTACATCCAAAAGGGGCCTGGCCATGGTGTTCCTGGTGTGGCTCAGTGATTAAAGAACCCGACTAGGAAGCATGAGGACGTGGGTTCGATCCCTGGCCTCGCTCAGTGGGTTAAGGATCCGGCGCTGCCATTATGGTGTAGGTCGCAGATGCAGCTCAGATACTGCGTTGCTGTGGCTGTGGTGTAGGCTGGCAGCTACAGCTCCGATTCGACCCCTAACCTGGGAACTTCCATATGCCTTGGGTGTGGCCCTACAAAAAAAAAAAAAAAAAAAAACGGAGATAGACAAAAGGGGCCCAGCCATGATGTGAGGGTGTCTGGGGGAGGGAGTGCAGAAGGTGGCAGTGGCGGGTGGAGAGACCAGATAAGTGGTTGTGGTCAGTGGTACCAGGCACGGGAGGCAATGCTGGGAGAGTGGCCAATGGAAATGAAGGCAGACCACTACAGAGCTTCCCTCAAAGGGCACTCTGGGACTGTGACTGGTTTGTACCCCACGTGCCTGGGGAAAGAGGGGGTCGCTGGCAGCAGCTGGGAAGGAGAGAAGTGGAGCTGAACTGGAGGTACAGGCACAGGACCTAACATGCCAACCAAACTCCAGGTCCTCCTGGAAGCCTCGAGACAAGGGAAGACACTGTTCTAGGAGCACGGAGAGGGAATCCACGAAATAACTCAGTGAAAAAGAGACCTGTGCAAAGGGTGGATGGAAACGCACCCACTGAGGGTGTGGCAGGTCTGACAAGAGGGCCGGCACCCCTAGCTCCAGACACAAGCCTCTGAGGGTGCAAGGGAACAACCATGCCAGGAGGGAACGCAGGTCAAGTCTTGCCACTATCGGGACCTGCTCTGGTGGCCCAAGGAATGAACACACACACAGGGGCAGCTTCTGGCGTGAAGAGTAACCGCAACCACGGTAGGCAACATTTCACGAGTGCTTACTGCATGCCAAGTTGTACTGGATTAGCAGCTTTCCATGCATGGCCTCACCTAAGACTAACAACAGTCTTACGGGCTAGATACTATTACTTTCATTCCCATTTCACAGACTGGGAAACTGAGGCTCAGAGAAGTTACACATGCAGCCTAAATCTATATCACAAGTGGCAAAGCTCTAATTCCAAAGGCACACTCCTAACCACTATGCTACATGGAACGTGAAAAGGGCAGTGCTGGAACGTGTACAAGCGCTGGAAGAAAGGTGCCAGGGGCAATCACGGGGCAGTCAGTCCTTTTTATTTTTATTTTGGCCGCACTTGCAGTTTGCAGAAGTTCCCGGGCCAGGGATGGAACCTGCACCACAGCAGCGACCTGAGCCGCTGCAATGACAACACCTGATCCTTAGCCCACTACGCCACAGGAGAACTCTGCGGGGCGGTCAGTCTTGCCATGGAAGCTAGCTGGTGGGCCAACAGCAGCTGCAGAAACACATGGCGCTGCCTTCTGTGTCTCCCCTCCTGGTCCCCCTCCAGAACTGCTGTGTAAATACCAGGTCAGCCAAGTCGCTGGCAAGGAGCTAAAAGTCTTGGGGCAGTAGCTTTTCCATGCTATTTGAGCACTAGAAGCTGCCTGCAGGCTCACCAAGAACCGGGCTGAGCTGGAAAGCAGCACCCACAAAAAAAGAAGAAAGGACCTGCATGTCCCTGCAGGGCTCTGGAGTCCACATTACAGGACTTGCCTCACTTGCACCCCACGGCGCACCTTACATAAGGGATGAGGACAGATGCTCCAACCACCCGGTCTCCACGCGCTACAAGCCTGGCTGTCCCTCCTGCCTGCCCACGGCCTCACCCTCCTCCTTGCACACCAGCCCACCTCGGCACTGCCCTTTCCAAGTCCCACGCGGCCTTCCCAGGAAGCCAGACGCTGCCGCAGCGGCCCTCCTCTGTGCCCAAGAGCATCCGTGCACGCCTCCCTCAGCCACAGGCAGCACCTACCTCCGCACATCACGGCCACCTGTCGACTCATCATCTCTCCAGCAGAACATGAGCCTCCTGAATGCACACTGCCTGTTCTTTCACTCCTAATTCTAACAGTGCTTATTAGCAAGTGGTAGCTATGCACTCCGCAATTCTTCCAATTCAAGTTACTGTTACAATAACAGTATCTAGCAGCTATTGAATATCTGCCATGCGTCAGGTCCTGAACTGGGTATCCGTGGTATTTCTTCTCATGTTCAAAATAAATAAGCCTGTCGGGAAGCTCCTTTGTCAACTGCAGCCAGGTTCGATCCCTGGACTGGGAAATTCCACATGCAGCAGGTATGGCCAAAAAAAAGGAGTTCCTATCATGGCTCGGGGAAATGAATCCAACTAGGAACCATGAGGTTGCAGGTTCGATCCCTGGCCTTTCTCAGCGGGTTAAGGATCTGGCATTGCCATGAGCTGTGGTGTAGGCCGCAGAATGCGACTCGGATCCTGTGTTGCTGTGGCTGTGGCACAGGCCCCGGCTACAGCTCCGATTAGACCCCTAACCTGGGAACCTCCATATGCCACAGGTGCGGCCATAAAAGGTCAAAAAAAAAAAAAAAGAAGGAAAAAAAAGCCTGCCAGGAAGATGGGCATCCAACGTGACAGGTCAGGAAAGGGAGGCTCAGAGAGGTGAAGTAGATCTCAAAGGGTTAAAGCAAAACCAGAAATCAATTTTATGTATGGACACAGGGTAGGAAAATAGATTTTTTTTTCATCCAAAAAACTAGTATTATTCCCTCCAAAAAAGTATGCACAGGAATCTTAAAAAACCCTCTCAGTGAAAACAAAAGCAAAACTCCAGCAGCCCAGGACCACGGCCTGAAACGACAAGGTAGACTTCAAAATACGCCACCGCTGGGGCCACGGCTTCCGTACACAAGCCCCACTCTTCCCTCAAAGCAAATAAGTGAGGGCTTAGATGCCACCTCTAAAAGCATGTCCACCAGCCAGGTCTATGAAGAATGACCAAGGGGCAGAGGAGGGAAAAGCATTTCTATATAACATCAAAACAGCACGGTCGGGCAACTGCCTTTAAAGGAGGTAAAGAGAAATATTACTCCAAGAGGTAACTGGATTTCACTTACTAATATCTTACATACATCACTGACCAGATGTGATAAGTGGACAGAATATGACCTATGATGGAGAAATGGGGCAAAAGGTAAAATAAGTCCACAGAATGAATCTAGCACAATGTCCTTTTAAAGGCCACATGTTAACAATGGAAAAAAGTCTACTACTAAACGTTCTCATTAGGTTGCAGTTTTAAATATAATCGAATCGTTCTTAAATATATAAAGGAACAAAGAAAAGAGGAAAAGAAACTTTCAGAGATAGTAAAAAATACTCTAAGACAGACTTAGCCCACAGTGCACTTGCCTGACCTGATACCATGGCAACAACCACAGCAACTAAATATTCCACTTTCATGAATACCTTAGCTGGGAAAGATTTCTGTGTTCTAAGACTGATGATTAAGTACTTTCTGAAACCTTCCAGGTGGCTTCTGATTAACAGTAACAATAGCCCACATCTACTGAAGGCTGCCCTTTGCCGGCATAATCACATTCAGATTCATAAATGTCCCCATACACCTATCAGGTAAGATGGGTATTATTACTCTGTCTTTTCAGATAGAAATCCGAGGCTTGACCGAGGCTTAAAGGACTGGCCTCATGCACAGCTAGCAAGGGACAGAGATGACAAGTGCTGGCTCTCCTTGGAGTGTGACACTCGAGGTACACAGAGGGGACTAGGGGAAGGGGGAGGCCATGCAGCCCTCCCAGCTCTTGGACAGCTCTGCCCCCCCACCCAGAGGCCTCCAATTCTACCTCCTCTCTTTTTCCTGCCCAAGCAACAGAAACTCTCCTGAGGTTATAAGACTTATTCCAGTTCAATCCTACCTCCTAATCTACCTCAAGAGGTTTATTTTATTTGCTTCTGGCCACACCTGAAGCATGCGGAAGTTCCCAGGCCGGGAATCAAACCCACACCACAGCAGCAACCTGAGCTCACTGCAGTGACAACGCCGCATCCTTAACCTGCTGCACCACAAGAGAAGTCCCTCAAGAGGTTTATTTGATTTGATTTTATTTATATATATATATATATATTTTTTTTTTTTTTTTTTTGCATTATAGCTGGTTTACAGATTTCTGTCAGATTTTCCGACTTCACCGCGTGGTGACCCGGTTACATGTACATATATGGATTCCTCACATGTAATTAGCTATAGAAGAGGTTTATTTTAAATGATTCATTAAACAGCAAACCCACTGTTATTCGTCTCAAAAAAAGCACATCAGAAGTCACAAGCTTAACTTGATAAGAAACTGAGGGAGGCTCCCTGCTGGAGAAACAACTCAAAGTTTCTGCTCTACGACAGTGAATCAGCGGTGCCATCCTCGTACCTGACAAGCACTGGGCAGGCTACAAATTTTTGCACATGTTATGAGCGCAACCCTATAACATAAACGGACAAAGTCTGGACATACTAAAAAATGGAAATAATTGCTTTGGTTATGTTAGCATAATTAAGGCTAATTTTATTTTTCTAACTTGCAAAGTCTGTGACTTCATTATACTGTCTTTATCATAAAAACAAGGTATAAATCTTCTACAGTGATAAAAAAAATTCTGACCCCTAAATATCAAGTTCTCTCTAAACACTCTGTGGCACAGGATGGGTTCACGTAGAAGTAGTCAAAGAACATCAAACATCCTATTGAGGATGTTCAGAGAAGGATCTAGAACTTAACTTTTTTTTTTTTTTTTTTTTTTTTTAGGGCAGCGCCAGCTATACATGGAGGTTCCCAGCCTAGGGATCAAATTGGAGCTATAACTGACAGCCTACACCACAGCCACAGCAACGCGGGATCCAAGCTCTGCCTGTGACCTACACCAGGCAACACCGAATCCTGAACCCACTGAGCAAGGCCAGGGATCGAACCCACAACCTCATGGTTCCTAGTCGGATTCGTTTCTGCTGCACCATGACGGGAACTCCTAGAACTTAACATTTCTAAGCATGGGCTCCCCACAGACTAAGATTTTGACAGCGGCCCCGGTTTTAACCTCAGAGGTGGAAGTCGGGTGCAGAAGAGCGGCTAGCTAAGACGGGGGCTGGCCGTGTGGCAGCTGTTTGATGGGCAGCAGGAAGTGGTGCTTTGACAACAGCCTCATGACATCTGATGCTCCATCTGCAGAAGCTGTGTGGTGCGGGACAGGACCCAGGGAGAGGCCGCAGGAAGCAAGGCAGCAGAGAAAAAGCAGAAGCTCTGGGAGGATCAGGCTAAAGCCACAGCTAAGTGGTCATTTTTCGAAGAACTTTTAATTTCCTTTAATGGCCTGTTAAATCACTCCCAAAGACCTCTAAACTAAAGAGAAAATTCTGCCATTAAAAAAGCAGTTTGGGATGGAGAAAAACTACAGAGTCTTAAAGTAACGGATCCAGATTTTGCTTTAAAAGGTATTTTGTATCGCTAAGACTGAGGAAGGAGGTCTGTCTCAGGATGAACCCATCTCCTTTGGTCCTTGATCCATCAAAGTCACCCAAGTTAATACCCCAATACCACAGTGTTCCACCAAAAAGTAATCTCAATCATTTCATCTCTGGATCCCCATCATCCAGAATAGTGCCTGGTTCTAGCAGGTGCTGAATCTGTTGAACAAACTGGCTGTACCTCGAACAAGCCCCCATCTGCTCACGGTCCCCTGGTGGATAACCTAACAAAAACCAAGAAAGCAGCCGCTGCTGGAGAGCAGGAATGTGAAAGCACTCCAGGGCGCAAACCCCAGGCAGGCCTATAAGCCCCTCTCACTAAGAAGATTCCCTGCACTCACAAAGGGAGGGCTAAGAGAATGGACCTGGAGTCAGAACAAGCCGTGCCAGCTAGGACCCTGAGCAAGGTACTTAACTTCTCTGAGTCTCACTTTCCAAGCAAGAAACAAAAAAGAGAGATAACAGTATCCACCACGTCACATCGGATAGCTGAGGAAGAAATGAGGTGAGCAGCCTCTAGGCAAAAGTGCCTAATGAATTATCAGTCAACTCCCTTTTTCTTTTTCTTTTCATTCTGATATATACCCTCCGTTATAGCTCCAGGAAGAACACAAGATCAGAGGTTCGCTTCTCCTCACCAAAAGAAAGGGCTGTAAATGGGGATAAAGGAAAAAAAATCAGCTCTTAAATCTGGATTTTTTTGGACATTTCTCAATCTTCACATCTCTCCTTGCCTTTTCTCCCCACAGCTACATAAAACCTTCCCTGGAGTTTCCAAGTGGTTTAGCTTAACAAACCCAACTAGCATCCAGGAGGACATGGGTTCAATCGCTGGCCTCGCTCAGTGGGTTAAGGGTCCGGCGTTGCCATGAGCTGTGGTGTAGGTCGCAGATACGGCTGGGATCCAGCATGGCTGGGGATGTGGCGTGGGCTGGAGGCTACAGCTCGGACTGGACCTGTAGCCTGGGAACCTCCATATGCTGTGGGTTTGACCCTAAAAAAAAAAAAAAAACTTTCCTGAGCTCCTGTGGGTCTGGCTTTACCACAGGCACTGCTGGCCTCAGAAGATAGTTCTTAACTCTGTTCTGCAGTAGCGCCGTACCCCTGGGCAGGACAGTCACCCCCACGCCTCACTCCCGCGTCTGCAGAACAGAGGAAGAGCGCTGTGGTGGAGCGGAGCATCTTTCCATTCTCTTCCAAACCTAAAAATTCACAACTAAGTAATTGATAACTATTACTAGCACATTCAAGGCAAATACTGACCTAAACTCTACTAGAAAGTACATCTTAACCATAGTTGGACTACCATACAAATATGGGCACAAGCACAGCAGACTCTAAAAGCCAAATCTTTCCTGGTCTTAGTTTCAGAGAAAAACCCAAGAGAAGCCTGAAGCTTTTATTCAGCTTCCTGATCACAATGGAACCAGCTTTTCCTTTTTATTTTTCTTGTCTTTTCTAGGGCCGCACTCGCGGCATATGGAGGCTCCCAGGCTAGGGGTCTAACAGGAGCTGTAGCTGCTGGCCTTCGCCACAGTCACAGCAACGCGGGATCCGAGCCACGTCTGCAACCTATACCACAGTTCACGGCAACGCCGGATCCTTAACGTACTGAGTGATGCCAGGGATCAAACCCACAACCTCACGGTTCCTAGTCGGATCCGTTAACCACTGAGCCACGATGGGAACTCCCGGAAACAGCTCTTATTAAAACAGAACTTTTTCCGAGTTCCTGTCGTGGCTCAGCGGAAACAAATCTATTATCCATGAGGACGCAGATTCAATCCCCAGCCCTGATCAGTGGGTTAAGGATCTGGTATTGCTGTGAGCTCAGATCCTGCATTGCTGTGGCTGTGGCACAGGCTGGCAGCTGCAGCTCCTGTTAGACCCCTAGCCTGGAACCTTCCATATGCTGTGGGTGCGTCCCTTAAAAAAAGAAAGAAAGAAAGGAGCAAAACAAAATCAGAACTTTCTCTTAGGATCATCTAAGGGTCCTGTATTTATAAGCCACCAGGGACAGACATGAAACATTTCTAACAACTATGGATTACCAAACCAGTGCTTACAATTTAAAGGTAACTGAGTAGAGAACTGATAGTCTTAAAGAATGAGAACTGTCATTTGGCACCAGAGAAAGTGACTAACTAGAAAACCATTTAAAAGCCACACTACTTTCTTGGGCTCTTTGTGTTACTAAACATCTCCCCATTACACTGTCTTCTTTTTTTTTTGTCTTTTTGCCTTATCTAGGGCCGCACCCGCGGCATATGGAGGTTCCCAGTCTAGGGGTCTAACAGGAGCTGTAGCTGCCGGCCTTCACCACAGCCACAGGAACGCGGGATCCGAGCGCATCTCCAACCTACACCACAGCTCACAGCAACGCCGGATCCTTAACCCACTGAGCAAGGCCAGGGATCGAACCTGCAACCTCATGGTTCCTAGACGGATTCCTTAACCGCTGAACAACGACGGGAACTCCCTATGTTTCTGTTCATTAGAAAAGGGGTCTAGGCATTCCCATCATGGTGCAGCAGTTAACAAATCCGACTAGGAACCAAGAGGTTGTGGGTTCGATCCCTGGCCTTGCTCAGTGGGATAATGATCCAGCGTTGCCATGGGCTGTGGTGTAGGTCACAGACGCAGCTTGGATCTGGCGTTGCTGTGGCTGTGGTGTAGGCCGGCAGCTGTAGCTCCAATTAGACCCCTAGCCTGGGAGCCTCCATATGCCGCGGGTGCAGCCTTAAAAAGCAAAAAAAGAAAGAAAGAAAGAAAGAAGGAAGGAAGGAAGGAAGGAAGGAGAAAGAAAGAGGAAAAAAAGGAAAAAAGGAAGGAAGGGAGGAAGGAAGGAAAGAAGAAAGACAAAGAAAGAAAGAAAGAAAGAAAGAGAAAGAAAAGGGATCTAGCTTAAAATGCCCATTATTAAAAAAATTGCTTACCTATGTTGTCTTATTTTTCTACAATGAACCCTTATGACCTCTGAAATAATAATTCAAACAGGTGCTTTATTTAACAAGAAAAATGGATCTGGTACTCAAACTACAACCTCCTTGAAGCACAGACCAGCATCCAGGGTTCCCTGCACGGAGGCACTAACATCCTTTGCACCTTGTGCCTGGGGCTGAGGCAGGGTGGAGATGCTGAGATGTTTTTAGGCACCAGCCAACAGGTACCACCAAGATATGCCCAGCTCCTTCCCTCCTGATCACTTCAGCTTCCAGAACCATGGGCTTCCCAGCTACAGAATTTAGTGCCACAGCCCTCAGGGCAGAGTTTATAAAACATGACCAAAAATCCTAAAGTTACAGTTGGGGATTTTTAACTTTCACGTTCACTGATTTAGGAAAATCAGTGACAGAAGAGCCAAGTCAGTGCGGCAGAGATCCAATTTTAACAGGTGAAGTTAACTCCTACCCCTCATTTCAGGCTGTCCGATGCCAATCCTTTCTTATTACAAGGGGGAAAAAGCCTATCATGTTTAAAAGCATCACATTCAAATACTTTACCCAGTTAAGCCTTCTGTTTTTAACAGTAAGTGCTGACTCTTGATAGCCTCTTCCGCATAAAGAATGCAGCTACTGCTGAACCTTCCAAGATCTGATCAGCCAAGAACAAGTTCACCACCAGGCACAAGGCACTTTACACCATGAAGGCGTGAAGGTTGTTCTGGTAGCTCAGTGATCTACCACAAAAGGGTGTCTGAGAAATTATGACCTCAGGCTAACAAAGGCACAGGGCATACAAAGAAGTAAATGAAAGGAAAACAGGACAGACAGTAAAGGTGAAGGCACTCTGAGGCAAAGGAAGAGAAAACAGTAGAATGACAGGCTTCAGAAAAGTGTCCTGAAGGTCTCCTATTAACTGAGCCAAGAGAAGTTTACTCCACCCAAGGCTCTCAGAGGCACACAGGTTACACCTTGAAGCCACGCACACGCATTTCTAATAATGCAATACCTAGCGAAAGCTGAGCTGTACTTAAAAACAAATTGCTTTTTCACTCCCTCATTCCTTTATCTTCCAAAACTCATCTACAATTTAGGTCAAAGCCTCACCCTCTGTTACTAAGTATTTTTAGAGACAGATTTCAACAAAGAACGATAGTATCTACACAGTATTATTTTATTGCAAGATAGCAAAACTGCCAACTTTAAGGATCTGAAAGATGTGACCACTTTGGGCTTATTTTGAGGCTGCACCACTCCCCTTCCCTAATTATCCCTCAAAGGAAATATATCAGGCTCTGTGGGCAAAGAGGGAAAACATGTCTAATTACAACATGTGCCCTTGGTGGATAAAAAATTTGAACATTCTTGAACTCTGGCCACATTTCAGAAGACTTTCCACTTATAGCTTAATCTCACTGAAGAGGAAAGGTTAAAAGATCAGTTATACTTCAACCAGAGCTCAATCAAAAAAGACACAAAGAGAAAATGACCACATGACTTACCCTCCACACATAAGGGGAGCTGCTGAAAACTCAAGATGACCCTGACTCCTCATCAAGCATTTACAGAGGAAGTGGTTTTTATTTTAAAATTAAGGCTAAAAATAAGACCATCTCAACAGTACTCTCCACTGAAAAAAAAAAGACACGCATTTGAATTTAAAGATATATATATATGCAAAGGCTTTGGACCACAGGCGGTCTTACAGAAGCAGTCCCAGATCAAGACCTCTCATCCACAGCCCACCTGCCTTTGCTTTACCTAGGTGGGGAAAGACAGCACAAGAGTGTGCCAGTGCGCCTGCACGTTGCTGATTAAAGGGCTGAGAGAGGAGCAGGAAAAAACCTGGAGAAATCCAAAATGAAAACACATCTAATTAGGCATTCGGATTGGGAGCTATTGCTCAAGAAGCCCTCAGCATGACCTACAAGCTGTAACCTCTCTAATCTCCTGTCCCCCTCCCCCACTGGATTCTGCAGGGCCGGCTTCCTTGATGCCCCTCCAACACTCCAGACTCTTCCCTCCACCTGCATGATGCTTCCCTCAGATCCCAAGCATCCTCCAAGTCTTTGCTCAAATGTCACTGTACGAGGAAGAAACAGGGGTCTTTTCTTTCCCCATGATACTTTTCAACTTCTAATATGCCATATCACTTACTTTTACCTATTTTATCTGTTGTTTACGCCTCTCTCCCTCAGATAAGCTCCAGAAGAACAGGAATCTTTGTTTTGTTCACTGATGTATACCCCAGTTTAGAACGATGCCTGGAACTGAGTAGGAGTTCAAAAAATATTTTCTGAATGAATGAATGAACCTGACAGTAAACTCCAGGATGTCGAAAGGGTGATGGTGAGGGGTGAAATGAAAGTGGGAAGAAGCGACGGAGAATTCACAAGGAGAGGTAGAGAATGACTGAGGTTGGGACCGACCCACATTTCCTCCCTGCAGCGCTGATGGGAGGCGCGAGGCAGTGCACGGTATCCCGCCAGCGGCATCAAATAGCACTCTTAGAAGCAAGCAGCTAAGATAAGCAAGCTCTACACGCCGAGAAATTCCAAGGGCAGGGCAGACCCACCCGGACAACAGTCTCTGGGCAGGTCCCCACGGGGGTCCAGACCCCTCAACCCTTCCCCTCCCGCGGTGCCCCAAACCCCAGCTCTTCTCCACTGTAGCCAGGAGCTTACGGGCCGCATACCTCCCCGGCTCGGGCCCCTTCACCTGGTCGCCAGAGACCCGGGCCCTCACTCGGGCACCTGCCTGTCCCCGCCGGGCCCCACGCGGGCCGGCTGGGAGGCCCAGCACGCCTCTGGGGATCTCGCCCTGCCCGGCTTCCCTCCCGGACACCGGCAGGAAGCGCACGCGGCCCTCCCGGAGGCAGGGAAGGGGCTCCCGGCGCCCCTCGCCCCGGCCACTCCAGCCCGACGCCCCGACCGCGCGGCGCCTCCTCACCTCCGGGCGCACGTACGACACGAATGAGGGCTTGGGCGCCTTGGTGCCGCCGCCACCGCCGACGACCCCTTTCCCCAGCATACCGCCGCCCTGGGAAGCAGCGACGCGCGGGAGCAAAGGCGGCCGCTCGCCGCGGCCACCAGCACTGGCGGCGGGGGCTCCGCCCATCCCCAGGGCCGCGGCGGCCGCGGCGCCGCCCGCATCCGGCTCAGCCGCTGACACCGTTCGCCCCGCCCAGGCCCCCGGGCCCCGCCCACTTCACGGGGCCGAGGGTGTCGGGGACCCGCGGCCTGAGGCCACGCCCCCTCGACTCGCGACCTGCCGGTCTGACTGGCGGTTACCCGCCTTCCGAGATAGGTTCCTTTCCCTACGTTCGGCAAAGCCGTCGCCTTGAGCCCTCTGATTGGCCAGAAGGCTCTGCAGGCCTAGCCCCCACGTCAAGCCCCTTTGAATGAACCTGGAGCGATGTTTCCTCTGACCAATCCAGAGGGTGTTTTCTCCGGACTCCTCGGCGATTGGGTAGCAAGAACATCGCAGTCGCCCACAAATCCTGCAGTTACTAGGTTGTGAGCTTTGATTTACTGCAGTCGTTCTCTTCTCTTTACTTGCTATTTTGGAATAAAACTTCCCCAAGTGCAGGGTATCAGATGTCACCGAATGAGAATGAGACAAACCAAGTGCTAACAGGCACTTAGGAACAGGTTTAAATGTTTGATCATAAAAGGCTTCGTCGACCTCATTTTTCTAAACTTTTGTGTTTGTTTCTCTGTGTTTCTAACATAATGTCCAAAGCCCTTAAGAGATTTCTTTTATCCGTCCTCCCCAGTTACCGATAAAACCCTCATTTTTAGTGAGCATTGTAAAGAAAATTCATTTAAATTCGACATTTGGCGCCAAGCGTAGTTTTAGACACAGATGAGTAAGACCGGACCAGCTCTAGAGAAATTAAGTCTAGTAGATTCGTTAACCACTGAGTCACAACGGGAACTCCAAAAATAATAAATATTTGCAGTTAATATCTCGCTATCAGACCCCGCTAAACATTCTAGCCTCATCAATATCTCGTTACCCTCTTCTTCTCCAGTGACAGCCCCACGGTCACCAGCAAATGCACTCCAAAAAAACATAAACTCATAAATGAATGTACTTACTTTTGTACACATAGGTCAGGACAAATCCTGTGGCCTCATTTCAACCAGATTGCCATCCTTTAGCCTATCCAGTGCTAAGTTACTAACAGAGCTGGGATTCCAACCCAGGTGTGTCTGATTCCAAAGCCCAGGTTCTGAACATTATATTTACACAAATTGGGAAGTCCAATAAAAGAATGGTCAATTGTGTTTGAGAAGGTCAAGTCACACTTGATTTGAAAGATATTCCTTAGGGAGGTGTTGGGAATGATGTTATTTGTGGGGACTAATAGTATCGCTTTATATTTGATGGAAGTTTTTACTTTTCAAAGTGAAATGGCAGGGCAGATTTTTACAGGGTGAACAAATTTTTACTTTTCAAAGAATTTTGAATTTTTCATGATCTTCCACCATAGTCAGTATGTTAGCATGGCTGCCAGTGGCCAGGGCTTGCTTCTTAGACATGCAACTAGTGCAGTCGCACAAGACTTGCACTTGGAAGGGACTGGAGTTTAAATGCTTTGTGGCTGCTGTCTTCACATCCTGAATCATTTTACCCTTAAATTTGTGTTGTTGTTGTTTTTAGGGTTGCATCTGTGGCATACGGAAGTTTCCGGGCTATGGGATGAATTGGAGCTGCAGCTGCCAGCCTATGCCACAGCCATGGCAACACAGGATCCTTAACCCACTGAGTGAGACCAGGGCTCGACACCTCACCCTTATGGATACTAGTCGGGTTCTTAACCTGCTGAGCCACGATGGGAACTCCTAAATTTGTGTTTCGTAAGTGAAGTTTGATGTGACAATGCAGCAAATGAAGGGGTCTTGCAGCCTCAGCTTCTGTACAGTTCCATGTGCTCTTTGTGTGCCCACTATACCCTGGCACCCTGGACCTCCCCAGCCAGACCTAAGATTCCTGCTGACCTCTTGGGGCTGCAACCGGGCCTCACCGTCAGAGGAGGACCCCTAACTCCTGTGGGTGCCTGGATATTGACAAGGGGGTGATCACGGTCAGTCACAGCCCCCAACCCCTTGCAGGTCTCTGGGTGGTGTAGGCAGCCATCCCTGCCCTAGGCTGGCAGCTTTGTGCCAACAGGCCAGGGCCTTTCAACCACTCCCCTACAGCTACCGAATGTGGTCAGGCTCCAATCCCATGGAAGTCAGACCCCTAACCCCATTCCACCTATGGGAAGGGAAATTAACTTCCTTGTCTCGGGCCAAGACCCCACATCTTCATTTTGCACTGGCCTGACTATTCCCTTTATTATCTGTGAACTTGGGCAAGTTGCTCCGTCTCACTGTACCTCTGTTTCTATCTAGGATGAGAGTAACCACAATAACAATCACATCGAACTGGCCAAGTATTATTATGAAGCTTAAATAAGGTAATCCAGGTGATGCCCAGTAGGCAACAAGAACTAAAGAGGTGCTGGCTGCCCTTAGTACAGTCCTACAGAACAGGACACGATTTACCCCTTTTCCAGGACTATAAGAAAGAGAAGCAAAGTGACTTCTCTCAGTGATCAGCTGAGGCACCTGTTAAACAAAGAAGTTGTCATCTGTTCCCTTGTTTGTTTTTGTGTTTATTTTTTATTTAAAACTTTTTTAATTTCTAATTTTCAATTTTTTTTTCTTCTGACGGCAAAACCTGGGGCATATGGAAGTTCCCAGGCTAGGCATCAAATCGGAGCTACAGCTGCCGGCCTAGACCACGTCACAGCAATGCCAGATCTGAGCCACTTATGCAGCCTATACCTCAGCTTGCAGCAATGCCAGGTCCTTAATCCACTGAATGAGGCCAGAGACTGAACTCCTTGTTTTTGTTTTTAACATGCGCCCAATCCTTGGACTAGAAATAATGGCTTTTATTTCTAATCCACCACGTTGAATTACCCTCCCTTCAAACCATCCGGTTTTAATGGTTTATAATGATTACTTCATCCTGCCCTTCAGCATCCATTTATGATCAAACGGGTTTGCAAAGTGATGATTCTAGAAACTTGACACAACCACTGCATCCACTCAGAAATCTATAGCCAGCACAAGAGGGATGCTTTTAAACATTGAAAGGCTGGCCGCTTGCAGGGGCACTTTTGACTCAGTGATGAAGACACACACTTTCTTTAAGGAAAAGTAAGGGATTGAGGACAGAGAAAAAGCTAACATCTGTTTCCATCTTGCTGTTAAGGTTCTCCAGCTATCAGCATATTTTCACTTGATCTTTAGGGTGTGGATCAAATCTCCTTGGGAGAGTCCCTCCCAACTGACTGAAAAATTCCTGTTATGCTGAGGTCAAATAATTCTCCATCTATTAATAAACACAGATGGCAGCCTCTAGACTTTGAAATATTTTAATTTACACACAATAGTTTAAAGTCACTCCTTTCTCCTAATGTTGCCCTAAGCTTTCTTGGAGAATTATAAATAGGCACAAATCTTAGCTCACACAGAAATGAGTGCCAGACAAAAGGCAGGGCCGTTTCTTCCCACAGAAAACTGAAGCCAACGGCGCACTCCCACATGAAGAGACATTTTTCCTCCAGCAGATAGTTAAGGCTGGATATTTGCATCTTCTCCTAGAGTCACTTGAAGCAGTCTATTTGTTATTCAGCCTTATCTGACAGGTACCACAGGCACAATACGGATTCAATAATATTTGCACCTAAATGAAAGGGTATTATTAGATGAAAAGCAGCCTGGATAGCAATGGATTAGGCAGGGGGGTGGAATGGGGTGGCGGGGCAAAAAAAGAGTTCAAACTCCAGCATCGGACTTAAAGTCTGCAGTTTTATTGTGATGATTTATGTACACCTATAATTGAAATAAAATCCATTAAGAAAAAAAAGTCTGCAGTTTTAAATTGCTTGGATACAAACTAGGATCTGATTTTTTTTTTCTTTTTAGGGCCCCACCTGCAGTATATAGAAGTTCCCAGGCCAGGGATCGAATCGGAGCTGTAGGCACCGGGCCTGTGCCACAATCACAGCAATGCTGGATCCAAGCAGCATCTGCTGCCTACGCTGTAGCTCAAGGCAACACCAGATCCTTAACCCACTGAGTGAGGACAGGGATCTAACAGGCATCCTCATGGATACTAGTCTGGTTCTTAACCCACTGAGCCACAACAGGAACTCCCTGATTTTTTTAAAAATAAAAATAAATGAATGAATGAATGAAAAACAAATAGATAAATTCAAGGACAAAAATGCTCATGTTGTTTAATGGCCACTTTCCAAATTCCAGTGTGAGCAAATGGTCCAGATCTGAAGACTTGCCGTGCTCTTTCACTGAAAATAGAAAATTCCTTAACTTCTTGCTGTGACCATGCGTCCTCTACCCCTTCTCTGAAGATGGTGAGGAATAGACCTGGATTAAGAAGCACTTGGGTTGTTCTCAATCTTGTGGTGTCATAAAATGAGGGCTTGGTTGAGAGACTTGGCGATTATGAACAAGGAATTCCTGGTCGTTTTTTTTTTTCTTTCACAAATACACAGCCTAAACCAGCCACTCTGATGAGCCCACCCTATGATCTGCCTTCTTCAAAATGAGACAGGCAGGGACCTGGACCCTGTCCTGCAGTGCTTACACCTGGACAAATTCTCCTGGGCAACAGAATACAAGAAACTATAAGGGACTAAAAATAACTATGGTGCACAAAGTGCATTTGGAGCAAATTATAAACAAGATTGAAAAAGGCCAAAACTCCACTGCCAATTCTGAGACACGGGGAGCAAAAGCAGAGTACTGCAGGAGTTCCCACTGTGGCCCAAAGGGATCAGTGGTCTTGGGAGTGCTGGGAGGCAGGTTCGACCCCCCGAGCAGTGGGTTAAGGATCCAGCATTGCTGAAGCTGCAGCTTAGGTCACAACTGTGGCTATGACCCCTGGCTTGGAAACTCCATATGCCTCAGTGTGGCCAAAAAAGGGAAAAAAAAACAAACAAAAAAACAGAATACTGCACAGGCACCCTGCACACAGCACCACCGAGGGGGTGGGCAGACCACCTAAGCCACCCCCTGGAACCACCCACCGATCCCTCCCTACCTTCACCCCATTTAAGGGACCAGCTCACTAGCCCTCAGAGAGTGAACAAGGGAGCCTGTTACTTGCTCTCACTCTCGTCTGGCCTCTTATCACTTTCTTTTGGTGAAAGAATCCAAGAACCCGGGTTGGTAATAAAAACACAAGTTAAATGTCTGATTCTTTCATTTATTAAATAAAGGTTTACTGATGGTCTGCTATGACTTGTCTTCCAGCCTCTCCCAATAAGACTCGAAGTTCTTGAGGGCAGAGACATTCTCTTCTTTAACTAGCACATTTCTTTTTATTGGGGGCTGCAGTATTAAGTGAGCCCTCAGCGAGGACCGGAGAAACAGATATTCTCATCCATTACTGGGGGAATGATGTCAACGGCTGGGGCAAGAAGGAGGGCAGTTGTGCACTATCCATGGAAAATTATGTCAAGAACTTCGCTTCTAAAAAAGAGGAGTTCCCATCTTGGCACAGTGGAAACGAATCCGACAAGTGAACCATAAGGTTGTGGGTTCCATCCCTGGCCTTGCTCAGTGGGTTAGGGATCCGGCGTTGCTGCGGGCTGTGGTGTAGGTCAGAGATGTGGCTCAGATCTGGCGTTGCTGTGGCTGTGGCGTAGGCCAGCAGCTGCAGCTCCACTTAGACCCCTAGCCTGGGAACTTCCATATGCTGTGGGTGTGGCCCTAAAAAGCAAAAAAAATTTTTTTAAATAATGTATCCTGAAGAGACACTGATACATGTGAAATGCTATCTATCCAAGCTTACTGCAGCAATTTTTGTAACCACAGAATGTTGGAAAAAGCCTAAGTGTTCTTTAGTTGAGATGGGATGAATAAGTTATGGTACAGCCCCACAATGGAGTAATATGCCTCTGCAGGAAAAAAAAAAAAAAAAGAATGAGAAATTCTTTAGGTAGAGTCTGTGAAGTTTAGTGGTTAAAAGCAAATATTCTGGAGTCAGACTATCTGGGTTTAAGTCCTGCCTCCACACACGAGATGTGTCAACTTCAGGTATTTGTCTTCTTCGACTTCAGTTTTCTCACTATGATAATGAGGGTGATAAAGATTATAACGGCATCTCCATCATGGGATTGTTGTGAGGATTAAAGGAAGTTTTTAGAGAGTTGGCATCTAGGGTCTGAAAACCAAGATACATTCAGTGATCAAAGAAAGGTGCCCCAAAGCTCGCAGAGTAATCTAACGTTTCTGTATAAAAGGATGGAGATAAAGATGTTTGCATAGAAGAGCTTTGGAGAGATACCAAGGGGACTAGAGCATTAATTACTTTTAGAAGGGGAAACTGGGCATTTTCAGGAAAGACTGAAAGAAGTTTTTAACTGTACACTCTCTAAATCTTTGGATTTTTTTTTTTTTTTGTCTTTTTGCCTTTTATCTAGAGCCGCATCTGCGGCATATGGAGGTTCCCAGGCTAAGGGGTCTAACAGGAGCTGTAGCCGCCGGCCTTCGCCACAGCCACAGCAACGCGGGATCCGAGCCGCGTCTGCAACCTACACCACAGCTCACGGCAACGCCGGATCCTTAACCCACTGAGCAAGGCCAGGGATCGAACCCGCAACCTCATGGTTCTTAGTCGGATTCTTTAACCACTGAGCCACGAAGGGAACTCCCTAAATCTTTGGATTTTGAGCCATGAGAATTATCTAGCTCAACAATAATAAATAGCTATCTCATGCAGTGTTTTTTTTTGTTTGTTTATTTTTTTTTTTTTTGTCTTTTTGCCTTTTCTAGGGTTGCACTTGTGGTATATGGAGGTTCCCAGGCTAGGGGTCTAATCAGAACTGTAGCCGCCGGCCTACACCAGAGCCACGCAGCACGGGATCCGAGCTGCGTCTGCAACCTGCACTACAGCTCACGGCAACGCTGGATCCATAACCCACTGAGCAAGGCCAGGGATCGAACCGGCAACCTCACGGTTCCTAGACGGATTTGTTAACCACTGAGACACGACAGGAACTCCTCATGAAATTTTTTTTTTTAATTAAAGTCAAAGTCACATACATAACATAAAATTAGCCATTTTTAAATTTTATTTATTTATTTATGTATTTGTTTATGGCTGTGCCTGTGGCATGCAGACGTTCCCCGGGCCAGGGTCTGAACCCGTGTCACAGCAGTGACCTGAGCTGCTACAGTGACCATGATGGATTTTTAACCTATTGCACCACAAAGGAACTCCCAATATTAGCCATTTAAAAATGAACAATTAAAACACACTGAATTATAATCTTTTAACAAGCGCTTGCCATTTTCTATCTGTTGGCTGGGCATTGATCCCCACATCTTCCTATCCATCAATGCCACCACCTCTTTGACATCTTCCTTGGGGACTACTGGTACCAGACTAGACCGCTTCTGAATGTTTAAGCATTTGGACTCTGTATGATGCCTTCATCAGTGAACTTGACTATGTCTTAGAACCAGTGCAATAGGTACACGTCTTTGCTTCTTCCCTGGAGCTGTGTCAGAAGCTTCTCACCTTCAGAGGAGGCCTGCCATGCTTCTCCATATTCCCTACAGCACTGTCCTCAGTGCTCTGACCAGATTATCCCAGGGATGGAAGAGCCTTCAGAACCTGACTGAAGCTCTGATCATTCCTGAACACTGGCAGCCTCTGGGACAGAGGAAACTGTGCCCTCTGCAGGACTATTTCAATAGTGGTAATGAGGAAGATGTTCTCCAGCTAGGGAGCTCCCTCAGCTGGGGAGCTGGAGCAGGGATGAAGGGGTAAAGGGAAATGACGGAGGGGAGGCAGAGCCCATCCCCCACTCGCAGTCCTCTTCCCCACCCCACCCTGCCTCTTCTGGGCTCATGCAGCTGAAACTCAACTCGGCTCAAGTTAACTGCTGGGCCACCTCCAGAGGCTGCAGACAACTCTCACAGCTGGAAAAAAAATTTCATTTCGGGAGTTCCCTTCGTGGCTCAGAGGTTAACGAAACCGACTAAGAACCATGAGATTGCGGGCTCGATCCCTGGCCTTGCTCAGTAGGTTAAGGATCCGGCATTGCCGTGAGCTGTGGTGAAGTTTGCAGTCGTGGCTCGGATCCCGCGTTGCTGTGGCTGTGGCAAAGGCCGGCAGCTAAATCTCCTGTTAGACCCCTAGCCTGGGAACCTCCATATGCCGCGGGTGCGGCTCTACATAAAAGGCAAAAAGACAAAAAAAAAGGCAAAAAGACAAAAAAAAATTTCATTTTGAAGAGCTGGGAGGATAGGGGGAAGAAAGGGGATAGGTTGTCAAAAAGCCCAGAGAGGGAAAGCACCTTGCCCAAGATTACACTGCTGGTCAGTGCTGCCCTGGGACTTATTTCTGTCACGAAATCTGATTTCTGGACATGAATTTCCAGCCTCAGTGATGTGATGCAGGCAACTTAATCTGGCTATTCCTGAGTTTTATCATTGTCATGTCAAATCTTCTAAGCCACTCACAGTCCATCTCAGAGCTACCTTCCATGTTTCCTGCC
The DNA here is from genome assembly GCA_004024745.2 of Catagonus wagneri. Lineage (NCBI taxonomy): Eukaryota > Metazoa > Chordata > Mammalia > Artiodactyla > Tayassuidae > Catagonus > Catagonus wagneri. Next base: position 7,470,866 of record PVHT020000009.1, read on the forward strand.
AAGTCTCTGGCCTGAGTTGAAGCTCCAGGATGCGCAAAGCACCAGCCAGGCCTGGGTGGGGCAGCCCATCTCCCCCGCCTGGACCCATTTCCTGTTCAGCCTGTTCTCAAGCATGGAAAGTACCTGGTTCAGAGGGAGCCAACTGGGGGTTGGGTGTGCAGTCACTTCATGCAGCCCCTGTGAAGCTGGCTGGCACAGCCCTGTCCCTGAACTGGGTGTCCATTTCCTCCCAACAGCACCTTGGCTCTCTCTCCTAAGTTCATGGAAAACTGTGGATCATTTCCAAACCCTTTGGGAGACAGGAGGAACTGAGGGGCTTTTGCAAGTTCTCCAGCACGTGGAAAGGCCAAGGGACCACTTCAACTATTATATTCTATGCCCGGGGTCAGGGGGAGGAAGCAGCAGCAGAGTGACCACACTCCCAAAGCCCCTTTCAGGGCGCCAGCCCCGGGCCCACTCTTCTCTCAGTTCCCCTAAACGATAGGGTAACTGTGGGGCAGGCGGTTAGTGCAGGACCTTCCCACTTCTCACTTTGCTCTTTCTCACCAAGCTAGCCTCTCCCCAGCTCAGACCCATGGTGTGTAAGTGTGTCTGCAGTGGGGGGTGGGAGGAAGCAGCAAGCAGAAAAACCTGTTATTTTGGCTGGTTCCTTTTTTTTTCTCTTGGTCTTTTTGTCTTTTTAGGGCCACACCCGTGGCATATGGAGGTTCCCAGGCTAGGGGTCCAATCAGAGCTGTAGCCGCCGGTCTACGCCAGAGCCACAGCAAAGCAGGATCCAAGCTGCCTCTGCGACCTGCACCACAGCTCGTGGCAATGCCAGATCCTTAACTCACTGAGCAAGGCCAGGGACTGAACCCGTGTCCTCATGGATGCTAGTTGGGTTTGCTAACCACTGAGCCACAACCGGAACTCCTTGGCTGGCTCTTCATTTCAAATTTCTCTTCACTCGTTCCAGGATAAGGGAAGTCAAGATCTAGCATCTGATGCAGGCAGGGATGATCTCCAGTTGAGAGCAATGATGTCTCCAATTATTAAGACTGACACAACTGAATGCTGAACACATCATCCAAGCATATGAAGGATGTGTATCCCAAAGTAAAAAGGGTGTGTTATGGTATTAAGTTCAGGTCTTAGAATTTCTGGTAACACAGAGCTGGTTGGGGAAAAATGAGGGACCTGGAATCCAGGCTCCTAATTCTCTTTTTCTTTTTCTTTTTCAGGCCACACATGTGGCATATGGAAGTTGACAGGCTAGGGGTTGAATCAGAGCTGTAGCTTCGGGCTTACAACACAGCCACAGCAATGCCAGATCTGAGCCAAGTCTGCCATCTACACCACAGTTCATGACAATGCTGGATCCTTAACCCACTGAACGGTGCCAGGGATTGAACCCGCATCCTCATGGATGCTAGTCGGGTTCTTGACCCGCTGAGTCACAATGGGAGCTCCCCAGGCTGCTGATTCTCTAATCTGAAGGGAGATGGCACTGAGAGGAATCTTCTTTTCCTTCCCGGTTTTGTTCACAGCTGATTCTGGTTTGAAAAGCTGGAGGAACAGGACACCTCTGTTCCACAGAGAAGGGCCACTTGCCTTTGAGGTCTAATGACGTCAAGAGGGAAGAAGGAAGCCTTTGCTGCCACAAGGGTGGGGAGAAACTTCTCAAATAAAAGCAGGCCAAGCACACCTCCCCAATGGTTATTTGATCTTTGCTCCAAGTGCGGCCAGGCCTGTTTTGAGTTTGGCTAACCCATCCCCACTCACTGAGAACCTGAAAGGCTTATTGTTTAGGTGCTGTGAAAGGACACAGAGGGTGTGAAAGGCCCACTGTTTTATGTTTGATGTAGGTTGTCTATTCCAAGGTTGAAATGTAATCAAAATGTTTTTAAAACTCCTTTTTGTCCAAAGGTAAAGAGAAAGCGTTAAGAAATGGAAATGGCTAAGATGCTGAGCAATATCTTAATATTCTTTACAGGGTAACTTTTCTGCTTGATCACGGTTACTAACTGGCCATTTTACCATTTCCCTCCAGAACACTGGAGTCTATTCACCATTCATCCACCTGGTCTCTGGAACAGAATCTGAAGGCAGCCAAATAAAGCACCAAACAGGGCAGCCTCAGACTTTGCAAGTATCTTGCGCAGGTTTAGGAAGGCTGAAGAGAAGTTTTACAGCTTTGCTGAACTGGGGACCCAGAAAGAGAGAAAAAAAGGGCCATGCGAGACAACATCACCAGGGAAAATACGAAGAGAAGCTAAATTTGGAACCACTTACGTGGCCAGAAAAATACTTCGCTTTTAGAAAGAAGTCTGTTCTGCTTTTTTGCCTGGCCTCAGGATTCCAGGGTCCCTCCCTGCCCCATCCCACAGCAAAGGCTCTGTCACTCTGGGTCATAAAGGAGCCCCTCAAGGCCTCAGAGGCTGATGGCAGCGGGAACAGGATGTGCCTATGTGGGGAGGCGAGAGCAAGCGCTTTGCTCTGGGGGCTACAGCGCAGGTTCCAGCTCAGGGAGCCGCAGCAGACAGGCTTCAGAGAGAGACAGGTTAGAGCTATAGTTTATGGGGCCCTGAGTGCCATGCTCAGGATTCGGGAATTTGTCCTTAGGCATGGAGGGTTTTTACACCATTTTTTAAATTTATTTAAAGAATTATTATGTAGTAATTATTTAACAATTAGAAAGTTATTATAGAAACAGAGATTAGCAAATCTCCTAATCAAATAAAAATAAAAACCTCAAAATTGAGCAAGCCATAGTCTTACTTCATAGGCGTTACCACTGGAAATATTTCCGGGAAGAATGGTCTATGTACACTCGCTTCTCTACTAAAACAAAAAGGGATATAAACCTTCACCCATGGTTTGGCAGTCTGATCTTTTTCATTAAACATTATAAAGTAACTTTCTTTTTGTGTTAGGCTCCTACATAGTTATTTTCAGCTTTTTTCCCCTGACTGAACATTCTTGAAGGGGCTTAACACCATCTCAGGAATAGCAGGGGTTGAATGAGTTGGGTGTTTTTTGGCCACGCCGGTGGCATTCCCCGGCCAGGTATCAAACCCGCCCCACAGCAGGGATGATGTTGGATCCTTAACCTGCAGCACCACCAGGGAACTCCATGAAGTGGAAAATTTTATTTGAGCCAAACTTGAGGACTATAACCCAGCAACAGCGTCTCAGAAAGCTCTGAAAATTGTTCTCTAGTTTATTTCCTTAAAGTAAATTCTTTGAAGCTCAGTTACTGGGTCAAAATTTCTCCCTAGCTGTATATATGTTGCATTAAAAAAAAAAATAAATTTAGATGTCAACAGAGCTGGTGCTCCTGCCTCTACCTTTGAGGTCTTATACTTAATATTTTCAATCTTTATAATCTTTGTTAATCTGCTTAACAAAAACCTATTATTTCTTTTTTTTTGTCTTTTGTCATTTTAGGGCTGCACCCGTGGCATATGGAGGATCCCAGTCTAGCGGTCTAATCGGAGCTGTAGCCACAGGCCTATGCCACAGCAACGCGGGATCCGAGCCAAGTCTGTGACCTACACCACAGCTCACAGCAACACCGGATCCTTAACCCCTGGCAAGGCCAGGGATCGAACCCGCAACCTCATGGTTCCTAGTCAGATTCGTTAACATGACAGGAACTCCCTGTATTTCTTTAATACAGGGTCTATACTGATCCAAGCCTTAGGTATTCTTTCCCTTTCTACTTCTGAACTCAGTATTCATGTATTTTATTTTTTTGGCCACACCTCAGGCATGTGGAAGGTCCCAGGCCAAGGACTGGACCCACACCAAAGAGGCAACCCAAGCCACAGCAGTGACACCACCGTATTCTTAACCCACTGTGCCATCAGGGAACTCCAATATTCATGCATTTTAAGTGATTAATCTGTTGAGATCAATTTAACTGCCTTTTCACTTTCGTTTGACAGATTACTTGCTTCTTAAAGTATTTCAAATTAAAGTTACTAAACTGATTAAACTATCCTTTTCAAAATGAAGAAACTTGTCTCTAGTACCGTATCTTGGGATTATATTACGATAAAGTGAATAGCTTTTTATTTAATATGAAACCAGTTTGCACATTGTTCAAAAAATAGTCCTCAAGCTTTTAAGTTATATAATTATTTCCTATTTTCAGATTTTATTTTACATCTAATATTACACTAAGCAAGATAAAGCACTAAAATTAACTATAGCTTACTAAAATTACCTAGATGAGAACTAATCAATAAAGCCATTTAGGGAATAGGGATATTACGATTTGCTGAATACTGCAACTCATTGCTATACTGTATGGTTCATAATAAAATACCTTTAATACTAAATTTAAAATTCTGGACTGTAAAGCATGTTTATTAAAGCATGATCCACATACAGCTTGCATCAGAACCACCTAAGATTGGCACCAGGCGGCCACTAAGAGCAGAACCAGAACACTAAGAATACTAAAGTGGTGAGGCAGAGCCATGATGTTCTGGATCAAGGGCCTTGCGCCAAGGCTGGACCCCAAAGAGATGAAATGGAAGATGTGTGAGGATGTGATCTCCTCCATACAGCACTTCCTCATCTATGTGGCCCTGCTTTGAGATAGTCCTTTTAAAGAAATTGGACAGCATGTGAAGAGTGGGCATCATGTGTGAATGTACAAGAACCTGGTTAGTGTCTACTCCTGTCTGCAAACGAATAGGTCCAGAAAGCTATGAGACTGATTGAATGGACATAAAAATTCTATTCGTTAAGAACAAGTTTGACTTTGGTAACTTGCCTTCATAGCTAAAAGATAAAGCTATCTGGGAATTATCAACAGATGTGGCCAGAGTGCCCCCTTTTGCCTGTAATATTTAGCCTCCATGAATGTTGGTATAATTGCAAATTATGTCAAACACCCTTTTCTAGCAAGTATTAACTATAAGGAAATTATGTCTGCAATGAAAAAAACCACCTACAATCGAAGAAAAAAATTAATTTGGAATGATGCTATAGCACTTGTTAAAAATGCAGTTTCCTTATGTGTACTGATATGGAACAATCTCCAAGACTCCAAACTATAGTAAAAGAGCAAAGACAAGGTACAGAACAGTCGGTGTGCACAGTACCTGGCCCTTCATAACGAGAACAGAACAAAGGGGCACATGCATCAATGTTGCCGTGTGCATACACCACATGTGGAAGGATATACACGTGGGTAATGCTGCTTGCCTCTGGAAACGGGAAATGGAATGGGAAGGCAAGGGGAGGCACAAGATATTTTATGTCGTACACTCCTCTACAATTTTTGACCTTTATAATACATTATGAAAACCCATTCAAAAAAGTGACTAAGAGAAAGTCATCTTAAAATGCAGATCCTCAGGCTTATTTTGGACCTCCTCAGTCAGAATCTTTGGAATTAGGGCTTAGGAATCTTGATTTTTAGAATGCGCCCCATATGACTCTCATGAATAAACTGAAATCACTACTGTGAGTATTATTATCTATGATACTATAAAATTTGCCCTCTATTGGGAAAAAATTTTAGTTAGCTCTGCCAAATTCAGTATAAAAAATGGTGAATCCATTAAATTTATAACTTAAAGTCACAACATACATTAATATGACCACACAAAAGATTTATGCTTTTTTGCCAATAAGCAGGAAAAAATGATTTAAAACACTACTGACTTGGAAAAAAAATCAGGGATCCTTTCCAATACTGTTCATGCAAGTTTGCATTTTTAACACCAGCTTATTCGAAGAAATAGAAACAACAATGGTGAAGACAAAAATCTAATTTGGAATGCATCATGTAATTGGGAGGGTAGGTGAGAAGAATCAATTTGTTGTATCCAGGTTATCATTATTGAAATATAAGCATGCAATACAGTAACAGAGAAAGCCAGTCTGAAATGCAGAGAATAAATAAGTAAATTAGTTGCCAAAACAACTGGTTCAAGAATGTTTTATAGTTCCTGTTGTGGTGCAGTGGGTTAAAAATCCAGCATTGTCTCTGTGGTGCTGCAGGTTCAATCCCTAGCCTGGTGCAGTGGTTTAATGATCTGGTGTAGGAACTTCCACATGCTGTGGGTGCGGCCATAAAAAAAAAAAGGAATGCATCAGAAGGATGATAACCAATGTTTCTTTTGATTCAGCGTTTATATAGTTTTCTCTAAAAACTGTCAAAGCAGAAGATACTACAAATATTCAATCTAACTTGTTTCATGAGATGGTTAATAGGGATACAGCCACAGCTATGAAAACAAGCCATGTAAATACGATACTGAATAATTATTAAAAAAAAATAAGTGGCACCACTTGCATATCTGGATGAAGACATCCAAAACTAAATGCAAAAATGTGAAACTGGGCCAAAAAACATTTTTAGAACATACCTGCAAGATGTAGCGAGTAGACTGGTAAAGTGTGGTACATGAACTTTGATACCTGATTCTGTTTCAACTCTGTCACTGAATTTATGTACTACCTTTAGTTAGGCACTCTGGGTGTTAGTTTTCTCATCTGAAAAATAAGAAATACAGCACCTTCACTTATTCTCATTGTTACGATAGTTTTAAACAGGAAAATGTGTGAAAGACCTAACATGGTGCCTGTCATTAGTGTGTGATGTTAGTTCTTTCCTTCTCTCTCAAGAGAACTGTGAGAAACAAAATTCCAAAATTTTTACTAGGTGACTAAATATTCAAAACAGTAAAATGAGACTCAGAGAGTTTTAAAATAAAAAAAGAAAAAAAAAGCTTAAAAAGACACTTGTCCAAGGTATGAGGATAGCATATGACAAATTTAGGAGAAAAGCCCTAGTCTCCTATTTTCCCCCCCAGTGGTTGTCTCCTATGGTGTCCAGGGGAAGATTTTAACCCAGGGAAGACACTGAATCAATATGGTATAGAATTATGTTAATTTTTAGAAATTATGTGCCCATGCAACATCATTTGTCAGGAATAACAAAATATAAGTACCCAATAAATTTGAATATGGTTTTACTGAAGCATAAATCATTTCAAAGCAAAAGTATCTATGATGTCAATTCTAACATATAATACATTTAAGTCATTATATGAATTTAATTTTTTATTCGTGTATTTCACTGTAGTGCTGTGACAACAAAATGACATGTGTACCAGAGCATACATATTATTAACAGTAAGATGTAACTTTTCATTACACCACTGCTAGAATATTTAGCTTTTTGTAGGACACATAAGCATGTAAGATGACCACACCAAATAATTTTGTTTTTTTCTCAGATAATTTTAAATTTTATCAGTAATACTTTATCAACCTCACTGTTAATAGAATTGTAAATTAACTGGGTGACAGGGTGTGGGGGCGGGAGGGATCATTCAACTGTGTTATACTGTAATAGTTGCTAGAGTAATCTCACACACGCCAGTAAGGAGCTGTCTTCATAATTAAGGGCTAGTTACTGTTGTTAGTTGCACAATGATAAAGTTCTTGTGAAAATATTGTTTAGCCCACTTATTTATGAAAAATGCCCTTTCCACTTATGCAGAAGAAAAAAATATTCAGAAAGATATTTTGGCCTTGCTATGTCAAAAAGTCAACTGTACAAAGATCTACGTGTCAAACCTAAAATAATAATTTTAAAAGTCTATTAAAAACAAAAATGTCATGCATTTTATTATCAATTATGCAGAGCATTAAAACTGTTTGCAAGACCATATAGTATATATTAGCTTTTATACCGCTAATGCACAACTAACAGCAAACTTGATTAGATTAACAGAAATCTGTCTTAATTACACCTTTATATATCACACTAGAGAGACAAATGCCACAAGATCTGCAGAAACATTCAGTTCTGAGCACTTAAATGGCAGAATAACTTTTTATGTTGTAATCCATCACATAAAGAATAATAAAACAAAAGGAAAAAATTCTGCAGTCTCACGTTACAAAAAAACGTACTGCTGTAAAATATTAAGGGGTAAAGGATATCTGTAACACAAAGCAATGACTAGTGTCAAGGAGCAAACAAAACCACTAAATAAAAATATCAAAATACACATAGCAACTGAAGCACAAAAACTGCATTAAATACAGTAAAGATTTAATAGGACTAGTTAGTAAAAGACACAAATACAGTGGAGCTAGGGAAATCAGTAAATAAAACAAAAATAATGGGGAAAAAAAAAATCAGAACTCTTCCCCCTAGTTGTAGCACAATTTTCGGGGATGTCTTTCCATTCATATAATACCTAACACTGTACATTTAAGATTTTAATGTCACAGAAAAACTTGGTTCTTCCATGAAATTCTTTAAATTCTTGACAATTATTTCAAAGTAGACATTATTATGAATGAAAAACAGCCAACAAATGGGCACCTGTTGTTTTAAACACTGCAGATTTACAGTAACTTTTTAAAAGTTATCATAATCTTTTTTGTCTTTTTTTCCCTCAGCTTCGAATCCATCAACTCCATCACTATCCCTTCTTCGTTTCCTGTTGTTGTGGATGTTAAAACGCTGGCTCATTTGGGGTAGTGGATCCATGCCTAGAACTTTATGTATCTGGCGGAATGCAAGGAGTCTCAATGCAAACTGCAACAAAAAGAATAAGAATTTAGTTAATTTAAAAAAACCAATGTTAATTCTTATTAGGTATATATAGCCCCACACAACAATATAAAAAAAGCATCTTTAATGAAAGAAATACATTGAACAGTATTAAGTTTCAGAAATGAAGTATTCCATATGTTCTGATGGTTTTATTTTCAGCCTTTTCTGTGTGCATACTTTTTTTTTTTTTATGGTCATACTGCAGCATATCGATGGTCCCAGGCTAGGGGTCTAATAGGAGCTACAGCTGCGAGCCTACACCACAGCCACAGCAATGCAGAATCCGAGCTGCGACTGAAACCTGCACCACAGCTCACGGCAATGCCAGATCCTTAACCCACTGAGCAAGGCCAGGGCTCGAACCCACAACCTTATGGTTCCTAGCTGGATTCGTTTCTACTGTGCCACTATGGGAACTACCATTAAAAAAATAAAGGAGTTCTCTTGTGGCGGAATGGGTTAAGGATCCAGTGTCGTCACTGCAGCAGCTTCAGTGGCCCAGATGCAATCCCCCGCTTGGGAACTTCCATATGCCACAGGCATGGCCAAAAACAAAACAAAACAACAGCCATAAGTTAAAAAAAATTATCCTTAAAAATATTAGTATCGTGTTCATTAAAAAAAATCCTAAAACAATATACAGTAAAAGAAAAAGCATTTCACACCTTGAATGACTCTCTCTTTGGTTCATATTCACACATTTTCACACTTTTCCTGTGAATGCCCATGTGTGCAGGCTCAAGTATGGGGTACACATGTGCATATACACACACTCACCTCCCCAGGTTTTATAAAATGGATTCTTTACCTTTTTACTTCATAAACTAAAAAAATATTTTTTACTACACGGCTATATATAAATAGGAATATGTTAGGCATCAATGTCACAAGATCTCATGGGTCACTTTTTTTTTTACCTTTTGTCTTTTTAGGACCACACCTGCACCATATGGAAGTTCCCAAGCTAGGGGTCAAATCAGAGCTGCAGCTGCTGGCCTATAGCACAGCCACAGCAATGCTGGATCCCTGACCTGCTGAGCAGAGACCAGGGATCGAACCCACATCCTCATGGATATTATTAGTTGGATTTGTTTCTGCTGTACCATGATGGGAACTCCTACTTTTAAAATTTTAAATTATTTTTTGGCATATAAATTTCTCTCTCTCTCTTTTTTGTGACTGTGCCCATGGCATATATAAGTTCCCAGGCCAGGGATCAAACCTGTGCCACAGCTCTAACCAGAGTCGCATCAGTGACAATGCCGGATCCTTAACCTGCTGAGCCATCAGGGAGCTCCTGCGTATAAATTTCTTTAATGAGGAGTTCCTGTCAAGGCACAGCGGTTAACAAATCTGACTAGAAACCATGAGGTTGTGGGTTCCATCCCTGGCCTTGCTCAGTGGGTTAACGATCTGGCGTTGCCGTGAGCTGTGGTGTAGGTCGCAGACGTGGCTCGGATCCTGTGTTGCTGTCTGTGGCGTAGGCTAGTGGCTACAGCTCCAATTAGATCCCTAGTCTGGAAATCTCCATATGCCATGGGTGTGGCCCTAAAAAAGCAAAAATTCTTTAATGAACATTTATTTTCAGTTCTCTTGGGTATATACGCAGGAGTCAAACTGCTGGGTCATCCAGTAACTGTTTAATCACTGAGTAAGTGCCAAACTGTTTTCCAAAGTGGCTGTTGTTTAAGACTTTAACTGTTTACTTTGTTCACCTGAGATACAGTTATTGATCGCAATCGTCTATGTGAGAATTTACTGTTTTAAAATTTTTTTTCCAGATTTGATGATTCTAGTTCATTAGAACTTTGCCTCATATGCTGATTGGCTTTTCAAACTTTGAAAAGTTCCCAAATCACCTATGTTCAGAACTTGATATGAGTCCTGGGTTTTGATATGAGTCCTGGGTTTTTGGCAGTGCTGAGTGCTTTTCTGTCTCATTTAAGCTATAAGGCTGTTAACTTTCTGACGTGAAACTAAAAATACTTATAATAGAATAATTTATTTAGAGAGACTCACAAAAGGTCTTTCCCAAAGATAAACCGAATGTTTTTTTCTGTATTAAAATATCTAAAGATATCTGGTGCATAATAATGAACAGTAATACATTTCTACCACAGAGATACTGCCACTGATCATCAGCCTATTGTAATACAAGGAATTTCCAAATAGAAAAATAGTCTAGTAAGAAAAACTGAAATAGCATCTGAGGCTAGAGTGAGCACTCTTTATGTTCTTGTTCTGCATATGGTTTGTATGTACTTCTAAATTTTGACAAGAGGAGAGATTTCAACTGTATGTTTAGCAATTATTTAGCAGCAAACGAAGCTTGCTGCTAAATAATTAGTTTTAGCATTAAAACTACTCCCATACAAAATAACCTTGGAATTTTTAAACAATATCAAAGACGATTTAAGGTTTACTGAATTCCTTTTGTAGGGGGATTAACTTTATGTTAATAGCACCTTTATATGCCTTTTAAAAGTTACGTTGTTCTACTGAACCCGTATAAGAAGGTATCTGGGGAGTTCCCTTCGTGGCTCAGTGGTTAACGAATCCGACTAAGAACCATGAGGTTGCAGGTTCAATCCCTGGCCTTGCTCAGTGGGTTAAGGATCCGGCGTTGCCGTGAGCTGTGGTGTAGGTTGCAGACGCGGCTCAGATCCCGTGTTGCTGTGGCTGTGGCGAAGGCCGGCAGCTACAGCTCCTGTTAGACCCCTAGCCTGGGAATCTCCATATGCCGCAGGTGCGGCTCTAGATAAAAGGGAAAAAGACCAAAAAAAAAAAGAAGAAGGTATCTGAATAAAGGACAAAGGGTATATACTGTAGAAGTAACTGGAAAAGGATTGCTAGAGAAAAAAATATATAGAGGCATACAAAAATAAAGGTAAATAATACAGAAGAAAGAAAGGAATAGAACCAGAGAGAGACAAAGGAAGGAAGACAATTATTAACATGGGCACTACAGTCCACCAAGAAGCAAAAAAAATTTACATGGGTACAACGCATGGAGCTTATTCAGATTTTTTTTTTCTTTTTTGTCCTTTTTTATGGCCACACCTGCGGCATATGGAGGTTCCCAGGCCAGGGGTCAAATCAGAGCTGTAGCCACCGGCCTATGCCAGAGCCACAGCAACACCAGATCCGTGCCGCGTCTGCAACCTACACCACAGCTCACGGCAATGCCAGATCATTAACCCGCTGAGAAAGGCCAGGGATTGAACCCGCAACCTCATGGTTCCTAGTTGGATTCATTAACCACTACGCCACGACGGGAACTCCATTTACTCAGATTTTTTACCAGCTATACATATACTTGTTTACATGTGATGTTTAGCTCTGTGAAACTTTACCATATATGTAACATTGCATAACCACCATTAGAAGACGTTAAACTCTGTATCACCACAAGACTCCCTTTATAGCCACATCAATCCTCTCCCTTATTCCTAACTCCTAGGAATCACTGATCTGTTCTCCATCTCTATAACTATTATTTCACAAATGTTACATAAAAGGAATGATGCAGTATATGTAACTTTCTCACTTTTTATTGAAATACAGCTGATGTACAATATTATATAAGTTACAAGTGAACAATATGGTGATTCATAATTTGGAAAGGTTAATACACTCTGTTTATTATAAAATATTGGCTATATTCCTGATGTTGTACAATATACTCTTGTGACTTATTTTACATGTAATAGTTTGTACCTTTTACTCCCCTACCTCTATACTGTCCCCTTTCCCCTTCCCTTCCTTTACTGGTAACCACTAATTTGTTACCTACATCTGGGAGTCTGCTTTTTTGTTATATTCACTAATTCTATTTTTTAGAGTCCACATAAGTGGTATCATAAAATATTTATCTTTCTCTGACTTGTTTCACTTAGCATAACACCCTCCAAATCCATCCATGTTGCTGCAAATGGCAAAATATCTCTCTTTTTAATGGCTGATCAGTATCCCACTGTATCTACATCCCATCTTCTTTATCAATTCATCTGTTGATGGACACTTAGGTTGCTTTCATATCTTGGCTACTATGAACATTTGGGTGTGTGTTTCTTTTTGAATTAATGTTTTTGGTTTCTCCTGCTATACACCCAGGAGTGGAAATGCTGGGTCATATGGTAGTTCTAATTTTTTGAGGAAACCCCCATACCGTTTTCCACAGTGGCTGCACCAATTTATATTCCCACCAACAGTGTACAAGGATTCCCTTTTCTCCACTGTCTATCAAGACAATGCTGGATCTTGAACCTCCTGAGCCACCAGGGAACTCTAACAAGGACATTTCTTTTCGTTTGTTTCTTCTTTGTCGTCCTATTTTCTCATTTATTTTTTATTTATTATTAAAGTATAGTTGATTTATAATGTTTCTTCAAGTTCTGTTGTAGAATAAAGTGACCCAATCACACACACTTTCCTGTGCTGTATAACAGGGCACCACTGCCCACATTCCAAATATAACAAATTAGCATCCAAAAAATCCCCCAAATGCCCATCGGTCCCACTTCCTCCCCTTTCCCCCTTGGGAACCCCAAGTCTGCTCTCCTTGCCCCTGATCTGTTTCTGTTTTCTTAAGATAGGATCACCTATCTGTTCCTTATTTTAGGTTCCACATGTAAGTGATATCATATGGTATTTGTCTCTCTTTTTCTGGCTTATTTCACTTAGACTGAGAATCTCTAGTTCCAACCATGTTGCTACAAATGGCATTCGTTTCTTTTTTATGGCTGAATAATATTCCATTATATACATGTACCAATGTATACATGCAACTGTCGATGGACATTTGGGTTGCTTTCATGTCTTGGGTATTGTGAATAGTGCTGCAATGAACATAGGGGTTCATGCATCTGTTTTTAATGAAAGTTTTGTTTGGGATTGCTGGATCATATGGGTAGTTCTATATTTAGTTTTCTGAGGTACCATACTGTTTTCCATGGTGGATGTACCAATTTACATTCCCACCAACAGTGAAAGAGGGTACCTTTTCCTCCACACCCTCTCCAGCATTTGTTATTTGTTGACTTGTTAATGATGGCCATTCTGACTGGTGTGAGGTAGTTTTGATTTGTATTTCGCTAGTAGTTAGTGATGTTGAGCATTTTTTCATATGCCTATTAGCCATGTGTCTTCTTTGGTGAAACTGTTTCCTTAGATCTGCTATCCATTTTTCAGTTGGGTTGTTTGGTTTTTTTGTTGTTGAGCTGCATGAGTTGCTTAGTTTGGAGATCAGGCCCTTGTCTGCTGCATTGTTGGTGAAGATTTTCTCTGTGTTTGTTCTGTGGATTGTCTTTTTGTTTTTTAAATGGTTTCCTTTGCTGTGCAAGAGCTTTGAGGTTTTTTTTTTTTTGTCTTTTTGCCTTATCTAGGCCACACCCGTGGCATGTGGAGATTCCCAGGCTAGGGGTCTAACAGGAGCTGTAGCTGCCAGCCTACACCACAGCCACAGCAACATGGGATCCGAGCTGCATCTGCAACCTACACCACAGCTCACGGCAACGCCGGATCCTTAACCCACTGAGCAAGGCCAGGGATCGAACCCGCAACCTCATGGTTCCTAGTTGGATTCGTTAACCACTGAGCCATGACGGGAACTCCTAGAGCTTTGAGTTTAACTAGGTCCCATTGGTTAATTTGTATCTTTATTGTCATTATTCTAGGAGGTGGATCAAACAAGATGTTGCTGTGATTTATGTCAAAGAGCATTCTGCCTGTGCTTTCCACTATGAGTTTTACAGTATCTGGCCTTATATTTAGGTCTTTAACCCATTCTGAGTTCATTTTTGTATATGGTGTTAGCGTTCCACTTTCATTCTTTAATGTGTAGCTCTGGAGTTTTCCCAGCACCATCTACCGAAAAGGCTTTTTTCCACTGTATGTTCTTTCCTCCTCTGTCATAGATTAGTTGACCACGGGTACTTGGGTGTATTTCTGGGCTTTCTATCCTGCTCAACTGATCTATGTTTCTGTTTTTGTGCCAGTACCACATTGTTTTGATGACTGTAGCTCTGTAGTACAGTCTAAAGTCAGAAGGCTTGATTCCTCCATTTTCATTTTTCTTTTTCAATATTGCTTTGGCTACTCGGGGTGTCTCGTGTTTCCACACAAATTTTAAAATATTCTGTTCTAGTGCTGTGAAGAATGTCTTTGGTAACTTGAGAGGGACTGCACTGAGCATGTGGGCTGCCTTGGGTGGCACAGTCATTGTGACAGTGCTGACTCTTCCAGTCCAAGAGTATGGTGTGTCTTTCCATCTGCTTGTGTCATCTTTGATTTCTTTCATCAGCATCTTACAGTTTTCAGAGTACAGGTCTTTTGTCTCTTTAGATAGGTTCATTCCTAGGTATTTTCTTTTATTTAATTTATTTATTTTTTTGCCTTTTGTCTTGTTTTTTTTTAGGGCCACACCCATGGCATATGGAGGTTCCAAGGCTAGGGGTCTAATCGGAGCTGTAGCTACTGGCCTACGCCACAGCCACAGCAACGCAGGATCTGAGCTGTGTCCGCGATCTACACCACAGCTCACGACAACACTGGATCGTTAACCCACTGAGCAAGGCCAGGGATCAAACCCGCAACCTCATGGTTCCTAGTTGGATTCGTTAACCGCTGCACCACAACTCTGGTATTTCATGCTTTTTAATGTTGATTGTAAATGGGATGCTTTCTCTGATTTCTTTCTGATCTCTCATCATCAGTATACAGAAATGCAATTGATCTTGTATATTAATTTTGTAGCCTGAAACTAAAACACATTGATGAGTTCTGACAGTTTTCTGGTGCTGTTTTAGGGTTTTCCAGGTATAGTATCATGTCATCTGCAAACAGTGATAGTTTTACTCTTCTTCCAATTTAGATTCCTTTTTTTTTAGTTTTTCTTTTCTGATTGCTGTGGCAGGACTTTCAAAATCACGTTGAATAATAGTGGTGAAAGTGGACATCCTTGACCAGGACATTTCTAACTACCTCTTAAAACCAGATCACTTTCTTCAAAGCCACATTTTTTTTCTTCCTTCCAATTATGAATTCTCTTAGTTTTCTAATGCCCTGCTGCTCCTAACCATAAATTTATAAATTCCTTCTTTAAGTGTCAAGAAAGAAAGAAAAGCAACTTAGGGCAACTGTTTTCTTCCTTAGAAAATTAAACCCAAAGAAATAAAAACAAAATTCGTTTAATATGCTCAAATCTTATGAGTCTGTAAGATATTCATAATATTCTATTACTACTGACTCTCCCTCAATATACTATATACTTTTAGCATACAAAGTTATTTTAATCCTGACATCTTCCAAATTCCAAATTATCCTTTCCAGAAGACACAAGAGATCAAAATCTTAAGTCCAATAACTTCGAATGCCTTAGAGTAGATTATTATTATTTATAGCTAAGTAGCTTTCTCAGAACACTTCTGGAGTCAAAAAAGGAAAGCTACAGCAGTTTTAGATTGATTGAAATATTAACTTATTTATGGAGTTCCCGTCATGGGGCAGTGGTTAATGAATCCGACTAGGAACTATGAGGTTGTGGGTTTGATCCTTAGCATTGCTCAGTGGGCTGAGAATCCGGCATTGCCGTGAGCTGTGGTGCAGGTAGCAGACGCGGCTTGGATCCCGCATTGCTGTGGCCTCTGATGTAGGCTGGTAGCAACAGCTCCGATTAGACCCCTAGCCTGGAAACCTTCACATACTGCAGGTGCAGCCCTAAAAAGACCAAAAAAAAAAAAAAAAAAATTAACTTACTTAATCTTCCCAATAATTCTATTCGAGACATACTGCTCTTATCCATTAGAAATGAAACAGCAGGAGTTCCCTTCGTGGCTCAGTGGTTAACGAATCTGACTAGGAACGATGAGGTTGCAGGTTCGATCCCTGGCCTTGCTCAGTGGGTTAAGGATCTGGTGTTGCCGTGAGCTGTGGTGTAGGTTGCAGACGCGGCTTGGATCCCGCGTTGCTGTGGTTGTGGTGAAGGCCGGCAGCTACAGCTCCTATTAGACCCCTAGCCTGGGAACCTCCATATGCCCCGGTGAGGCTCAAGATAAAGGCAAAAGACAAAAAAAAAAAAAAAAAAAAAAAAAAAAAAAAAAAAAAAAAAAAAA
>PVHT020000009.1:7502275-7528314 GCA_004024745.2 Catagonus wagneri
AAAACAAAAAAAAAAAAAAATTAAAAAAAAAATAAAAAAAGCTAGTGTTTAGGAAGGTGAGGATAAAGATGAAATAAGTGAAGGGGATTCAGAGGTACAAACTCCCAGCTCTAATTCATGCGGATGTAAATACACAGAGAGAATATAGTCAATATTATAATAACTTAGTATGGTGACAGATGGTAACTGGTCTTATTGAAGTAATCATTTCATAATGTATAAGAAATATCACATCACTACACTGTACACATGAAACCAATATAACATAATTTTTTAAAGCCAGTTTTAATACTAATAAATGGACAAGACATTAAATAGTGGCAGAAAGTGTTGAATGCCTTTTTTAATGGCAAGAGGTTCAAATTCATGATAATGACATAACTGTATTGTGTTTATGCCCAAAATATTACTGCAAAAAAACCAATAAAGCACAAATTGTAGAAAAGACACAGAAATACCAGATTTTAATTCATCTTTGCCAGGCCCAGGAAAGATGAAGTAGATAAAAAATATGAAAGGAAAGGAGAAGACAGCAACAAAATTATGAAGCTGAGCTAAGGGGTATATATTGTATGGTACACCTTGCTGAGATTACATTTTTTAAGTGCTCACAGATTATAAAAATTGTACATATTAGACCACAAGGAAAACTTTAAATTCCCCAAACTGCAAATAGCAGAATACAATTACTGGATTTTATGCTATAAACATTTAAGTTATTTACAAAAACAAAAGCAACTGTTCTTCAATCATGTAGAATTAAAAATTCCCTCAAAAAAATTCTTGGCTTAAAGACAAATATCAAAATGGATTTCAGATTACACAGAAAATAGTACAAGAGAAAATATTATATATATAGCCAAAAAAAGTTGCTAACCTTAAATTACAGTTCTGAAACCTCTACATAGTTAAAAACTGAGTGAACGAACAAGTCCGTAAAGGAATAAAAAAGTCTGTAAAGGAATAAAAATAAATCCAAGGAAAACAGAAAATCAGAGATGAAACCAGAAATTAACACATTATTAAGGAAGATAGCAGACCTGGCAGTTAAATCCAAGGAGCTGACTCTCTGGGGGCGGGGGGGAGGAGGGAATAATAACAAACCACCATCTAAAGAACGTAATACTAAGAAATTTTTAAATGTCAAAATACTGACATTTTAGTGTGCTTTAAACTACCAAAATACGGGTATATTTTATGTTATATATACATGCTTCCTCCCCCCTACTGTCTTTTTTTGAGGGGGGGCACACCTGTGGCATATGGAACTTCCCAGGCTAGGAGTCAAATCAGAGCTGCAGCTCCCAGCCTATGCCACAGCCACAGCCACGCCAGATCTGAGCCACATCTCTGACCTATGCAGCAGCTTGTGGCAAGGCCGGATCCTTAACCCGCTGAGCCAAGGCCAGGGATTGAACCTGCATCCTCATGGATACTCCTCAGGTTCAAAACCTGCTGAGCCACAACGGTACATGGTTTCAAAAGACTGGCAAGTGGCTTTGTTTGCCCTCCCTGGTTCTCTCATCATTACCCTGCCATAGCCTATGTTCCCCCAATTCCTTTCACATGTGTATCCCGTCTTTTTCACTCAGCTCTTAGGCCACTGCACAGTCAGAGAAGAGAGCATCCATTGAAGCTAATGTCGCCCTCTGATAAAAAAACAAAAATAAGGTGTAGGGCAGGGCAGTGCTATCTGCACTCTTAGAGTAGCTCAGAAGGAGTGGCCTAGTCTCAAAAGTACTGAAGTTTTCAGACTTTCTACTACAGAAATAATCTCAAGGGCACCTGGGCTGAATAAAGCAGGAAGTAAGATGATAATATATAATACTTATATTTTTATACTTATTTTGGTAGCGCTTTTTGTGTAGAAAAGTTCCTGGGCCAGGTATTGAACCGAAGCCACAGCAGTGACAATACTGAATCCTTAACTGCTGGGCCACCAGGGAACTCCCGTTTTTATACATTTAAAAAATTTAAAATTATATAGAGCTCATAACTTTTCACATTTAAAATCTATTAAGGGAGTTCCTGCTATGGCTTAGTGGTAACAAACCTGACCAGTATCCATGAGGATGTGAGTTCGATTCCTGGCCCCACCAGTGGCTTAAGGATCCAGCACTGCCGTGAGCTGTGGTGTAGGTTGGCAGCTGCAGCTCCGATTTTACCCCTTAACCTGGAACTTCCTTCCATATGCTGCTGGTGTGGCCCTAAAAAAAAAAAAGAATTCAATGAATTCCTTTTTTTTTCTTTTTCTGCCACACCTGTGGCACATGGAAGTTTCCAGGCCAGGGATCAAATCTGAGCCAGAGCTGCAACCTGCCACAGTTGCAGCAACACCAAGTCTTTAACCCATTGTGCCAGGCTGGGGATCAAACTTGGCCTCCACAGAGATGAGCCAAATCATTAACCCACTGCACCACAGCAGGAACTCAAGAATTCAGTGAATTCTGATCACAAATAAATATTGAAACACACATTTGTTATTTTGCTCCTCCATGGCAACCGCTATAACTGGCTACTCTTATCAAAGAACTGAGAGTAATGATAAAGATGCTACAAGTGTTTTTAACACTCCAAGAGAACAAAACTACTGTATAAAAATCTGAGTACCTAGCTGAATTCGTCCATTTTTCTAGGAAAAGATAGGGTGCCAAAATTAACCCCAGAGAAGGTAAAATTAAACCAATTAATCACAATAAAAGAAACCAAGAAAATGCTATCCTGCTTTAAAAGGGACTGGGAACTGATGATGTCACAGGAATTTTATAAATTAGCAAAAAACAGAGTTTTGATGCTACTAAAAACTGTCTCAGAATTAAAAAAAGAACATAAACTTCTAAATTATTTTCATAGAGGTAGTGACTGCCGTATTGATTCTAAATCTAACAAAGAGGACAAAAATTAAACTACGCAAATTTCTCCTGTGCCACTGCAAAATTCCTGCAAACAAAACTTAACAGTTCATTAAGATTATTTTCATATATATGAGAATTCATGTCAATAAACCTTGGAAATTATCTAATGAAGTTCAATATCCACTCCTGATTCAAAACTTAGTAAAGTAAGAGAAGGGTGATCTTTCTTTTTTTTCTTTTTGTCTTTTCTAGGGCTGCACTCGTGGCATATTGAGGTTCCCAGGCTAGGGGTCTAATTGGTGCTGTAGCGGCCAGCCTAGGCCACAGCCACAGCAACGCGGGATCTGAGCCACATCTGCAACCTACATCACAACTCACGGCCAATGACAGATCCTTAACCTACTGAGTGAGGCCAGGGATCGAACCCGCAACCTCATGGTTCCTAGTTGGATTCATTAACCACTGCACCACGATGGGAACTCCAAGAAGGTTGGTATTTCTAATGTCACAAAGTAAATATCTCAAATAAAAGGCTCTATCAACATATTTAATAAATACACTTGCCTTGTCTGTTAACTTAGAAGCACTTTCTTTCTTTCTTTTTCTTTTTCCCTTCCTTCCTTCCTTCCTCTTTCTTTCTTTTTTTTTGGTCTTTTTTGCCTTTTCTAGGGCCGAACTCATGTCATATGGAGGTTCCCAGGCTAGGGGTCTAATCGGAGCTGTAGTCGCCAGCCTATGCCACAGTCACAAAGGATCTGAGCAGCGTCTGCAACCTACATCACAGCTCACGGCAACACTGGATCCTTAACCCACTGAGCGAGGCCAGGGATCTAACCACAACCTCATGGTTCCTAGTCGGATTTGTTAACCACTGAGCCAAGACGGGAACTCTGTTAGAAGCATTTTCAATGCAATTAGAATATAACATACATGTATTTTCTTTTATTCTGTAGTTATTCTAGAAGTATCAATTAATTAAACTAGAAAGGAGAAAACACAAAATATCATTTGTAGGTATGATTCTAAGACTAGAAAACCTAAGACTGCCACATGAAAAAGATTACTACAAATAATGGAATGCAGGCAGGTGGTAGGTTAACAAAATTAATCTACTTAATATATATAAACAACAACCAGGAAATGGAATTTAAAAAAAAATTCTAAAAGATAAATACCTAGGTATAAACAATCATACACAGAACCCATCCAAATTTAAATAAGTTGTGTAAAATTAATTCCAGTGAGACATTCCACAAAGAAGAGTAGTATTCATAAAAGTGATGACAGTCTGCAAATTATTTATTAATTCAATACAGTACCACTTAAAAATCATCAAGAGAACTTTGACGAAACTTCAAAATGATAGTCAAGTTCATTTGGAAAAAATTCTGTGCAAGATGGTGTTTATAATGATCAACAAAGAATGGAGAGGGAGGAATGTGATGAAGACAATTTTAAAACACACTATGAACTTTAATAATTAAAAGTCTATTACTAGGGAAGAAACAGACTGAGGAATGAAAAACGACTACAGAAAAAGGCACACAGAAAAGGAAACTTGGCTTTATGGCAGAGTTTCTCTTCTTTGTCACTACTGATGACCAGTTCTGCCAACCAAAAACTGTCAGTGTCCCCTGGAAGGCAAAACTAATGCTGGCTGAGAACCACTGGTTTATGATAATGGTGAGATTTCAAAACAGGGGTTGGGAGAACAAATATGGCTACTAAATAAAATGAGCTGGAATAACTGGTGATTGGGCTGGAAAAACACAAAGCTGGTTCCACATTTAATCTATTATTTTTAAATCAAATTTTAATTATACATGTAATATATGTATATTTTAGCCTAATAAAATCCAAACATTATAGATGTCTAATCTAATCATCCTTTCCTCCTACTCACCACTCAGAGAAAACCACTATCACAATTTGAAATACAGAGTTCCTGCTATGGTTCAGCAGTAACAAACCTGACTAGTATCCATGAGGATGTGAGTCTGATCCCTGCCCTAGCTCAGTGGGTTAAGGGTTCAGCGTTGCTGTGGCTGTGGTGTAGGCCGGCAGCCACAGCTGCAATCTGACTCCTAGCCTGGGAATTTCCACGTGCCACGGGTGTGGCCCTAAAAATAAATAAGTAAAAAAAAAACTGAAACATATCCTTCCAGGAGTTTCGCTATGTATTAACTAATTAAAAGTAAATAAGTAAGCATCTGTATAAAATATAATTTGATGGGGGAAAGGTCTAGTAGGAAGTGTGCATGAATAATTTATAACCTAAAATACCAATTTTGTAAGCAGAATACAAAACTGTAAGCCATAAAATATTAATGGATTAGAATTTGTAAAAATTTAAGGAGTTCCTATTGTGGCGCTGCAGAAACGAATCTAGGATGCGGGTTCAACCCCTGGCCCTGATCAGTGGGCTGGGGATCCAGCAGTACCATGACCTCTGGTATAGGTCGAAGACATGGCTTGGACCCTGCGTTGCTGTGGCTGTGGTGTAAGCGGGCAGCTGTAGCTCCAGTTCGACCCCTAGCCTGGGAACGTCCATATGCTGAAGGTGTGGCCCTAAAAAGAAAAAAATTGTAAAAACTTTTATAAAATAGCAAAAATTAAGCTGAAAAGCAGATGAAAACCTGGAAATAATTATTTTTTAATACAGATAAGAACTAATTTCTTATAAGAGTTATTATAAATTAGAAAATGATGTGAAACAAAGGAACTAGCAGGTAAGAGAAAAATAATTACAAATGCCAATAATCACTACAAGAAATTCAAATAAAAAAATGAGACAACAGGAGTTGCCGTTGTGGTGTAGCAGAAACGAATCCAACTAGTAACCATAAGATTGCAGGTTCGATCCCTAGCCTTGCTCAGTGGGTTAAGAATCTGGTGTTGCCATAAGCTGTGGTGTAGGTCGCAGATGCGGCTCAGATCTGGCGTTGCTGTGGCATAGCCCGGCAGCTGTAGCTCTGATTAGACCCCTAGCCTGGGAAGCTCCATATACCGTAGGTGGAGCCCTGGGGGGAAAAAAAAAACAGAGAGAGAGACAACATTTTTTTTACCTACCATGTGTTAAGTGTGATATCCCAAAGTTAGTGAGGGTGTGAAGGAAATGATCATTTCAACAATTTTTGGAACTTTTAAATGCTCCAACTTTCAGGTGAACAATCAACACAAGTTCTTTGGCCTTGGAATTCTATAGTAAATGACCCTAGACACTTATCACATATATACAGTACTCATGAAAACCTGATAACAATACAACGAAAATTTAATAGCAAAAGACCACAAACAACCCTACTGTCTATCAGATGGATACTAGTTAAATAAAACATGGCATATCTATATAAACAGAATACCACGTAGTCAATGCAGTGCTCAAAGAACTCTAAGATACATTTTAAGAGAGATGCAAATGATGTAAACAGTACAACCCACTCCTATGTCAAAAAAAGGAACCCTGGCTATTCAATTCTCCATAACACAACTCTGGAATCAGTAGGTTCAGTTCTATTTTTGTTTTTGCCTTTTTATTTTAGGGTCACACCCAGGGCATATGGAGGTTCCCAGGCTACGGGTCTAATCAGAGTACAGCTGCGGGCCTACACTACAGCCACAGCAACACCAGATCCAAGCTTTGTCTGTGACCTACCACCACAGCTCACGGCAATACCGGATCTTTAACCCACTGAGCAAGGCTAGGGATCAAACCCACAACCTCATGGTTCCTAGTCAGATTCATTTCTGCTGCGCCACAACGGGCACTTCCAGTTCTATTTTTGTTTTTTTTCTGTCTTTTTGTCTTTTTTTAGGGCCACATCCACAACATATGGAGGTTCCCAGGCTAGGGGTCCAATCAGAGCTATAGCTGCCGGCCTATGCCAGAGCCACAGCAACGCAGGATCTGGGCCGCATCTGCGACCTACACCACAGCTCACGGCACGCCAGATCCTTAATCCACTGAGCGAGGCCAGGGATCGAACCTGCATCCTCATGGATGCTAGTCGAGTTTGTTAACCACTAAGCCACGAAGGGAACTCCCCCAGTTCTATTTTTGAATGAATCTCTTTTTTTTTCTGAATTCTTGCTATTCAGGAACCAGAACAGTTCAACATCACAGGGCTAACTGTACGTATATAAAAATAGGAACACACATGATGCATATGCATGCATACCCCACCCCTGGAAGAAGTCACAACAAATTGTCAAGGTAACTAGCCTTTAAATGACAAGAAGTCTCTCGTTTCTTATTTGTGCCTTCCTGCATTATTCATATATCCTAATTTTATTTTATTTTTTTCTTTTTCTTTTCTGGCCACCCTGCAACATAAGGAGTTCCTGGGCCAGGGATCAGATCTGAGTCACAGCTGTGACAACGCTGGTTCCTTAATCCACTGTGCTGGGCCCGGGACTGAATCCGAGTCTCAGCGATGTAGAAATACTTCTAATCCTGTTGTACCACAACAGGAATTCCCTTATGTATTTTTGAATAATCTGTATTTCTAAATCTTAAAAATTCCTTATATTTAAAAAAATGCCAACAAAACCCTACATAGGAAGATTAACAGCTCATTTTTAGCTTTCTTTGTAACTTTATATATGTAAAAGTCAACTAAACAACTGCACCTATTTAAAAACAGTTATAAACACCAAGAGAAGAGTAAAAACAAAAAAGAAAGAAAAATACAAGAAAATCAAGTTCAACTCTCAGAAAATAAACACTATGAGAACCCCTCAGGATCTCTCACTAGAAAAGGAAAGAGACTACATTTAGGAAATGGAAATAAAGTTGATAATTAAATCGAAGATAAGGTTATAAAAAAAATCCTGCAGAAATATTTCCTAAATGTTTATTTTTCACACCATCCAGTTTCATGTTACTTACCCAGCTTGGAAAATCAGACCAAGTTGGAACTCGCTGACAGAGGTCCCGAAGAATACGTATGATAATCACACAGGACTGCAGACCATTAGCTCTAGCCTTGAGAGCAACACAAAGACCAACTGAATTAATCTTAGAAATATTGAAAATATCCCTTGATGAAAAAAAGTTAAAATACCACTGTTCAATGGAAGCTCAGATAAAAATAAAACAAAATAACCACACTTAAAATTAGATTCAATGAGCTGCCATTTACAGCAGTATTTTATACCAGGGTTAGTATTTAAAAGCTGATGTTTTAGGTCAAAGTAAACAGATTATACAAGAATAATTGTTCTTGATCCCCTGTGAACCTTGACCTATGATCACTTAAAACAGTGAACTTAAAAAAAAAAAAAGTCTGCCTACATTAGAAATAAAAGAAAAAGTAAAAGAGCTAAAAAGTTTGTCTAGGGACTGAAAGGTTAAGGAAATCTGTTTGGTTTCCTTTCTGTGCCTTTGCATAACTGCAAAGTCACTAAACCAAACAGCTGCTTCCTCACCTTTCATTCCCTACACTTATTAACTTAGAGAAAGAGGGGGGAAAATCTTAAAACTATACACAAAGCTTGAACACATATTCCATTATTTAAAGCAAAGTTTATCTGCAGCCTTATGGAATATAATATATATACACAAATGTGATGTTCCTAAACAAGTCAACTTTAAATATGGCTACTAGAAACAAAAATGAAAAGACCCAAACTATAAAACACCCCCAAAACCTGAGTTTGTTATCAAATGAAGAATAACTGCAAAATGCAGATCTTCATACCCAGCTTTCTATGTTAACATATTTTCTGATACTTAATTTAAAATAGTATTGCTTGAGCAATCTTTTGAAATGTTTAAACACAGTTAAACATGTTTTACTGAACTACTCTCTCATAAGGCTACAAGAAAAAAGTAAAATGATGTTCCGAACCTGGAACCACTTAGCGTGGCGTAGAGCAGCCAGAGCGTCAAGGCATTTTTGCCTGTCCAAGACGTCCGGTGGGTCTTTCACCATACCCGAGGTTACATCTAAAATGGATTGAATTGGCAAAATGCAGTGAGGAATGGGTGTTTGACCAGGTAAGCAAGACACTTCCTTAAAGTAGCATCAGTGTCACATGAGCCATTTGAGTTTATTGGCGCTTTCAAGTCCCCAGGGAGTTACTTTCAACAAATTTACATAATCCAATACGAAGATCAAGAGAATGAAACTCTTTAATTATATAATAAATAGTTTCTACAAATATAAACCCTACCCACCAAAATGAAAAGGAAAGGATTATTGGACATAGAGTACTAGCACAAAGACGAGACAAGAGGGAACACAAAAATCCACCTTAATAAATGAGAATGTACAATAAACTACTGAGTTTGTTCAGTATTTTAAATGGTCATAGGTTATTCTGGGGCTAAAATGGTAAAGAACTAATGATAAATATGGGATGATCAATACAGTAAAAATCATAAAAAAAAAATCAAGAGTCCAAAATAGGCATTTCTAAGAGTCCAATGCTTTCTCTTCCACAAGAGAATTTTAGCTCTAAGGGAATATGAACTGCCCCTTTAAAATTCAAAGTTCCCATAAAATGTTTCAAAGAACAGTTGGAGAGAAACAATAAGTAGAAAAGGGCAATAGGAACTAGCATGGTTAAACAGAGTAAGTACAGAAATAGAACAAATGCAGTAAGCAGATGCTTTCATGATAAATATGTAGAATCTTTTAAGTTATAAAGTCACTTTTAATAACTGATTTTAATCAGATTATTGTATTAGAACATAAAGATGCTATATGAAACTTGAGAAGAAAATCTGAACCTAAATCAGGATATGAAGTTAACTTACACTACATTCATAAAAGTAGTTGGAGGGCCAGCTTTACATTCATCTAAAAGTATCTGTAAAATGTATATAAAAGTTGCTAATAAACTACTCATAAGTAAGTCAGTCTACTTCACTGTGATTTTAACTCTTGTGATTTTAAAATATCTTCTAAATAGAGGAAAACTACATACCAGCAAGTAATCTACTGAATTTAACAATCTTCTAGATAAAAAGCAACAAAATTATAGGGCACTTAGGATATAACGTAATAAAACATTAAGAGCACCAAATGAATATTAGGGACAAAAGAAGAAATATATGATAAAAGTAAACATTAAAGAAGATTTTATTTTAAGAGTACTACTGCAACTCTGGCAAATTTATTTGATTATACATATATATCTTTTTTCTCACAGCACCTTTGGTATGTAGAAGTTTCTGGGCCGGGGACTGAACCCATGCCTGTGCGGTGACAACAACAGATCCTTAACCCACTGTTCTACAAGAGAATGCTCTGATTGTATTCTTTTATATGAGCATCCAAAAATCTTAAAAGGTATTCGTCCTTGAGTAGATGATATACAAAAAAAGCACATTCTAAAAGTGATAAAGAATTCCATCCCTTGTCTGGGTTTTCTACTTAGTTCTTACTCCTTAAATAGTCAGATGGCAGATTTTCATAAGACAGAACAGAAGGGAAATTTTACAGATAATCACAGAACACTGTGTGGCATTCTGAAAGTGAACACCGAAGGAGGAATCTGGGTACTAAAAAGAAAGTATCAAGTCAGAATTAACACTTTTCTGACTTTTCTTAATAAAATACTAAAATTACTATTATAATACTGAAATTACTACTTTAAAAAACTAATAAATCTTAAAACCTGCAAGATGAACTTCTAAATCCATAAATATACTAAACATAAGAAATGGACTATTCTGAGAGAAGAAAAAGGAACACAGGATAGCATAGCTAATTAAAGAAAAAAAAAAAGAAACAACAAAAAAGCAGCACTCCCCCAAGCAAGGTTACAGAACATGCTAAAGAACCCTCTCCATGTTGCTTATTTATTAACATTATTTGCTAAAGCTAGAATGCAAATAGGTGACAATGTGCAATCTCTTTCTAAAAGCTTCTTCATTTTTAACATTAATTCACAATCTTTTAATTTCCTCCAGTACGTAAGGAAAGTTTTCTTTTTGCACACAAGCATCCATAACTTTGGAAATTTAAATTAATGATACAATTTCAAAGATGCCAAGGCACCTATTGCAATTTAAAAACAATTAAGAGCTGTGAGTAGGAAATTTCTGTCAAATTTAGAGTGTGGATTTTTGCACCCATTTTATATTTCGAGTGGATTAACCCCTTAGATATACTGTACTAAAAAATCACACTTGCTTCCTGATACCCAATTAAAAAAAAAGTTATTAAAAAAAAAAAAGCGAATTCTTATCCTACAAAAATGTATTTCATAAATTTTAAGGGGTTAATCACCAGTTAGAAGACATGCTGTGTCCACACTATTTTATGATTAAAAGTTAATGGGAATATATTAATTTAAATTAAATGGTTATGTAAAAAATATAATCCACCCAACAATTTAAAACTAGTGTGAACACTGCTCAATTCTAGAGAGACAAAGACAAAACAAACGAAACAGTCACACAAAGGACACTAAATGCCAGACTCTGCATCCAAAATCCCTCCTTAATCAAATGGCAGGTGTGACACTGAGCTTTTGAAAACCTTGGTCAAAAATCCTTCCGATGTCTTGGCAGCAACCCCTGACAGGAATCAATTCCCTCTGCTAGAAGGCTTTGGACCGGGCCTGATAAGCTACAGGTGGAAAAAAACACACACAATACTTGACCTGCTACAGAAGAGATTCTGTAGCACGGGTTAGAGCATTTTGAACATTCCAAGCTTCAAGTCAATTAAATGTTTACTTAATGTTTAACTGTCAAACACAGTATCATAAAATAGATCTGTCGTGTGTTTAACAGTTATTTGGGCAATTTAATAATCTCCTTTAAATAATTTTTGGTATTAAACAAAACCATTATGCATTAAGAGGCTACCACAACTATGCGCAAGTTGCCAGTCTCATGATTTACAAGTGCTCTTCCGGCAAAGCCTTCCTTACCCCTGTACTAACTCCCCAAAGCAAGCTACAGGCTTTAAATGATTGTAAGACACAGAGCATTCGGAGCTGCAGTGAGAGAGCATACATACCGTTATTCTGCAGCAATCTTCAAAATGAAGCTAAAGACATGGTTTACTGCAGTTATCTGCAGCAAGGAACACTATCAAGGTTTCTACACTCTTTGCACTTCCAACTTTTCAGCTCAGTGTCTTGAAGTAAAATCTTTTAATTTTGGACTGATCATTTCTCTTACCGTAATATTTATGAAATTCAGAACAATAATCCTAACTCAAGTCTGGGTCAGACAAAAATATAATTTTGTTTCCTTTAGAAGGAACAGGTTATGAAAGACTACTACAAATATGATACTATTAACTTTACACTTTTGCAACATCATAAAATGACTTGGTACTGCACAAATTTAGTAAGCCTAAATATAACTGGACAAAATATGCTCTGAAATAAATGGTTACAATTTCATACTAAATACTTCAAGTTTTATTTATAACAAAATTTTGAAGATTTCTTTTTCAAATCCTAAAAGTCACATGCTGCACATGAATTGACCAGACTGACTCAGGTCAATCTGAAAATTGTTTTTCCAGCAATATCCACAGCCAGACCTAGAGTGGAAACTCATGTTCTATAAAAGATCCTTTACATAAACCCCATTTATTAAGATGCGAAACTTAAACAACATACAATATATGATATATGGTGTATATATAATATATGCAAGGTTAGACATATCTCTCAGTGATCATATTTTTAGTAAAAATGTTCTTTTCCTGGGTTACAGAAAGCCCAGTGCCATTAAAAAAACAAACAGAAAAACCCCCAAAAACTGCTTTGCTATAAGAAAACAAATTTAAAGGGACAGTAATTGAGATCCTACTTACGCTATTTTAGGCAAATTAATTTTAAGTATTCTTCTCTCCTCTATGTTTATCACAAAGAAATATTAGTGTAGACTCTAACTCCATACTCAATAAATTAAGATAATACAAAAACAACATGAAAGGAAACAAAGTAAATTTTATCTGACCCAAAAAACAACAGAACCAACTGTGAGGCAGACACTGATCATGCTTTTTGGCTTAAAAGCTTTTGAAGCTCTGAAAATGTTATAAAGAACAGTCCCTAAAGCAACATTGCTGGCACCAGCAGGATTTCATATTCTATAATTGTAAAATAAGTTTAAAAACCCTGAATTGTACTATAACTAACTACCCCTACACCATTTATGTATTTTTCAGTATCTCTAGTAAAATCTACATGCATTAGGATGCTCTGCATTTACGAAAGCGCTCCAAACCAAAGAGCAACCTCAGAGAACTAGAAATATTTACCTTACAACAAGCCAAATTCCATTATTACATATATAACAGTGCCTCTTAAACTGTTAAGTGTTACGAGTATTTAACCAATTTTATTTATGAAATTCTCTTGTCTTTTTTCTAAGACAAGGCAAGGACAAGAAAACTTCTTAATAGAAATTAAATTTGTGGCCTCTTACTAGTAACATTTCTTTTAATTTTTTCATGGGTCAACTATGCTGGTAAGAATAATTTTGAACTTTTTTTTTCCAGAAATCTGAGGTTAGCAAAAAAACAAAAATCAAGAAAATCAATACCATGAGTGTTTTATATAAAAGTTCATGACTAAAGAGATATTAAAAGATCTGGGAAATGATCTTAAGCAAAACTAGTTGCTATATAAGTCAAATTTATCAAATTCATATGTAATGCCAGCATGTTGCCTTCTAGGGCTTAATGCCATCTTAAAGAGTAAATAAATGGGGAAATAAAAGTTATTAAAAAGTAGAATGTTTAATGGCTTTCCAACCTCCTTCCCTCATGTTCTCTTCTCGAATAATTGGAGACGTCAGGGTGATAGTGACTTGCATTTTGGGTTCCACACATGAATTCAAAATTATTGCTGCTTCAGAAACAGCACATTTTATGTCATACTTCTCAGGACTTATAACCTATGTAATGAAGAGTACAAGAAATTAGATGGTTCTTTTACATTATTTAACAAAGTAGTTTTATTAGGTTCCTTCATTTTCTTACTACCTTAGCCATTTTATAAGGACAGACCACATACTACCTCCCCTCCAAGAAGCCTTGCAATAACATGCAAATACTGTAAGTCTCTAACTCCTCTTTCCTTTCAGAATTCTTTGCTGACCTAATATTTACTATTATTTGTACCACATGAGTTATCTGTGTGTGCGTTATGTCCCTCTTAGATGATGAAACACTTAGATAAAGGAAACATTACCATATTTATTACCATACCTTCCTAATAGCACCTCGGTAGTTAAGTACTGAAATAATCGCAGAATTTGTTTTATTTTTTTATTTCTTTTGCCTTTTGTCATTTTATGGCCGCGGGTTTATGGCCGCACCCGCGGCATGTGGAGGTTCCCAGGCTAGGGGTGTAATCGGAGCTGTGGCCACTGGGCTGCGCCGCAGCCACAGCAACGCAGGATCCGAGCCGCATCTGCAACCTACACCACAGCTCACGGCAACGCCGGATCGTTAACCCACTGAGCAAGGGCAGGGATCAAATCCGCAACCTCATGGTTCCTAGTCGGATTTGTTAAACACTGCGCCACGATGGGAACTCCAATTGCAGAATTTGAATGAGACTAAAATCTGAAACTAAGAGGAGCCATTCAATATTTCCCACGGTATCCTGTCTGTGAAATTAACAGATCTACATTTATCAGGGAGCAGAGAGTCCTGATCAACAGAAGAAAAACCAAGACTCACTGCAATTTAGTACGCATATAATAAGCTCCAGTTTATATGAACAAATGAAGACTATAGAAATTACATAGAGTGTTTACAGAATAGTACCTAGGTTCCAATCCCAGCTCGACTACTTTACTAACAATGTGAAGATGAGCAAATTATCTAACTTCTCTATACCAGTTATGAGGACAGTAATTTTATCTAACTATACGATTGCTGGAAGAATAAATTAACTATATAAAACACTTAAAACAGTGCCTGGTACATGGTAAGCATCATATAAATGCTAACTATGACAATGATGATGAGAATTAATTCTATTTCTCTTGCTTATACACTTGCACAGTAAGTATAGACTGATCTGGAAAAATGATTCTGCTTTTAGCTTAAGTGCGTAACTGTTAGTTACTTAGGATATAGTATTTCCTGCTTTGTAGTCTTACTAAGCACCAAAATTTAGGATCAAGACATTTCTTGCAAATTACATATTTTTCTCAAGGTCCTCAAATGTCTTCTTCTCCCCCTTCATTGCCCTAGTAGCCTCAACTGATATCTTTTGGTATCAGTCGCTTTGCTATAGTCAGATTGTTTATTCTGACATTACTGTAGAACACACATTACCAACCAAATAATGTTTGGTTTTCAGATACCTAAAGTTTTATATATTAAATCACTCAAGGAATCTTTATTTTTAAATTCCAATCTATGACTCTCACAAGATACAGTATAAAAATTTTTAAATTCAAACTTATAAAAAAAAAGGTTTATTATTATAGGACCAAAAGGCAGTATTAATTGTGTACTGTCACAATTTGCTGGATAGAGATAGCAAGAAGTAATTCCTGCCATGGTAACATGTAGGAAACCAAAAGTAATTATACTAGAACTGGGAAAATTCAAATCAGAGTCTCAATTTTAATCATTACATTTTCTTAAAAAATATATTCAATTAAGTAGGCAAGAGGTTCATGAATTCTAAAAATTTAAGCTTGCTATACATGGGCTTTGTTTAAAAAAATTTTTTTTTCCCTGAACAACTGTGTTTTCTCTTTATTTAAATCTTGGAAAAAAGAACAGGAAGAGGACATGTGCTCTAATTTTATATATTAAAATAAATTAGCAAAATAGCTTCATTTCAAAGAGAATCACTATAAAACCTAAAAAGACAAGTAGAAAACAATTCTACCCATTTCAGCAATCAAGCAAATATTTCAATTTGGAAAGTCAGGCCAAAACTTTAAAGTCTGGCTTAGGTTTAAGCTGAAGCACAGTTAGTCCTGCCAAAAACTTTTGAACCAGACAAGGGGTAAAAATGAACATTTCCATAATACTTACAGCAAGCTGTTTGGGTAGAGTTTCTGCAATACGGCTTAACAACGTCTTTGAAGGTTTCTCAGAGCAGAGCAAAACAAGGTTGACATTTCTATCTCCTCGGAGAAGTAGTCCTTTTGCCAATACTCCCACTCGCAAAACTCCCTTTAAAGCTCTGCAGTGAAATCAGTTATACTAGTGACATTTCTCTTCTCAACAAGAACCATGATAATCTCTCAACACACAACAGTACATGAAAATAACTTTTACAGCATTAAAATTCTCAACTACAGTAAAAAAAAAAAAAAAATTTAGAAGTAACCTTCACTTAGATAAGAAATACAGATAAATTAATAAATCAAGAGCTAAGTTCTTACAGGGACAACTGGAAAGCAAAGGTCATAATACTGGGTGGCTGAAATAGCTCAGCTGGGAGAGCTTTAGACGGAAGAATAATAAAAGCCATTTTTTTTTTTTTTTTTTTTTGCTTTTTTAGGGCCTAGGCATATGGAAGGTCCCAGGCTAGGAGTCAAATCAGAGCTACAGCCACAGATGAGACTCCAAAATCCAAAAAAATAAAAACATAAAAGAAACAAAGATATTTACAAATGGCATAGAGAAAATGAAAAGTTATAGGTCATAATACAAACTTGATTATGAAAGATGTTGCTAAAGCTTGGGCTTATTTGTGCTTATGGATCAATGTGTTAAGGAAAAAGAAGTGAATGTGAGCCAGAAGCAACATTATAAATAAAAACAATAGCAGCTGAATGCAACTGTAAAACTACAAAGGCTGCTTTAAAAACAGACTTTTTTTTTTGTCTTTTTTAGGGCCATATCCGCGGCATATGTAGGTTCCCAGGCTAGGGGGTCCAGTCAGAATTGTAGCCGCCTGCCTATGCCACAGCCACAGCAACACGGGATCTGAGCCATGTCTGTGACCTGTACTACAGCTCATGGCAATGCCAGATCCTTAACCCACTGAGAAGGCCAGGGATGGAACCCATGTCCTCATGGATGCTAGTTAGGTTCGCTAATTGCTAAGCCACAATGAGAACTCCTTGAAATAGTTTTATATAAATTTAAATAAAGTAAAATTACAAGGTTGGAGATTGTATGAAATTGTGTTATTTTTAGTTTCAGGAAAAGGCTGCTGAATACACTAAATATCTAACATAAGCGTAAGACATATAGACTCACCAGAAAAATTTCATCTTCGTTAACTTTTATTTCAAGTGTAAGAAGTCCACATAAAGAAAACCAAAAATACACAAAGTAAAATACTAAAAACACACCTGTCTTTCCCTCCTTCTTTCTTATCATCTCCCTCTTTGCTCTTGCTCTTCTCATGTTCAGACAAGCTGTCTGAAACAAGTTTTAAAGCACGTTCAGTGATAGAAACAATTTTCTGAACTGCCTGTAATTCTTCTTCAGTTGGATAAATGGTTGCATGTTTTGTCATTACATAACGGTCATCAGATGAGTCAGGACGACGTAAAGGCTGGAGAAGGAAAAAAGAAAATATAACTACTTTAAAAAATGTTTCCTGAGCAAAAGTAAACTATTATTTTTCAGCTATACATGTATTTTTCAATAAGAAAGTCAATTACGCAAAATGTCCATTTAAAACTATCTTACCCTTTTTTCCATTTCATTAAAAACAAAAATGTAAAGTCTGGAGACTTATACTATCAAGAGTGAATACGGGGAGTTTCCTGGTGGTCTAGAGGTTAGAATTCCCCATTTTCACTGCTGCAGCCCAGGTTTAACCCCTGATCTGGGAACTGAGATCTCACATCAGGGTGCTACATGCCATGGCCAAAAACAAAAAGAGTGAGTACGTATGTATGTATGTATATATTATGTATGCACACATTTTTTTGACCATGCCCATGGGACGTGTAAGTTCCCATGTCAGGGAACCCCACAGCAGTGACCCAGGCAGCTGCAGGGACAATGCTGGATCTATAACCTGCCGCATCACAAGGGAACTCCTATGTATGCCTTTTTTTTTTTTTGCCTCAAAACAAGTAAAATTATAATATATACTATCTAAGGTTATAAAAATATTTTTTTTTGTCATTTTAGGGCCACACCCGCAACATATGGAGGTTCCTAGGCTAGGGGTCTAACAGGAGCTGTAGCCATGGCCTACGCCACAGCCACAGCAACGCAGGATCCGAGCCAAGTCTGCAACCTACACCACAGCTCACGGCAACGCCAGATCCTTAACTCACTGAGCGAGGTCAGGGATCGAACTCACAACCTCAGGGTTCCTAGTTGGATTCGTTTCCGCTGTGCCACGACAGGAACTCCATAAAAACACTTTTTATTCCACTTTAAAAACCAGTGATTCTGAAACATTTTGCTTTTTTTTTCCTTTTCTTTTTAGGGCCACACCTGTGGCATATGGGAGTTCCTGGGCTACGAGTTGAATTGAAATTGCAGCTGAGGCCTAAGCCAGAGTCACAGCAACGCGGGACCCTTAACCCACTAAGCAAAACTGGGGATCGAACCCAGATCCTCAGTTACACTGTATTGGATTCTTAACCCGCTAAGTCACAACAGGAGCTCCTGAAACATTTTACAAACGCTTATTCTATGGAAAGACAAATGAGAAAGAACAGGTTAAAGAGAAGGAATTTGCTGTTTCCTTCTAAATGCTTTCTAGAAAAAAAATAACAAAGAAAAAATGCTGTATTCTGTAGTTTGAACTTATATGCAATGTTCCTCATAACCCAGGTGTCTCTTCTTCTATCTAGCTTCCACAGAACACAAACTCTCAAGATCTAGATCTTTCCTACAGTTCTCCTAACACATACCCTGTGTGCTCACATTGAACCATTTACCCATCCTTACCCTGCACTTAATTTAGAAGCACT
Organism: Catagonus wagneri; assembly: GCA_004024745.2. Classification (NCBI taxonomy): domain Eukaryota; kingdom Metazoa; phylum Chordata; class Mammalia; order Artiodactyla; family Tayassuidae; genus Catagonus; species Catagonus wagneri. The sequence continues at coordinate 7,520,969 of PVHT020000009.1, forward strand.
GGTAGGTTTTAGATGCTCAGTATTTGAAGAAGGAAAAAAGACTCTATGCCACTGGTAATGAGAAAATAATAATTCTGAAGGCAAAGCAACTGCCTTCAAAATTAGTTGTTCTTGATAATCTACAGAACAAAAAGGCAAGAAAATCTCTTACATGAAAGAACAGTTAGCAAAAGCAGCTCTGCTCCCTTAGCTTATATTGAAACTAAGAAAGATTCATGAAACTCCATGAAATCCTCAACATGAGTTGAGAACCCGTAATAAAAGGAGGGAGAATCTGAATCAGACGGAAAACTTACTTAATAATCTTTGGAGATTATTAAGTCTAAGAATTAGCTTCCCAAACTGTTATCTTTTAATGCTGAACTAGACTTATACTTTCACTCTCTATGTAAACAAAGTGGACACTCACTGCAGGCCCCTGGGGCTGAGGAGGCATGCCTGGCCGTACTCCCAGAAGGCCTAGTGGGCCTGGGGGACCATGAGGATAGCCTCCATCAGGCATTCGGCGGCGATCATCCCAATGATGCTGTTCTTCCTCCATTCTTCTCCAGTACATGTCCTCTTCATAACGTCTGAAACACAGAGAACGATACTATAAGCCTATAAGAAAAATACAACCCAAGAATTTACATCAACAATGATAGAACAATGAAAAAGAAAAATACCCCAAATCAGTCTAGTTAAGGCCTCCTCTTTTTCCTGATGTATCTGATTACTTTTATCTGCTTTCATCCATAAGTGAATGGAAGTGAATCCAAGTGAAAAGAGAAGATGAGAAAACAAAGAGTAAAGCAAAAATTCACAGCCTGAGGACAAAGTTGAAAGGACAAGTACCGGAAACATCAAGTTCCTTCTAAACTCTCTAAGACATTATAAACTTTTTTCTCTTTTTTTCTTGTCTTTTTAGGGCCGCATGTGCGGCATATGGAGGTTCCCAAGCTAGGGGTCCAATCGGAATTGTAGCCGCCGGCCTACGCCAGAGCCACAGCAACACCAGATCCGACCCGTGTCTGCGACCTACACCACAGCTCACGGTAATGCTGGATCATTAACCCACTGAGCAAGGCCAGGGATTGAACCTGCAATGTCATGGTTCCTAGTCGGATTTGTTAACCGCTGGGCCACGACGGGAACTCCAAGAGATTATAAACTCAATGCTTACCTAATATGGCCAGAACAATAATGTGTGGGAGTGGAAGATCCAAAGCATACATTTAAGAATTTTCTTCATTATTTCCAAAGAAATGTGCTCTTTCCTATTTCTTTCTTTAGAGAGAATGTCTTAAGACTACCTTTAATTTCTCCTATCTGATATAGGCAGAGACAAAGACATTTATCTACAATGAGGAAAAACAGTAATAAATGGTAACTCATCCTCTCTCACTTGGGGGACATACTAAGGATGATGAAAACTATGGTAAAGAAGAAAGTACATGTTCTGGCTCAGCTATTAGTTATTGCCATAAGGGAATACAGGTTATAACCCCTAGGTCTTCAGAATTTTTGTGAAATCTCATGGTCTTTAAATGTTGGTTCATCTTGGTATCAAAACAAATACAATTTGTACCAAATAAAACACCTCTGGGCTGAACTGTGGGCAGCTATCATGTAGCTGCTTTAATGAAGGGTCAATATTTTCAGAATCTAATTTCTTTTTCACCAGGTGATTCTCTCTCTCTCAGTTCTATCTTCATTTTCAGCTTCAAATGAGCATACCAATAACTTTAGCAATTTCTGGTAACAAGTTTTTAATAGAAAAATATGCTTAAGAACAAAATTTAAGAAACAAATACGCTTCTCAAGTAGCACTGTAGAAACCACCAATTTCTTCAGGTTGGGAATAAGCACTGCTTTTCTAGGTTACCCAACTTAAGACAGTTAAAACCGTACTTCTGTTATTTAGGCCTTGAGAGAAAATAAATATGAGCAGCTTGAAGGATCTGGAAAAGCACAGTCTTCCCATTTTTGAATACTTTGTTATTACTGAAGATGTTTAAGTTAAATAAGGGCAGGAACCTTTATCCACTGTTTACCAACTCATACTTCATACCATTTCATACCTAACAACACTATGTGCTACTTCCTGGAACACAGTAAGTGCTTAAAAAAGGATTATTATAGTGAAAGAGGAAATAACTGCTTAATGTAGATATAGAGAAGAATTTTCAGTGCATTATGAAGGCAGAAACTTTATAAAGAACAAGACTGATAGATTCAAATACATAAAAGATAAAAGCCAATGTATAAATAATAGCAAAAATTATTTAAAGGTAACTCCTTAATAATAGCTTAATAGCTACAATTTAAGAAATGTCTGTACAAATCAGTAACAGGTTAAGTTTAAAATCATTAGGCAACTCACCACAGAAGAAATGTGAGTGGGAGTTCCCACTGTGGCTCAGGGGAAACAAATCTGACTAGCATCTATGAGGACCCAAGTTAGACCCCTAGCCTCACTCAGTGGTTTAAGGATCCAGCGTTGCCGTGAACTGTGGTGTAGGTCATAGATGCAGTCGGATCCCCCTTTGCTGTGGCTGTGGCGTAGACCAGCGGCTACAGCTTTGATTGGACCCCTAGCCTGGGAACCTCCATATGCCATGGGTGCAGGCCTGGAAAAGACAAAAAACAAACAAACAAAAAAAAACAAAAAAAAAAAAAGGCTAAACCACTGTCATGGTATTAAAAGTTAAAGATACTGAATTCCTGTTGCGACTCAGCAGGTTAAGAATCTGACTTGTGGAGTTCCCATCATGGCTCAGTGGTTAACAAATCCGACCAGGAACCATGAGGTTGCGGGTTCAATCCCTGGCCTTGCTCTGTGGGTTAAGGACCCGGCATTGCCGTGAGCTGTGGTGTAGGTTGCAGATGCGGCTCGGATCCTGCGTTGCTGTGGCTCTGGCGTAGGCCGATGGCTACAGCTCCGATTAGACGCCAATCAGCCTGAGAACCTCCATATGCCACGAGTGTGGCCCTAGGAAAAGGCAAAAAGACAAAAAAAAAAAAAAAAGAATCTGACTTGTACTCAAGAGAATGCAGGTTCGACCCCTGTCCTCACTCTGTGAGTTAAGAATCTGATGTTGCCATGAGCTGCGGTGTAGGTCACATCCCACGTTGCTGTGGCTGTAGTGTAGGCTGGCAGCTGCAGTTCCAATTCAGCCCCTAGCCTGGTAACTTCCATATGCCACAGGCGCTACCCTAAAAAGAAAAAAAGGTAAAGATACTACCTCATTTCCATTCTCCAGCGTTCCTCCTCTTCTCTTCTTCGCCAATACTCTTCTTTCTGCATTTGCTTCCTCATTTTCTCCTCTTGAATCTTCCTTGCTCGAATACTGGGTTTTACTTCTACTTGCAAATCTGGATTTACTTTTTTCTGTTAATACAGACAAGACATTTGAAAACCAGCAACCTCTCTAATAATCTACACTTATCTTTAAATCATACAATTCCACAGATTCTTTCATCATAGAGACTTTTAGTTGCAAATTTCTTATTGTAAGAGCAAAAGCAGTAAATAAGTTGAAACAGAGGAAAAATTCAGAATACATTAATAAACATTCTTTTTTCCTTCCACCCTGAAAATTCTTAGTTGTCTGAATTAGATGTTAAACATTTACTATGTAAAAAGTATTTAATTCGGGCTAACCAATAGAAGAAATCCTTAGGGAACTGATGAGTATTTAATTTTCCTCTGTTTATAATTAAATGATTCTAGATATCTGAGTTTGGGGTTAAAATTTTCTTTTCACATCAAAGTATTGCCCTTTATAAGACTATTTTTAATTTTCACCACTTGTGTTTAGATAACATGAATCCAGTGCATTAGTGCAACCTAATTAAAAACTTAAATACAATATTTAGATTTAACTTATCACTTGAAGTATAGAATTCCTCATGTGAAAATTCATTTCAGTGGGAATTCTGCCAAGATGAAGGAAATGAATGAAGATCTGACATTTCTTTTAAGCACTTCCTGTGATGCAATCATCTTTACAAGATTACTTGATCCAAGCAATGTTACACGTTTATCTGCCAGTCACCACAGTATCGTTTTTACTTAAGTATAACGAACTAGTAAATAAAAATTAAATATCTGATTCTAAGTGAGATATACCAATCTTAGAGTGGGAGTTCATGGACTTAATGAATTATATTTAGATGCTTTGTTTTTGCATCTAGAATGTTCCAAGCCATATAAAAAGAGAAGACAGCTGAAATTTTACTCACTTTATATTGCAGTCTGTGTCTTCGCCCTTTTAAATGCATCTCCTTAGCATTGGGATCATTAAAGCTGCACTCACATAATTTGCAATGGAATCTAATTACTTTTCCTTCATCATTTCGTACCTTGATGAGAAAAAAAATTCAAGGATCACAACAGGGATGTGATAGTTGAAGATTTCAATTATAAACCCTCATGGGTTCTTCCACAAAGTTGTAAATAACTTTTAGAACTTGAAGTGAGGGAAAAAAGAGACAACGTCTATGCTTTTAAAAAAGGATGATCTATAGAAATGAACAAAAGGTTATTAGAATTCTTAACTGTAGCATGCAAGGCTTTTGTAATGCACTTTAATGCTTTTGTTTACATGTAAACTTTTTTTTTGTCTTTTTGCCTTTTATGTAGAGCCGCACCCACGGAATATGGAGGTTCCCAGGCTAGGGGTCTAACAGGAGCTGTGGCCGCCGGCCTTCGCCACAGCCATAGCAATGCGGGATCCGAGCTGCGTCTGCAACCTTCACCACAGCTCACGGCAACGCTGGATCCCTAACCCACTGAGCAAGGCCAGGGATCGAACCCGCAACCTCAAGGTTCTTAGTCGGATTCGTTAACCACTGAGCCGCGAAGAGAACTCCCAATATGTAAACATTCTTATTTCAATATAATCAGAACCCTGAATTCTCTAATATTTACTGAATATCTGCTACTGGCTAGGTACTGTTCTTGGAAATGGAAATAAAAATGATTAAAAGCATTATTCTGGTTTATTTCTACAAAGCCCATGCTGCTTTATGGAAAGCCAATGTCAATTTTTTCTAAGTGCACAACCAGTTAGGAAAACAAGTGTACTAGAATGTTATTAAAAAGCCTACAATAGGAGTTCCCGTCGTGGCTTGGTGGTTAATGATTCTGACTAGGAACCACGAGGTTGTGGGTTTGATCCCTAGCCTCGATCAGCGGGTTAAGGATCTGGTATTGCCGTGAGCTGTGGTGCAGGTTGCAGACGCGGCTTGCTTCCCACATTGCTCTGACTATGGCGTAAGCTGGCAGCTACAGCTCCAATTAGACCCCTAACCTGGGAACCTCCATATGCCGCGAGTGCAGCCCTAGGAAAAGACAAAAAGACAAAAAAAAAAGAAGTCTAAAATAAACCCTGAGTTCAAATTGTCCACGAAAGTCTTAAAGACCAGTTCTGAATGCAATTCTATAAAGTTACAGTGATCAAAAAAGCATAGGGGAGTTCCCTTTGTGGCTCAGTGGTTAACCAACACAACTAGGATCCACAAGGATGGAGGTTTGATCTGTGGCCTTGCTCAGTGGGTTAAGGATCTGGCCTTGCCAAGAGCTATGGTGTAGGTCGCACACGCAGCTGGGATCCTGTGTTGCTACGGCTGTGGTGTAGTCCAGTGGCCACAGCTCCGATTCATCCCCTAGCCTGGGAACTTCTATATGCCACAGGTGCGGCCCTAAAAAGCAAGCAAACAAACAAAAAACAAAACAAACCCAAAAAAGTATGGTACTGGTACAAAGATAGATATATGGATCAACGGAATGTAACAGAGGCTCAGAAATATACCCACACACCTATGGTCAATTAATCTTTGACAAAAGATGCAAGAATATGCAATGGGGAAAAGATAGTCTCTTCAGCAAATGATGTTGGGAAAGGTGCACAGCTGCATGTAAATCAATGAAGTTAAAATACACCCTCATATCATATACAAAAATAAACTTAAAATGGCTTAAAGATTTAAATACAAGACATGACGCCATAAAACTCCCTGAAGAAAACATAGGTAGAACATTCTATTCTCTGACAGGAGTTCCGTTGTGGCGCAGCAGAAACAAATCTGACTAGGAACCATGAGGCTGTGGGTTTGATCCCTGGCCTTGCTCAGTGGGTTAAGGATCTGGCGTTGCCGTGAGCTGTGGTGTAGGTCTCAGACGCGGCTTGGATCCTACGTTGCTGTGGCTGTGGCTGGCAGCTGTATCTCTGATTGGACCTCTAGCCTGGGAACCTCCATATGCCACAAGTGCAGCCCTAAAAAGTAAGAAAACAAAACAAAACAGAACAAAAGAACCTCTGACATAAATCACACCAATGTTTTCTTAGTTTCCTTTCTTAGTCTTCCAAGGCAATATAAATAAAAGCAAAAATAAACAAATCAACCTAATCAAACTAGTAAGTTTTTGCTCAGCAAAGGAAACCATAAGCAAAACAAAAAGACAAACTATGGGAGAAAATATTTGCAAATGATGCAACTGACAAGGGACTAATTTCCAAAATACAGAAAGAGCTCATACAATTCAAAAAAAAAACCCAATTAAAAAATGGGCAGAAAGCCCAAATAGACGTGTCTCCAAAGAAGATATACAAATGGCCAACAGGCACATGAAAAGACACTCATCACCACTAATTATTAGAGAAATACAAATCAAAACTGCACTGAAGTATCACCCCATACTGTTAGAATGGCCATTTTCAAGAAGTCTACAAGAACAAATGCTGGAAAGAGTGAAAAGAAAATGGAACCTTCCTACACTGTTGGTGGGAAGATAAACTGGTGCATTCACTATGGAAAACAGCACAGCAAACAGTATAGAGGTTCCTCAAAAAACTAAAAAGAGCGTTAGCATATAATACTGTAATCCCACTCTGGGTGCCCAGACAAAACTATAATTCAAAAAGATACATGTTTGTAGCAGCACTATTTACAATAGCCAAGACATGGAAACAACCTAAATGTCCATCAACAGATGAATGGATAGAGATATCCCCCTCCCACACACACACAATGGAATACTATTCAGCAATAAAGAAGAAAATAATGCCATTTACAGCAATATGGAAGACCTAGAGATGATCATACTTTTTTATTTTATTTTATTTTATTTTTTGCCTTTTGTCATTTTAGGGCCGCACCCGCGGCATGTGGAGGTTCCCAGGCTAGGGGTCTAATCGGAGCTGTGGCCGTTGGCCTGCGCCGCAGCCACAGCAACGCAGGATCCGAGCCGCGTCTGCAACCTACACCACAGCTCACGGCAACGCCGGATCGTTAACCCACTGAGCAAGGGCAGGGATCGAACCCGCAACCTCATGGTTCCTAGTCGGATTCGTTAACCACTG
>PVHT020000009.1:7529314-7552527 GCA_004024745.2 Catagonus wagneri
GACACAGAGAACACACTGTGGTTGCCAAGAAGGGAGGGCGAGGAAGAGATGGACTGGGAGTTTGCGGTCTGAGGATGCAAGCAAACTCGTATACTGAATGGAGAAACAACAAGGTCCTGCTGTAATAGCACAGGGAACTACATTTAATCTCCTTTAACAAACCATAAACGAAAAGAAGATGCAAAAGAATATACACAGATTACTAACCAGTATCACTGGTAATTAAGGTGTTTTGGCTGTGTACGTTTTTTTTTAGACAACCAAGCCTTACTCTTTTAAAATGCGTAACCTCAATTTTTTTTTTTGTCTTTTTGCCTTATCTAGGGCCGCACCCGTGGCATATGGAGGTTCCCAGGCTAGGGGTCTAACAGGAGCTGTAGCTGCCGGCCTACGCCGCAGCCACAGCAACGCGAGATCCAAGCCGCGTCTGCAACCTACACCACAGCTCACAGCAATGCCAGATCCTTAACCCACTGAGCAAGGCCAGGGATTGAACCTGCAACCTCGTGGTTCCTAGTCAGATTCGTTAACCACTGAGCCACGATGGGAACTCCTGTTTAACTTCAAATTAAAATTGTAAATGAACTACTTATAAACTACACAGCTCAGTTTTCCACCTTATAAACAGAGAACTCAACTTGTAATTTTTCTTGATGTGGAAAAGGATGAAGGAATAAATAAATATTAGCCAAAAATCTTCACGTTGGGTACTGTGTTAAGTACTTTATTTCATCTAATCTTCACAATTTTGTTGGGAGATATTCAGATTTTATAGATGTGGACACTGAAGCTCCAAGAACTTAATTCTCTACAATTGTTCTACAACATAGTGGAAGTACAGAGTAGGGCTGCATCACTGTATGTTAGTCTTTCTGCTAACAGTAAATATCAAGCCCCTCCGATGTTCTCTCATCCTCCATTTACTGAGTTACTGTGCCTGTAAAACAGGAATAGTTTTCCCAGAGTTCCCACCGTGGCACAGTGGAAAAGAATCTGACTAGTATCCATGAAGATGCTCGTTTGACCCCTGGCCTTGCTAAGCGGGTTGGGGATCCAGTGTTGCCGTGAGCTGTGGTGTAGGTCACAGATGCGGCTTGGATTCCGAGTTGCTGTGGCTGAGGTGTAGGCCAGCAGCTGTAGCTCTGATTCCACCCTAGCTGGGAACTTCCATATGCCAAAGGTGTGACCCTAAAAAATAATAAATAAATAAATAAATAACAGGAATAATTTTCTAATCAGTTTGAGAAATCAAACAGGATCTGTTAATTTTAAACATGAAATTGCTCAAAATAGAAATACTGGCTCTCACTGTAAACATTTTTTTTTTTTGTCTTTTTGCCTTTTATGTAGAGACACATCCGCGGCATATGGAGGTTCCCAGGCTAGGGGTCTAACAGGAGCACTAGCTGCCGGCCTTCGCCACAGCCACAGCAATGCGGGATCCAAGCTGCGTCTGCAAACTTCACCACAGCTCACGGCAACGCCGGATCCTTAATCCACTGAGCAAGGCCAGGGATCGAACCCGCAACCTCATGGTTCTTAGTCGGATTCGTTAACCACTGAGCCACGATGGGAACTTCTCACTGTAAACATCTTTGCTGCTCCCCATTTTTTTTTTTTTTTTTTTTTTACTGTTTATGTTTAGGGTAGTAGAAGGGTGCAATAAAAGAAAGCCAGACAAGTAAATGTAAAGTTACTTCAAACCATAGTGTTGGTATCAGCAGCGAAAGAGACAAGTTAGCAAGCAAAAAAAAAAAAAAATTGTGATGTCATTTAGGCCAGCTTAAAGGGCAGGATTTAGGGAAAAAAGACTCCTTTGATATTCTTTTATAAGTAATCTAAAATACAATTAACAATAATTTAATTTTACATGTAAAGCATGCTTGTAACAAAGTGGCACACAGCTTCCCTTTATCTAATCTCACAGCAGTAGTATCTTAAATCAATACCTCCTCCACGTAATCATGGCCCACTGGCTGCACATCACTCTGCAAAGCAGCGAGAGATGCAGGTGTGACTGGTTCTGACACTGTGTCTGGCTTTACTTCTTGAATCTGTACAGAAGTGACAGGAGTGCTTTTAACACATTCAGTTCCTTTTAAGTCTTCCGTTTTATTTCCTGTTGACTGCAGTTTATTACCACCTAGAAGAGAATAAAAGAATTACAGTAATTTTAACTTTCTTTCTGTACAACGTATAACCTGATACAACAAAAACTTCAGATAAAGTCCTGCTATTTCCTACCAACAGTCAAACTCCTGCTTGAGATACAACAAATCAAAATTTTGAAGAACCATATAAACCTAAACCACTTGGCTTTTTTAATCGTATTAATGAAATACATAGCTGAATTTTCCCCTTCTCTACCTCCCAACTCACAACAGTCCACTCTGTTCCCACTATGGCTCTTATAATATCCAGTACCTAAAAATAAATAGCAAGTACCTGAAATGGCAGTCTAAGCCTAATTCATACTTGTATTCCTTTGTCACAGATCTGGGTACTGTCCTAAGTTCTGGTAATATAATGAGAAAAAGACAGTGTAGCTGTCTTTGAGATATCAACAATTTAAGGAAGATATAAGTCATTAGGATAACAATGTGGTAAGTGCTATATTATAAGTATTAATAGATTATTGTGGGAATGTAAAGGGAAAAAAGGAGCCAATACCCTTAAACCTGATCCAGCTAGGAAAGGCTTCATTCACCAAGGGTGTGACACCTGAGCTGGGCTTTGAAAGAGGAGTGATTAGTATGAACTGGCCAGGTAGAAAAAGAGGATGATGTCTAAATAGAACACCACGTACAAATAAAAGCAAAACATGGGGTTAAAAAGACTATGGTAGGAGTTCCCATCATGACACAGTGGTTAACGAATCCGACTAGGAACCATGAGGTAGTGGATTCAGTCTCTGGCCTTGCTCAGTGGGTTAACAATCCGATCCGGCAATGCTGTGAGCTGTAGTGTACGTTGCAGACATGGCTTGAATCTGGCATTGCTGTGGCTGTGGTGTAGGCCCACAGCTGCAGCTCTGATTTGACCCCTAGCCTAGGAACCTCCATATGCCTCTTTTTATGCAGTATGGCCATAAAAAAAAAAGGACTATGGTAAATTCAAATAAGACCTGGCAATTCAATATGAATTACTACCCAGGTAAAGGCAATGATACACAAGACATGGGTCAAATTGTGAAAGGCCTTGGATGACATAGTTAAGGAATAAGAGTTTTTCCCTAAACACAAGAGGAAGGCCAAAGAAAATTTTATTTTATTTAAAATTTTTTTTGCTTTTTAGGGCCATATCCGCGACATATGGAAGTTCCCAGGCTAGGGATCAAATCGAAGCTGCAGCTACTGGCCTACACCACAGCCACAGCATTGCTGGATCTGAGGCTATACCACAGCTCATGGCAATGCCAGATCCTTAACCCACTGAGCAAGGCCAGGGATCAAACCTGCATCCTCATGGATCCTAGTCGTGTTCATTAACCACTGAGCCACGACGGGAACTCCTTTTTCTTTTTTTTTCTGTAAGAAAATTTTAGACAGGAAACCAATACAACTCGATATGTATCTTTTTAAAAATGACTGACAAAAGTGTTCGAGGGACTGGATACAGTAAGAAACAAGTTCTGAGGAAGAGACTTTGAAGGCCTAAAAAGAAGAGCAGCTATGAAGAAAAGACACTTACTTTTTGGAGAAATATTGTAGTGAGAGAAACAAAACGATCATGTAAACAACCGGAGTAGGCAGTAGGTAAGAAGAAATAATGTCAGTGAAGTTTTCCATGTGAAAAAGCAGCAATTATGAGATTATTTCGCAGTATTCTTGTGATGCGTTAATGTATTAGAGAGAAACACCAGTAGGCATCAACAGACTATACCAGAAAATACCTAAAATACGGCTCTGAAACTCGAATGGGGGTTTTGATTTGCCCAAATGATTTTAAAGTCACTGCATATGCAGTGCAATAGATGAGACTGCTCTTGAATACTGGAGTGAAATGTGAGCTAGAACTGGAATCTCAGGATCACCAGTTAAGGAACATGAAGGTAGGAGAACCAATAAAGACATATGAGAAATGGGTGAATGGATACATAAGAGAGAGATAAGAGACATTATCTTAAGCTTTAAGGTAGAGTAGTCAACTGTGTCAAATGTTAGAGAGGTCAATGGGATGAAATGGAAAACTGGACACTAGATATGGCAAGTCAGTCTCTGGTGACTCCTGAAAGCAGTTTCAGAAAAGAGTAGATACCCCGAGGGACTGAGGATTAGATAGGAAGTAAAGAAGCAGAGAAAAGAAGAACTGGGTTAGCAGCCTGAGGAACAGAGGAAAAATATATATACATTTAGACCATGAAAGACACAGGTATACCTGATAGTTGAAGAAAAGGGAGAAAAAGCCATTAGAGAACTGAAAAAAATGACAGGTGATTAAATAAGGTTCCAGAAAAGAAGGGGAAGACTGGTACAAGAGCATTAAGTAGAAGGGTTAGTCCTAGAATGGAGGAGAATCATCACTTTAACAGTTATGAGGAACACAGAGAATCTTCAGTACTTGCCAACAAAGTTTATTTTGGGTGTAGATGTTTTCTTGGCAGCCATATTTGCAGGCACTGCTGATATTTTAGTGTTGGCCGTGCTATTAAGAGACGAGCTTCCTGTAGTTGTAAGACCTTTCACTGAAGAAGTTGCAATTGATGAAGTATTCACAGTACAATTACTTGCTGCAATGCTTGAAGGAGAGGCAGTTGGTTTTGAAGCAGACACAGCTGTTGAAGAAGTAGCTTGGCTAACAACATTTGGTTCTGTTGAAGGAATGGGTTTACCAAGTTTTGTGTGTAATTTAACCACCTACAAAATAAAAGCATTTTGTCAGGAATCTCAGAGTGTATTTATTTTTTAAAGTTTGTCTAAAACACACTATAAAATGAAAATCTTAACTATATTTTCCTTTGTTCTATTTTTCCTGTTATACACACACACACACACACACATATTTTTTTTTTCCATTTTTGGCCACCCCATGGCATATGGAATTCCTAGGCCAGGGATCAGATCTAAGCCTCAGCTGTGACCTATGCTCCAGATGTGGCAAGGCTGGATCCTTTAACCCACTGTGCCAGGGTGGGTATGGAACCTGTGTCCTGGCGCTGCAGAGACACCACCAATCCTATTGCACCACAGTGGGAACTCCTATATACGTTTTTAGATAAAAACTCATTACTTCCAAAATAATCTCAGTGAAGCAGATATGAATACATTTTCCATCTACCACCAGGTGAGGAAACTAAGGTAAAGAAGCATGAAATGACTAGGCCACATGCATACAAACCCAGACTGAAGCAAGATAAAAGGAGGAAAACAATCAGAACTCAATTTCCATTTGGTAGAAAAAATTACCTAGTTCAATTTACATTTAAAAAAGAAAAGTCTCCAGTCTTTCCTTCTTTAGGCAATGACTATCTGATGTCACCTTTATATATATTAGGCCTATAAGCAAGGTATATAATACACTCAAAAGTTTTCAAATTTTGAAGCCACCCTTTTTTCCCCTTTTTCGACTATACCCAGGATATATGGAGGTTCCCAGGCCAGAGACTGAGTCCAAGCCACAGCTGCAGCAACTCTGAACCCACTGTTCTAGGCCAAGGATCGAACCAGAGCTTCCATAGAAAAAACCCAGATCATTAACCCACTGTGCCATAGCGGGAACTCCTTGAAGCCACCTTTACTTCATTTTTTAATTTATTATTTATTTATTTATTTGGCTGTGCTTGCGGCATGTGGAAATTCTGGGGCTAGAGACTGAACCCACATCACAGCAGTGACAACACCAAATCCTTAATCCACTGAGCCACCAGAGAACTTGCCACCCCTCACTGAAAAAGGAAGAGAAAACAGAGTAAGACATAAGTGTGTGTAGGAAAAAAACACCTACTTTCTGATGCTTAGCACCACGAATGTGGGCAGCATAAGCATCTGCTCCTGTACAAGACACATCGCAGAGCTCACAACGTAGCTGATTTTGAGTCCCACGAGTAGAGTTGTTGCTGCTGCTGGTATTCTGTGAGGCTTTCAATGCGGCTTCTTTTTTTTTATGTTTCTGCCCTTCTAAATGTTCTTTATAAGTCTGTTTCAAACAAAAAGAATAAAATTTGCTTCACTAATTTTCTATCTACATCATTTTAAATTATTCAATTCGCATTAAAAAAAATGAGCACTACGCAATTTTAAAAGCAACTGAACAAAAGCATGTGGTTTCCCTACACAGGTGGTATGTCTGTGGTTCTCTGTACCTTGTTTACCAAGAATACATTTATCCAACACTTTGATTTACAAAAGACTTTCATACACAGCCAAAATAATAATATAAGGCCACTGCCAGTTTTAAAGAATTTGCATCCTTTGCTGTTGATGTATAACATTGGACAGAGAAAAGAGTGATCATTCCACAAATAAATTACTTAATTATAGGATTAAGATGAGAGAGGAAAACAGTATATGACATATGAGAAAAGAAAAAAAAAGTTACTGTATGACTCTTTACAAACAGGTATGTTTATTTATGTAACTGAGATACAAAAGTCAGTTGCATCTGAGAAAACTCAGGATGCATTTTCACATAGAATCCGTGTTAGAATCCACGCCACCTTGAACAAAAGCCTTCTTAAACATAACAGCCCAAACTGTTTATCTTTCAAAGGGAAAATAGTATTATTGTAGTACTAGCCATCAAAATAGTAGTATTATATATTAAAAATTGTCTCGAATGCAGATGACTGCAGAAGGCAGCTTTATTAAAATGAGAGGAGGTTAATAAAGACTGCTGGGTAGTCTGTTTTCTCTTGAGTGGGGCCAGATAGTACTTTTTCCACGTATTATTTTCAAAATTGTTTTTAAGACAGACATATGATTAGCATAAAGTTGTTTACACAGTATAGAATCTCAGAGCTGGATGGGACTTTAGAGATTACCTAAAACAATGATTTTCTATATCTTAAACAGAATCCTTTCTCAAAACGAATCTTATACACAAGTAAGGAAAGTTACTCTGTTTCTGAAACAAGACGAAGACTTAATTAAGACCTAGCTATCTGATTCTCCTCTCCTTATCTGCGGCAGCCTAAAGTGGCTCCATGAAGCAGTTTGAGCCTCAATTATTTAGGAAGTGAAGAAACAAAAAGCCTCCAAACTTGCCCAAATCCACAGGTTAGTCACAGAAACAGGACTGGAATCATGTTGGAATCTAACAAAACAGAAGTAGACTTACAGATATCGAGAATAAACTAGTCACAGAAACAGGATTGGAATCATGGCCCCTTATATTTGAACCAACTTACACTCCCCTTTCCTATGTCTACACTAGACTCTAACTCACCATCTCAGTGATATTTTTCTCTAAGGCACTGTCCCTTAAGTCCCTTAAGGCACTGCCTCTAACTTGTAGAAGTACCCCTGGACTGTTCTGGTGTAACCATCCAGTTTTCCTAAATCAATGGTTAGCCTTATCTATGCTCATTCGAAATGCTGCTATTAACCTTAGCCATGTTCTATCCTTTTATACGGGTTCCACATATTCACTAAGTCTCCTAAGGTCTGAACTTGCCTCTCATAGCATCATCCCCTTCTAAACAGTCATTACTGAGTAGGATACACTCCTCAAATACTAAAACCAAAATTTCTGTTCCTTTCCATGTTTAATCCTGGGTTGCTGCAAATATTCCCCACCTGTCTCCTCCCCCCCAACCATGTAGCCACAATGAAACTTTACTATCATACTCAAAATAGGAAAAAAGGTTTTCTGTTACTAGCCACATATATTAAAATATTCCCTAATTTGGTCTAACTCAGGAAATCCTGCTAACTGAAAATAGCCCAAAACTTAGTATTAAAAAAGTAGATAACTAATTTAGTAAATTAAAAAGTGTATACAGGTTGGATAAGGATGGTAGACGGATGTTAACTGAAAGAAACTACTAAAGAGTCAAACCTGGTCTTTTCAAATACTATGCTTTTTGTCGGCCAAATTATTAAATTTTTATATAAAAACTAGACATTCTCCCTTTTTTTTTTTGACCCGGGGGTATTATATTTATTGAAATACGTTAGACAGAGAAAGACAAATACTCTATGTCATCATTTACAGGTGGAATCTAAAAAATGAAACAAGTAAATCTAACAAAACAGAAGTAGCCTTACAGATATCGAGAATAAACTAGTAAAAACAGTGGCTACCAGTGGGGAGAGGAAAGGAGGAAGGGCAAAACAGGGGTAGGGAATTGAGAGGTGCACAGCAGTATTTTCAGCTTCCAAATGAATATCACAGTTTGATGATGTCTCACAGAAATCTTGTCACAATGCTCCAAAATAAACTTTTTGTCTATTTCCCTAATCTCTTTTTCCTTACTTCTTACCAAGTATCCCTGTTACCTAACCTGTTATACAAGCGGACCTTCACTCCCCTAAATGTTTTTATTTATTTTTACTGTTTTTCCATTTTAGCTGGTTTACAGTTTTCTGTCAATTTTTTAACTGTACAGCATGGTGACCCGGTTACACATACATATATAGATTCGTCACAAATGATTAGACATAGTTCCTGGTGCTATACAGCCGGATCTCCCGTCTGTCTACAACTATTAACCCCAGACTCTCATTCCATCCCACTCCCTCCCCCACCCTCTTGGCAACCACAAGTCTGTTCTCCAAGTTCGTGATTTTCTTTTCTGTAAAAAGGTTCATTTGTGCAGAAAAACTACATTCTTAAAGAAAGTATTAACAAATAAAGTTGGGAAGGAAGTTGAACTTAAAAAAAAAATTTATAAACAGACTCTTCCCTAAATCCCTGACTTTAAGTTTAGCAACAGGAGAAAAAAAAAATAAAGGAAAGACTCTGCATGCTTCTTTTTCTTTTTGTCTTTTTTGCCTTTATCTAGGGCTGCATTTGCGGCATATGGAGGTTCCCAGGCTAAGTGTCTAACAGGAGCTATAGCTGCCGGCCTATACCAAAGCCACAGCAACGCGGGATCCGAGTTGCGTCTGCAACCTATACCACAGCTCACGGCAACGCCGGATCCTTAACCCACTAAGCAAGGCCAGGGATCGAACCCGCAACCTCATTGTTCCTAGTAGGATTCGTTAACCACTGAGCCACGACAAGAACTCCCTGCATGCTTCTTTAGTTGATATTTTTGAAAAAGATACTTCCCTACACAGTTCTTGTTCCCAACATCCCTATATCTTCATGAAGGAGATAAAAGAGAAATAAGTAACATACAAAAGTCTGTCTCATTAGAAATGTTATCCTAAAATTTTGTTACTAAATTAAGGATTTTTAATACTCCAGAAAGACAATTTTCTGCTATAATTTCTGCATATGATTTATATGCTCCAAAAAACAATACATCTGACAAAGTCCTCTAATCTTTAATGCTAGTGTGTAAAGCTTAATTATCTCAGTGGTCATCCTTTTTTGGCTGTAAAGTTCTATTTATAAACTCAAATTCTATTTATAAACTCAAAATGGACATCAAAACAGCTGGGAAAATCAATAACCCATGTCTTACATTGAAAATTTTTTCATAAAGGCTTTATAAAAGCAAGTCATAGGTGCCAAAAAAAGAAATATTCATTCTTACTCCCAAATCAACTAGTATTATGCTAAATTTAAAGTTTTATTTAAAGAGCAAAGTATCCTTCTTAAAAAGCCCTCAATTTGCCTACTTTTCATTTACATTACAATAATTTTTAAGGTATTTTTCTTAATAGAATTCTTATGTCTCAATAAAAAGACCCTTAAAAAATGACCATTTAACAAAATATTTATGTTTTTAACTATAAGCTAACAAGAAAGAAAATAAAAACCTTCTTTATAGTCATAGGAGCTAGACTATCAACCATACAACTATCAAAAATAACCACTGCTTTAATGTAAGTCAATCAACAAAGTACTTATGTAAGTAAAACATAAAACTCAAGTACCTGTGGTCCAGCACAGCTGATCTTACAAACATCACAATAGTGAATCTGGGGTGGCTTGGGAGGCTGTTTTGGTTTCAGTTGTTTATTTTGGAATGGTGCTTTTTTAGTAAAGGTGGTCCCTGTCCAGGCAGCCGTTGCAGCCGCAGCTGCAGCTGCTGCTGCTGCCTGCTTCTGTTGCTGCTGCTGTTGTTGGTAGTAGGAGGATGCAGCTGAATACACTGCTGCTTCATAACCTGAATAAGAGGTACCTTACGAATAAAATCAAACAAAGATTATGTTACATAATTATAAATGGCCAAGATAAATGAATTTAAATCCATTAAGTTCTACTAATAATGGCAGGTTTACACGTGCATATTTACAAATAAAGCATATCTCACAAAGCCTTAAAAAAACCTCACTTATTTTGCTTTTATGTAAGTCAATCAACAAAGTACTTATGTAAGTAAAAGATTTGGTCCTTGCTTTCAAGAAGGCTTATAGTTCAGTTGGAGGGATGTGACAGGATGTTTGATAAACTTATGTAGTTATAGAATCTGTTATTAGTATTTCCCCAAGCAGAATTCCTCTGAATACAATCTGGGGAGTGCTGGATTTGAGGAAGAGTCTGAACTAGGATACCAGACAGGAAAAAAAAAGTCATGAAACTAAGATTTTACATGCTTGGTGGCTTAGAGGATAAAAGATACGAAAGAGAAGGAAAACACACAAAGATGACACCAAGATTTTTGAATCCCAAGGACTGACTTATGGGTTGGTTGTGTAACCATTCAAAGCAAGGAGCTGACAGAAGCTGGTTTGGAGAGGCAAGGTGAATAAAGCTTAGTGAAGTCCTTAAGTCCCTAATACGGAGCTGGAGTTTAGGACAACAAATAAAAGATCTTGGAATAAAAACCCAAACACATTATTGGTTCTCATCTTCCAAAAGATGAGAAAGTACTGAATTCTCTGGTTAAGTGGATTTTATCCATTTCCATTATTCAAAAACTCTGATGAATAAGCACATCAAGCTAGTTACTATAACATATACAGGCTGTTTATGTTCAGTGAATTACTTATTTTTATTTTTTTGCTTTTTAGGGCCACACCTGCAGCATATGGAAGTTCCCAGGCCACAGGTCAAATCAGAGCTACACCTGTGGGTCTATGCCACAACCACAGCAACACGAGATCTAAGGCGTGTATTTGACCTACACCACAGCTCAAGGCAATGCCGGATCCTTAACCCACTGAGTGAGGCCAGAGACTGAACCCACATCCTCATGGATCCTAGTCGGGTTCATTACTGGTAAGCCATGACAGGAACTCCTATTCAGTAATTTATATTTAAAAATCTATAAAACCTTCACATTGGACAAAGTTGCTGATTTTATTCATAAACTTATTCAAAGCTGGAAAACTTAAAGCTTCCTAAACTAAGATCTCTGGAAATCTGGTGGCCTCCCTACTTATCATCTTTTATCCTGAAGTGGAAATGAGTGGGCAGAGTTAAGGCAAGAGAGAGATCCCTAGGAGTTCCCTGATGGCTCAGCACGTTAAGGATCTGATACTGTCACTGCTATGGCTCTAATGACTGCTGTGATTTTTGGTTTGATCCCTGGCCCAGGAATTTCCGCATGCTGAGGGCACAGCCTAAAACAAAGAAAAAGAGATTCCTAGTTGCCATGATTACACAGAACTCCCTAGGGCAAACTGAACTTTATGGTATCTCACATGCAGATTACTATACTACTATACTGTAAAGACTTATGACCCACTGACTCCAATACATCTAATACACACGGAGAAGAAAACATGAATTAGAAAGGTGAGAGTTAAGATGTATGGGAAATCAGAATCATAGGAACCTGAAACCACACATATCTGAGAGAAAGCAGCTGGGTAACTTTCACGAAAAGCGTTCCTAGACTTTTATGTGACGTTATTAAAAATTATGTGTTTATGAAGAAAGAAAGAAAATGTAATAGAAGAAAATATATATATAAAAATGAAAATTGGGTAGTTTCTTGGTAGCTCAGTGGGTTAAGGACCTGGCACTATCACTGCTGTGGCTTGCGTCGCTCCTGTGGCATAGGTTTGATTCCTGGCCTGGGAACTTCCACATACCATGGGAGTGACCAAAAAACGAAAGGGAGCAAGAAGCAGGTAACACACTAACAATAAGCATGTAATCAGATTTTTAACAATCCGTAGAATTGTTTAAAAGAAAATCTCTATAGATTAATAAACTCTTCACTTGTCAGTCCTACCAGTGACCTCTATTATTGACAAATGTGATAAAAGAATGAATATAAGTTCACAAATGCTTTCAAATTTATAGGCAGAAACATGTACAGTTTAAATTTTGCTCTTTAAACACCATAAAACTGTCCAATTTTAAAAATAAGAAAGCTTTCTGTGGATTACTGGTTACAACTATAATTTTTATATGAAATCTTTATGCAACATTAGATGAGCAGAACTTCTGGGTTTTTTAAAAGTTGAGAATCCACTCTGTGAAAGGCAGTGTTCCAAACACAGTGAAATCTCAAAACAGATCTATAAGGCAGTTTTGCAGGTGATTTTTGGTTTACTTTATACATGAGAAAACTGAGGCTAAGGTCCTTTAAATAGTTAAACAAGAAAAATCACTAGATTAAGGGTAACATTTACAAAATAACTTTCATTTGCACATATGCGGTCCAAAACTAATAAAAGGTAAGCTTAATTATAAGCTTATTACTTAGCTCTTTTTTTTAAAAAAATCAAAGCATAACCTGCAAAGTAGGTTGAAGGTCTGGAACTTTGCTATTATGGGAAAATAAATACAAGGTCGTGTCTCTAAGAGAAAACTCAATTTTTGAAAGATAATACAGTTTCATTTAAAAAACAGTGTTATTAGGAGTTCCCATCGTGGCGCAGTGGTTAACGAATCCGACTAGGAACCATGAGGTTGCGGGTTCGATCCCTGCCCTTGCTCAGTGGGTTAACGATCCGGCGTTGCCATGAGCTGTGGTGTAGGTCGCAGACGCAGCTCGGATCCTGCGTTGCTGTGGCTGTGGCGTGGGCCAGTGGCTACGGCTCCGATTAGACCCCTAGCCTGGGAACCTCCACATGCTGCGAGTGCGGCCCTAAAAATGACAAAATGCAAAAAAAATAAATGAAAATAAAAAATAAAGTGTTATTACAAATGTTTAGCAATTAGTAAGTTGCATAATTCTAAGTTGAAATATAACTTTTAAAGGTACGGTATCAGAAACTAAAGGTATGGTATCAGAAACAAAACTATCTGGAGTTCCCATCATGGCTCAGCGGAAACGAATCTGACTAGGAACCATGAGGTTGCAGGTTCAATCCCTGGCCTCGCTCAGTGGGTTAAGGATCTGGCGTTGCTGTGAGCTGTGGTGTAGGTCACAGATATGGCTCGGATCCCGTGTTGCTGTGGCTGTGGTGCAGGCCAGCTGCTGTAGCTCCAATTGGACCCCTAGCCTGGGAATCTCGATATGCCGCGGGTGAGGCCCTAAAATGACAAAAAGACAAAAAAAAAAAACACAAAAAACCCCCACACACAAAAAAACCTATCATTTCAGCAGTAAATGCATCATGCTACAGTCATCATTTAGTAGGTAGCAATATTCTAGAACTCATTTTCTAATGAAATTAAAAGAATAGCTGACCTAGTTGTAGCTGAAACAAAACCAGAGAGAACTCAGAAGCCCTAATGATGACATTTGTGGATAGTAATTTCACAGTGTGTATCACATGTTCTTTCAAAAATGCATACCGCCCCCCTCTCCTGGCTGCATCTGCAGCATGCGGAAGTTCCTGGGGCCAGGATCAAACCCATGCCATAGCCGTGTCCTGAGCCACAGCAGTGACACCTGATCCTTAACGCACTAGGCCACCAGATAACTCCATAAAAAGTACATCCTCTTTGATATAATAACAGTTCCAAATCTAGGAGTTTATCCTAGGTAAACAACTGGAAAAAACAGACAAATCTTTACAGAAAAGGATTATTTTACCCAGTGTTGACTGTTTTTTTTCCCTAATATGAAATTAAATGTTCCAAAATAGAAACTTGAAAATATACTACAAAAAAACAAAAACAAAACAAAAGGGCAGAGCCCCTTTGCCTACTGCTTGTATCTTTCACATGCATCCAATATTAAGAAATCTACTTCTTGCCTATCAAAAAGATAAATATAATCATGCATACAGTAACAGTATACTTTTATTAAGAACTATGTTTTGGGAGTTCCCATTGTAACACAGCAGAAACGAACCTTACTGGTATTCATGAGGAAGGGAGTTCGATCCCTGACCTTGGTCAGTGGGTTAAGGATCCGGTGTTGCCATGAACTACGGTATAGGTCGCAGATGTGGCCATGTTGCTGTAGCTGTGGTGCAGGTCAGGAGCTGTAGCTCCAATTTGACCCCGGGCTGGAGAACTTCCATATGCCACGGGTCTGGCCCTAAAAAGCAAAAACAAACAAAAAACCTATGTTTTTCCAAGCACAGATTTTGGTTTCTAAATACCATTGCCGAAGTTCCCATTGTGCTTAACAAATCTGACTAGTAACCATGAGGTTGCAGGTTCGATCCCTGGCCTTGCTCAGTGGGTTAAGGATCTGGTGTTGCCGTGAGCTGTGGTGTAGGTCACAGGCGCGGCTCGGATCTGGCGTTGCTGTGGCTGTGGTGTAGGCTGGCAGCTGTAGCTCAGATTAGCCTGTGAACCTCCATATGCCGTGGGTGCGGACCTAGAAAAGGCAAAAAGAAAAGAAAAAAAATACCATTGCCATATAATAAAGCTTGGCTCCTTTGTGAAGTGACTAGTTGTGAATCTAGGGCAGAAAAGGCTCAAAGTATTTTGCATTTTACTTATGCCTTAATATGCTGTCATGTTCTGTTGAGGATTTAAGGTGATATGAACAATTTCAGTTTTTATCTCGATGTTTTGGTGTAGCGTGGGGGTTAGAAGCTTGAATTTAAAAAAATTTTTCTTTTTATTTCTCAGATATTTTTTCTCTCTTACCATGTGTTAATTGTTATACTGGAAGTTAGGGATACAACGGTGAACCAGGCAGAGTGATATCTTACTGTGACAGAAAGAAAAGACGTGCTCAAAGACTAATGATGCCCAGTTCAAAAGACACAGAGCTGGTTTGAAAAGGATTCCACTGACCAAATTTGGGGCACTGTGTGCCTCAAAAAGAAAGAGGAAAAGCAATGGATTGTATTACACTGAATAAAAAAGGAACCCATGGTAATACTAAAAAGGAAGGGATAAGGGGATTCTTCTTTAGGGAAGAATATCTAGGAACCCAAATCCTTTCACACTGATTCTCAATAAAAGGATTTTGCATTCACCACTGCAGAACTTGATTCAGTTACTGGGTTTTTCAAAGGATCTAATAACACCTTAGAGAGAAAAGTAGTTGGGTAACAGGCCCACAGATTACTTGGTTAATTACAAATGGAAAGGGTATCTTTACAATAGAAAGGTCTGGTAGTCACCACTATAACCAGTAGTTATACTTGGCATCATCACTAAGTAATAAACTGACAATAATTATTACGTGCACCTGATGTGAAAAAATGGCAAATTCACATAGGTCGTTAATTATACTGACTGAAAAGCTGCCAGAATCTAAACATAAAGAAATCAGATAAATACAGACTGTGGAACATTCTACAAAACAGCTGGTCTGAACTTTTCAAAAACATCAAGATCATGAGAGATGAGATAAAAATAAGGATTATTCTACACTAAAGGAAACTGAAACTAACAACGAGATACAATTCAGAATCCCTGATTGGGCCCTGAATTTAAAACAAAGCATAAACACAAATACATCAAGCACACAGAAAGCCCAGCCATAAAAGACATTTGTGGACAAGTGGATAAATTTATTAGATAATATCTATGTCTAATTCCTTTTTGGGATACTTGCACTGTGGCTATATAAAAGAATGCCCCTATTCTTAGGAAACATAGGAGGAAAAATTCCAGGCAAAGCAACATGTCTCTGCAACATATAAAACGTATTGCTGAACCATTTTGTAAATCTGTTTAAAAAGAGGAAAGATAAAAAAGCAAATGTGACAAAATAATAGGTGAATCTAGGTAAATATTATATGCACATTTGTTGTACTTTTCTTTTTTTGTCTTTGTAGGGCCGCACCCACAGCACATGGAGGTTCCCAGGCTAGGGGTTGAGCTACAGCTGCCGGCCTTCACCACAGCCACAGCAACTCAGGATCCGAGCTGCGTCTAGACCCACACCACAGCTCAGGGCAGCGCCGGATCCTTAACCCATTGGGTGAGGCCAGGGATCGAACCGGCATCCTCATGGATATTAGGTTTGTTAATTGCTGAGCCACGACAGGAACTCTTGTTGACTTTTTTTTCAACTTTTCTGCAGAATTACATTTTTTAAATGTGGGAAAAATATGAATCAAAGGAATGCCATATCTCTTAACTTATTAGATGAAAGGACATTCACAATGAAGAAAAAGCAGTTTACACAATAGCGCAGATAAGACAAATTCATTTTTAAAAAGAAACCATGATTTGATTTATTTTTTGGCTGCACCTGTAGCATACAGAAATTCCTGGACCAGGGATCAAATCTGTGCCATTAACAGTGACACGGTGGATCCTTAACCACTATGCCAAGGAACTCCAAGAAACCAGGATTTTACATACGCATGTTACATGAAAGAAAAGTATGGAAAGACACGCACTAAAATGTTAATGGTTAGTGTCTAGGGATAGATGTTCAGTATTTTCTTCTTTTTTTAAAATGATGTGTCAGGCACATCATAAAGCAGTAAATACAAATAAATATCTTCATTTTGTGTAAGGTAGATTCAAGCAACTGAGAGAGACAAAGGCTGAAAAAGAGACAGAAAAGAGACAAGAAGGAGTACATATAAAAGAGAAATAAGGAGTAGGAAATGATACCATCATACTCCTTACTTTGTTAAAGCTAATGTGGATTTAAAAAACCCAGTCAGATTTCATTGAAATAATCCCATTTACAGTTATAACTAGTTAATGAGATAGAAGAAGGTAGAAAAGTTGTATCTGAGCAATCGTGAATGACATATCTAGGAATGATAACATTTCCTCATGGCAGTTCATTTCCACATGGTTGTTCTTAATTACCTTACAAATCTGTTCCCACTGCTTCCTTTCTCGAGATCTCCTTTTTGGCAACTTATCTGCTCCTAAATAAAGACAGACACCACAGCAGACCCTACGAGGCTTTCCACACTGACATTTCCAGCCCTATTTCCTGATATTTACCCCAAATACCCTGTATTCCAGCCACAAAGAACTGTCCATCCCAAATACACCATGCTTGCCTGACTCATCACTGTCCCTAGCATCCAGCACAGTATTTGACATAAGAGATAAAAAAAAAAACCCCTTTGATAACCAAAAAAAAAAAAAAAAAAAAGTTTAAATTCAGCTAGGCTTCTAACATCTAAGATATAACAAAATACCAAAAGTTAAGACTAAAATTACTATGTCACCATAAATCTTCCATGGAACAAGACAGCATATTAAATAAATAAAACGTGAAACAACAACAAGCCATAAGTCTTCAAAAAAAAGCCATGTGTGACTTTATTTATTTTTTGTCTTCCTCAGGCAGCACCTTCGGCATATGGAGGTTCCCAGGCTAGGGGTCTAATGGGAGTTGTAGCTGCCAGCCTACGCCACAGCCACAGCAACACCAGATCCAAACTACATCTGCAATCTACACCACAACTCATGACAACGCCAGATCCTTAACCCACTGAGTGAGGCCAGGGATTGAACCCGCATCCTCATGGATACTAGTCAGGTTCGTTACCGCTGAGCCACAACAGGAACGCCCAAAGTGTGACTTTAGTCACTGTGATACTACAAAATACCTTAACTAGAAATGGGGAAGAGAGGGGGCACAGCAAGGTTTTAGTGATTATTCTTCTCTAGGGAAAATATATGATTATTTAAGGAAAATAAAGCTGCTCTATCCTTTAAAGAAATGTATATAATTATCTTATAGGTATTTATAAAGGCCACCCAGTATTTTCTATCAGATTACTTATTTCTGATAATAAATGTGAAGATAAAGCACTTCAAGAGCTGAAATAACAATTTAAAAAGTTTGCCAGTGGTGTTTCCTTTTTTCTTTTTTTTAGGGCCGCACCTGCGGCATATGGACGTTCTTAGGCTAGGGGTCTAATCAGAGCTACAGCTGCCAGCCTATGCCACAGTCACAGCAACACCAGATCTGAACCCTGTCTGTGATCTACACTACAGCTCATGGCAATGCCCGATCCTTAGCCCACTGAGAGAGGCCAGGGATTGAACTTGCAACCTCATGATTCCTAGTCAGATTCGTTTCCGCTGTGCCACAAAGGGAACTCCATCAAAGGTATTTCCTGAAGTTAACTTTGAATTTTCAAATTTATCTGGAAAAGTCAGACAGGAAATAACTGACTTACAGGGTCATTTATTATCCCTGATTGCAGTGCTATGCCCTATCAAGTGCCCAAAGAGCATTTTTACATTCTGCTAAAATTTCCTGGCTTAAAAAAAAGTGTATACAACTTAAGAGTATGGTTCACTTGTCACATTATGCACCTACATATTTGTATTAATGACTATCAATTAATTCAATTCTTGCTACTGGGAATAAGATCATTCCACGGAACAGAAAATCAGTCAAGATAGTTTCTTAGTGAGTCTCCTTCTAATTTGCTTACTCATTTAAATAGTTTATCAGCCTTACCAGAATAAGTAACTGCAGTGGTACTATAAGTAGCACTCTGGGTATAGGATGGCACCACAGTAGCTGCAGCTGCTACTGGCTGTACGGTGGAGGATACAGGATAAATGGAGAAAGTAGTAGTAGCTGGACTTGGTGTGGCTGGTTTTATGGCTGTCACTTGCCGAGTTTGCTGGGCTTGTGTATACTGAGTTGCACCTTGGCTATAACCTGCTTTAGGGGCTAAATTGGGAAAGAGACATCAGAAAATTAGAAAGGTGAACCACTATAGTTACTGTACCAATATCCTAAAAAAAAATAAATGTAACATCATTAACTGTAAATTTCTTGCTAGTAATTTCTTCTTGGTAAAAGGGGTAAAATTCTTATTAACAATGAAACAAAATAAAACATCTCTATAAGTTAATTTACTACCCTTTCCCAGATGCTTTTTACATATTTGTAAATATGTAATGGAATTTTGTCAAAATTTACCACTAACTGAAATATCAGCACTACTTAAAACATGTTATTAATAATCAAAGTTGTTTAAAAAGGAGCTGTGTGTGTATACTTAGTCTAGTCAGTCTGCTTGAGGGTTATGCCTAATATGGGACAAGAACAGAAGACTCTCAAAGTACAATTTCAGTCACAGTAAAATTTTCAATGTTATATTACATGGAACTTATTCATATACCATTTAGGGCATTTTACTGATTTATCCACAGTGAACTTTGATCTAATTACAACCCATAAAGTGCTACTGACTCAATTCTTCAAATGTCAATAGCCTAAATGTAGCCATTCTTTTTTTTTCAGGGGAGGGGGTTGCACCCACAGCATATGTAAGTTCCCAGGCCAAGGATCGAAACTGTACCACAGTAGCAATCCAAGCCACTGCAGTGACAATGCTATTCCTTAACCTGCTGCAGAAACTCCAAGTGCAGTTCTTCTTAAATGGCTACCATTAATGTTTCTGCTAAACTTTCTATTGTCTTTGACCATATTAAAACAAATGTAGGAGTTCCCGTTGTGGCTCGGTGGGTTAAGGGTCTGACCGGTGATCCCTCGCCTGGCTCAATGCATTAAGGATCTGCTGTTTCTGTAAGCTGCAGCTGCAGCTCTGATATGACTCCTAGTTAGGGAACTTCCATATGCTGCAGGTGCAGGCATGTAAAAAAAAAAAAAAAGTATACTTTAAGAATGTTATGAGTCTTGGGAGTTCCCGTCATGGCTCAGTGGTTAACGAATCTGACTAGGAACCACGAGGCTGCAGGTTCGATCCCTGGCCTCACTTGGTGGGTTAAGGATTCAGCGTTGCCGTGAGCTGTGGTATAGGTAGCAGACGCGGTTCAGATCCCATGTTGCTGTTGCTGTGGCGTAGGCCGGCGGCTATAGCTCCAATTAGACTCCTAGCCTGGGAACCTCCATATGCTACTGAGTGCGGCCCTAGAAAAAAGACAAAGAAAAAATTATGAGTCATTTTACCACTAAATTAATAATGAATCCCTTATTAAATGATATTAATGAACGCTAAAGCATACAAATGTAATTTTCTGAGAAAGGCCCAAACACCAAGGGCCAAATTCATTTTGTTCTCAGTTAAGTATTTTAAATAAAAAGCACTTGAGAGTTTATAAAACTTTTATCTACACATAATATGAAATTTGATTCCAAGAATATACAGATGAGTACAACATTCTACCAAAAAACCCACGTCCAAGAGCTAAATGATTTACAAAAGTCACATAGTTGAAGTCAGAGCTTAGACTACATTAAAGTCTTCTGACTCAGATAATTCAGTACTCTTAAGCACAATCTAACTTTGGTAATTAACCAAGAAGTTCATTATAGTTCATGGTACCCACAAAAAAATTAGAAAAGAGACTATAAGGAAAGTCAGGGTCATTACAATTCAAAATATTTTTAAACCATTTTTAAGGGACTCATAAAATCAATCTTAGAACTAAAAGTACCCTAGAAAGATCTGAATCAACTACCTTTTTCACAAATACAAAAACAGAGATGAAATGAGATAAAAATTACTAGCCCATATTAGTGGTAGTGACAGTGCTAGAAAGCAATCCCAGTTTTTTCTAATCTAAGGCTCTATCTACACTCTGATGGTCCTTCAAAATGATTAAAATAAAGGAGTTGCCTACTTTTCAGAAAGAAGAGGGCTTTTTTTTAAAAGTGCTCGATTACATCTCTTTGAAAACTCTATCTTTAAAGACTACTGATACATAGGCTTCTTTCCAAACAAAACACCTCTGCATTCAAATCATAAATATATGCTGTAGCAGTTCCCGTTGTGGTGCAGAGAAAACAAATCCGACTAGGAACCATGAAGTTGTGGGTTCGATCCCTGGCCTCGCTCAGTAGGTTAAGGATCTGGCGTTGCCGTGAGCTGTGGTGTAGGCTGCAGACGCAGCTCAGATCCCGCGTTGCTGTGGCTCTGGCGTAGGCTGGCAGCTATAGCTCCGATTAGACCCCTAGCCTGGGAACCCCCATATGCCACAGATGCAGCTCTGAAAAGAAAAAAAAGGACAAAAGACTAAATAAATGAATAATGCTGTAATATCAGTGGCTGGTAATAGAATCAATTGTCATATCAGAGAAAGAGGAATTAAAAATATGGGTCCACAAAACAGAAACCCACACCAATGGTTTCCAAAGGGTCTCCAATGGTTACAAAGGCAGCCAACAGTTATGTTCTGGGCATTCTGGCAAAGAGAAGAAGGTGGCCAGAAGTTACTGCCACAATTTTTTCTTCTTCCCTTTTTTTTTAAGTAAATTTTTTTGGTGTATAGGTGACTTACAATGTTGTGTTAGTTTGAGGTATACAGCAAAGTGAATCAACCATAAGCATATACATACATATCCACTTTTTCAGATTTTTTTTCCTGATATAGGCTATCACAGAGTATCACATAGATTTCCCCTGAGTGCCACAACTTCCTTTGTACAGTTTATTTCAGCAGGAAAGAACGATAAGCTGAAGACCAGATACAAAATACATTTCCAGGAGGGAAGGATCTGAATTGCCTCCATGGTCTTCTCTCTTTGATTCAAAGGCATTCTTCTTGCAAAGAAAGAGAAGGATATAACTAAAACCTGGCTTTCCTTTTTTATCTTTTTCGGCTGTACCCTGTAGCATATGGAAGTTCCCAGGCCACGGATTGAATCCAAGCTGCAGCTGCAACCTATGCAACAGCTGCAGCAATGCCAGATCCTTAACCTACTGTGCTGGGCCGGGGATCAAACCTGCGCCGCCAGAGAAGAGGCCAGATCCTTAACCCGCTGCGCCACAGCGAGAATTCCTAGAACCTAGCTTTCAAGGTAATGTAACACAATGAGTTTAGATGGATTGAAAAGCATATCTTCATTAACATTATGTTTGAATAATTCTGTTTCAATAGTGTACAACGCAAGGACCAGAGTTTAAACCCACCTGTCTGATAGTAGGTCTCAGCAACAGAAGGCTGAGGCTGAGCAGCAGCAGCTACAGCAGCAGCAGTTGCTGTTGGTTGTTGGTAGTACTGCTTACTATCATAAGCTACAGCAGGAGCTGTGGATCTTACATATGAGTATGAGTCCTAAAGAAAGAGAATGAAAGAAAATCTCGCTATGAGTGAAGTGGCAGGGGAAAAAAACTCAACTTTAGTATATAAAAAACACAATAAAGGAAAACAAAAACCTAAATATCTATGAAGGTAGACAAAAGATTCAAATTCAATACAAAGAGTATTCATTTTGGACTTTATCAAAAAAGGCCAAAACCACTTTAAGCAGCATGCTTAACTTTTATAATCAGAAAAACTATCAAAACATTTTAAAATATGTATTCCTTTAAAAAATTAATTTTCTTGAAAAATTTCATCTGCCTTAAAGATGTATCTCACAGTAAAGAACACCTGTTCTAAGCTTTGTGACTGCTCCAACTTTCTTTTCACTCTTCCTTATTCACTATCATTTACTAACATAATGATGAGTAGGGGCTTCCAGGTGGACGAAAGGGGAAGAGAGGTTCCAGGGGAAAGAAACACCAATACCCTATTAAAAACAATGAAATTCCTTACCTTTTGTCTCTGGACATAATGAAAATAACCACACATGTCAAAGGAATTCCAGGTTTAGTAACTTGCTAAATATTAACGGCAAATACTAATACTGCTGAATCATATGTCAATTTATTAGTTAACAAAATAAATTCCTGTATTTCAGAAAGAATTTTGAAAAACCAGGCAGAGTCCAGAAGGACCAAAATTTAAAAAAACAGATCCTATAAAATAATGTCATTTGCAGCAACATGGATGGAATTAGAAACCCTCATACTGAGTGAAGCAAGTCAGAAGGAGAAAGACAGATGTCATATGAAATCGCTTATAACTGGAGTCTAAAACACTGCACAAATGAACATCTCAACAGAAAAGAAAATCACGAACTTGGGGAACAGACTTGTGGTTGCCAAGGGGGCGGGGGA